>OY776112.1:385587260-386029760 GCA_963675035.1 Allygus modestus
CTTGACCCACTTACAAAACTTTATACTCTGTTAGTATTAAATTGTTCATATATTGTTACAATAATACCCCATCCCTATCACTAATTACCCCCACCACTTAAATCGGGGGGTATAAAAGAGGGTTTTCATCAGTGCTTATCTCATTCTGCTACTTGTGTTAGCACTAGGATATATAGCAGCTATGTCACCAAAGGATAATATATTTCCTTCTGCAAAATCAATTGTGGGAAATATAAAACATATTGTGATTGAAAGTGAGGATGAAAATGAAGACGAATTGGGAGATGTTGAATTATTAAGTAATATGGATGCAATGGAAGATCTTGAATTATTAAGTGATATGGACAGTGGTGATCTTGAAGCAGGATATATGGAACAAATAGAACCGTTAAGTGACGTGGAATCTGAAACCTATAGAATCTATCTGCATCTTCTCTGTTCTGAAGAAATACATGATGAAACTCCAACCACTAGTAGTAGTAGTTTAGATAGCGCACGAGGGGTATATCATATTCGTCGACGACTATTTCTTTCCGATGCTTCTGATACAACTGATTCCGATTCATCAAATGAGTCTGATTAAGTGTTGTTTTTTTCTATTCAACTGTCAAACTTTAAATACAGAGCGGGGAATAGATCAGTTTGTAGTCAAAGTGAGAACTACTTACTGCTCTATTCCCCGTTTTGGTAATATCGTTGTATAACCTTGACCCAGTTACAAGACAGAAAATATTTACCAGTTTAAAATATATTAAATTTTCCTGTTGCTAGAAAATTGTCCTTGTTAAATACAAAGCGGGGAATAGATCAGTTTATGGTTTAAAATGAAATCATTTACTGCTCTATTCCCCGTTTTGGCAAATATGCTCAATGTCCTTGACCCAAATACAGAATTTTTTAGCCTCCAGCTACAAACTTAAACTTAACCTAAAACGTACCCCCACCACTTTTTCTAGGGTATAAATAGAGGTGCATTTGCAGTGTTTTTTCATTATTGCGTTGACCCTTGTGAAGAGCACGCCTACATTATGAATCGCTGCGATATTTGTAAAGCTTCTTTCAGAGATGAATGGCTTTTAACCATTCATAAAGAATTGAAACATAACACCAATACAAATACAGAAGAACCAAATGAAGAAGAATTAGATTCAATCGACCAACAATTAGCAAAACATCAAGAAGAACAAAATGAAGAAGAACACAACGAAGAAAAAGAAGAAAATGAAGAAAAAGAAGAAAATGAAGTTTCAAGACCAAGTGTCACTCATTATGCGCCTGGACCATCAGTAAATGTGGAACTACACGCCCGAGCACTTTCGGGTAATGTTGTAACCCACTTTAAAATTGACAATACAAAATTGAAACTTGAAGAATTTTTAAATAACGCAAAAGGATTGGTTAGTAAAACTCTGAAAAATGAATTAAAAAGATTAAATTTTATTAAATTTGGACTATTACTGGATACTTTATTTACAAACATTCAAAATGAAACCTCACCGAGAGGTTTCTTAACAAAAAACCGAACTATTATGTTCTCGTCAGATATTGATTCAACTGTATCTGAATGTTTTGATGAGCTAATGGTGAAAATACAAGAACATGAAGGAAGAGGCTCTGGATGGAGTTTGTTAAGCATCACAGGGCTAGACTTAAGAGTACACAAACACGGCTATGGAATTCGAGGAAGTAGCTACATCCCTCTACCAACAAAGATTAGAAATACCTTATCCTGCGTCAACGTACAAAATCAAGATACTGAGTGTTTTAAGTATGCTATGTTGGCCAAATATGTAACAGACCATCCGGTAAGACCAAGTCACCATTATGAAGAAGTACAACATAGATATAATTTTCAAGGGATAACATACCCTGTTGCTATAACAGACGTTTCAAAATTTGAAAAACAAAATCCTTCAGCTTCTGTCAACCTATTCGGATTGGATTCGTCAAACAATGTGTACCCCTTACGTATAACACCAAATGAGCGCAGAGATCATACCGATTTGTTATTGATTACTAAAGGCGATATTTCACACTTTGTGTATATCAAAAAATTTGAAAGTCTTGTTTCTAAACAATTATCCAATCATGAAAAAAAAATGACAATATGCAAAAGATGTTTTTGTCACGTGAACAAAGAACTAAGAAGGGGAGGGTCAGATTGGCTAGTAGAACACCAGCGATTATGTAATGGAAACTAAGAAGTAAGAATTAAATTGCCGCATCCTAGCAGAGCGCAGATAAAATTTGACAAAGTAATACAACAATACCGTGTACCTGTTGCTGTTTACGCTGATTTCGAGTCTTCTTTACATCCACTTGAACAACAAGAAGAGGACGTTACAAGAAGAAGCAAATACCAACTTCATTCACCAAACAGTTATTGCATACTAATTAAATCCACGTTGACTGAAGACCATCTTCAAAAATATGGACTATCATCTTCTCCAAAGATTTATCGCGGTGAAGAAGCAGCCAAAGACTTTGTCGATGATCTGTATGACATAGCTGCAAAGGTAGAAGAACTGTATGGAACAAAGGTACCCATGTCACCTATGGAAGAAGAAGAGCTTCAACATTATGATTCAACAACAACGTGTTATCTGTGTAATAACACCTTTACACTGGATAACGTTAAAGTTCGTGACCACGATCATCTTACGGGAGCGTACAGAGGTGCAGCCTGTAACGCTTGCAACTTGAACTACAAACTGCCATATTTCATCCCCGTAGTTCTGCACAATCTGAGTGGTAATGATTCGCACTTTATAATCCCCGAACTAGGAAGAGATAATGGAGCAATAGACGTTTTGGCTACGACAATGGAAAAATTTATAAGCTTTTCAAAAAAGGTGGGTAAAATTAAATTAAGGTTTGTTGATTCATTTAGATTTATGCCTTCAAGCCTCATGAAATTATCTGAAAATCTAAGTAGAACAGATTTGATAGAAACAAGCAAAATCGTACCCAATAGTAAAATGGATTTGGGTCTTCGAAAAGGAGTCTTCCCCTATGATTACATCGATGGACTGCATAGATTTGATGAAACATCGCTACCTCCACCAGAACACTTCAAAAACAAACTTAATGATTCGGAAATATCACTTGAGGACTATCAACACGCACGTCGAGTATGGAACGAGTTAGATATGAAGACCTTAGGAGATTACTCGGACTTTTATGTCAAACTAGATGTAACTCTTCTTTGTGATGTAATGGAAGAATTCCGAAACACCTGTTTTGCTGCATACGGTTTGGACCCTCTACATTCGTATACTTCACCAGGATTAGCTTGGCAAGCCATGTTAAAAGAAAGAAAATGCAAACTCCAACTTTTAACAGACATTGACATGGTTTTAATGGTTGAAGCTGGAGTAAGAGGCGGATTGACCCAAAGTGTTACCAGACATGTTAAAGCCAACAACAAATACCTTCCCGATTACGATGAAACCAAACCGTCAACCTATTTAGGATATTTCGATGCAAATAACCTGTACGGATGGGCAATGTCAAACCCACTTCCTTTTGATAACTTTAAATGGATTAATCCCGACTCTATTGGAGATATTTTACAAATTCCGAAACATGGTGACACTGGATATATTTTGGATTGCGATTTTGAATACCCAGAAAATTTACATGATCTTCATTATGACCTTCCACTTCTTGCTAAAACAGAAATTTCACCAATTGGAAAACACCCCAAATTAATGATGACATTAAATAATAAACAACGCTACGTGGCTCACTTTTGGGTGGTTCAACAAGCTATCGAATTAGGACTGCGTCTAACAAAAATTAATAGAGTTTTGGAATTTTCTCAATCATGCTGGTTGAAACCCTACATTGATTCAAATACCATCAGAAGAGCAGCAGCTACATCAGACTTTCAAAAAGATTTCTTTAAATTAATGAATAATGCGATATTTGGAAAAACATTGGAAAACAAAAGAAGACACAAAAATGTTAAACTTGTTACCGACGCAAAAAAATTACAGAAACTAGTACAGCAGCCAAATTTTGGAACATCTATAATTATTAATGAAAAACTTGTAGCAGTGTCCATGAAGAAGACGAGTGTGAAGATGGATCGTCCTTTGTATATAGGCATGTCAATCTTGGACATCTCAAAAACACACATGTACGACTTTCACTACAACAAAATGGTGGCGTTCTACGGAAGAGAAAATATATCTATTACATATATGGACACTGACGCTTTCATATATCGCATAGTAACATTGGACATGTATAAAGACTTACGTACATTTATTTACAAGAACGACTTTGATTTCTCCGATTATCCAAAAGATCATCCAAACTACGACAATGGCAGACACAAAAAAGTACTAGGCAAATTCAAGGATGAGGCTAATGGTGTTCTACTTGAAGAGATTGTTGCACTGATGTCTAAACTATATTCTTTGAAACTCTATAATGAAAAAGAAGAAGAAGAAGAAAAGAAGAATAGCTATATTAAGAAAGCTAAAGGTGTAAAGAGTTTATATTTAAAGAAGAAAGTGCATTTTGAACACTACAAGCAATGCTTATTTGAGGATAACATCATTACAGCTAAATTAAACACCATCAGAAGTTTTAACCATCAGCTGTACAGCGTGACTGAAGTTAAAAAGGCGCTATCCTGTAATGACGACAAAAGACAAACCCTTCCAGACAAAATCAACACATTGCCATTCGGCCACTACTCCCTCAACCCTATTGACGAGTAACCTTTTCATCGTCCTAGATCCTTTATCCTTTTCCTTTCCGTAAAAAAAGGGGAAACACAGCAATGTTAAGCTGTGTTTCCCCTTTTTTTACACAAGTTTTGAATGACCTTGAACTATATATATATAAGCAGATTTATACCAAAGAATATTTAATACCATATCAGCTGCCTTCGTGAAACCATCATGTCAGACCTGAAGGAGAAGATTATTAATGAACTACACAAACCTGCAAGAATAAAGTTTCCAAGAAGAAATACTGTTATAAAAGGGATAAATGATCTATATCAAGCGGATTTAATTGAAATGCGACCGCATAGCAGAATAAACAAAGGATTCAAATATATACTCACAATTATTAATTGTTTTACAAAAGTTGCAGACGCTTTGCCTCTAAAGGACAAGACTGGTAAAAGCGTAACAGAAGCTATGGAAATAGCCATAAAAAGAGATAAAAACAAAATTAAACATTTACAAACTGATGATGGAACAGAATACTTTAATACAAACTTTGCACAGTTAATGAATAAATATAAAATAAATCATTATTCTACAAATTCAGAGAAAAAAGCAGCTATTGTAGAAAGATTCAATAGAACTTTAAAAGGAACACTGTATAAACAATTTTCAAAAAGAGGTTCTTACGTATGGTATGATGTTTTACCACAATTAATAAATGATTATAACAACAGGTTTCATAGAACTATCGGTATGAAACCTAACAAAGTAAATAGAAGAAATGCAAAAGATGTATTAAAACGCATAAAGAAAAATACAAAGCCTAAAGTAGAAAAAATGCAGCCAAGAAAATTTAATGTAAGTGATAAAGTACGGATTAGTAAATATAAGGGAGTGTTTACCAAGAAATACCTTCCCAATTGGACGAATGAAGTTTTTACAGTGTATAAAGTGCAACCGACTGTACCTGAAACGTATATCTTAAAAGATAACAAAGGAGATTTGTTGCAAGGTGCATTTTATGGACATGAAATGTTAAAGTCAACAGTAGGTGATGTATATCTTGTTGAAAAAGTGTTACAAAGAAAAAAGGACGCAGTTAAAGTGCGGTGGTTAGGGTTTAACAAAACTGAGGATTCAAGGATACCTATAAAGGACTTGGTTTAATGCAAGCAACTCATTTCATCGTTAACCTTTGAGCAGGATGGAGATTATTCACCATAAAGATCGATTTAATATTAATAACATAGATGATTTAACTGTGGATAACGTTAAAATCAACAATGGTAAACACGGTAGTTTACTTCCAAACACTGTTCGATGTATAGTAAGTGGCCCCTCAAACTGCGGAAAGACCAATGTTGTCTTTAATTTGATCACTAATCCGCAGGGATTAAGGTTTAATAACCTATATATTTTTTCAAAGTCTCTACATCAACCAAAGTATCAATTGCTGGATAAAATCCTATCTGATGTGTCTGATGTTAATTTTTACAAATTTAACGCTAGTGATAGTATTATGCAACCAAACGAAGCGAAACCGTATTCTGTATTTATATTTGACGATGTATCTTGTGAAAATCAGGATACTATTAGAAACTACTTTGCCATGGGAAGACATAATAACATCGACAGCATATATATAGGACAAACTTATAGCAAAATCCCAAAACAACTTATCAGAGATAATGCAAATATTCTAATTGTATTCAAACAAGATGATACTAACCTAAAACATATATATAACGATCATGTGAATGCGGATATGCCATTTGAAAAGTTTAAAGAGCTTTGTGGAAAAGCATGGGCGGAAAAGTATGGATTTTTGGTTATTATGAAAGATCAAGCTATAAAAGATGGTCGTTATAGAATAGGTTTTGATAAATTTGTTTTAATACACTGATTAGCGGTATTACTGTACAAGTCGTCAAGGTGTGAAGATGGTTAACCAGGAAAAGCTATTAAAGGAAATAAAATCACTTAGTGATTCTATTAGACAAAAGAACCGAGCTTTAAAATCAGGTATAAATGAAAGAGAGCAATTTTTAGAAACAACATTCAAACCTGTTACTGAACCTTTAAAGCGATTAGCACAAAATATGGAAAAACCTTCAATTCGCTTCGAAGGAGACAAAATGCTACCAATTTCAAAATATGAAGAAGAATTTCAGAATGATGAAAGTTTTGGTCAGTTACAAACATCTGAAGAAAGCGACGAGTAGGAAGAAAGCGGAGATATAGAGGATATAAAGGAAAAGGACATTGCAGAAGATACAAGTACAGAAGATACAAGTGTAGAAGATACAAGAGCAGAAGAAGAGGATATTAACCCATCCAACTTAAGCAAATTAGGCACTGATATTATGTTTAAAGGAACACTTGGAAGAACATATACGTTAAAAATGTTACACGCCGCACATGCTAATCGAAATTATCATACCTATGGAGCTAGAATAGAGGATAAAGGATTAATGATTGGAGATAGCAAGTTAGATATAAACGAAAATGATGATATAGTTATTGGAGATAAGAAATATAAAGGTACTAAAGGTTTGTTTGAACTCATCTTTAAAAATAATCCTGGTAAATATACTAAAAGGGATTTACAATTGTTTAAAAATATATTAGAGTATACAAATGCACATAGAAAGAAGTATTCCAAGGACCTACCTATTCATAGAAATCGGTCAGTAAAATATACAAGTATTATATCTAGTCTTTTCCCCTCGAAATCAAAAAAGCTCAAATTAAAAGAAGAGCTTTATCTTCTGCTGAATTAAATGTTTTGCATAAAAAGAGAAAAACAACTGATCCTACCACATCTGGAAGGGGATTATTGAAAAATTTGTATAAAACTAATATAATATATTACAACGATATAAATAAGTTAGTTGATCGAATGAGGTTATTACATGAAGCTATGGAAGCCGGGCACACTGGTTTAGAAAACGAATGGGTAGCTTTGGTTGATGAACTGCGAAAACAAGGAATAATTGTTCAGTAGACGTACATATATAATAAGAACCTAAACGATAGCGATTCAGTTACATCATGAGTGTGGACAAGTTTGGACGGTACTCCGAGTTTGGAGTAAAATCTGGATATAGTGAAAAAAGAGCTGGGTTTCCGTTAACACCTGACGGCAACTATAATTTTGAAGGAAAAGTAATTCAAAATGTTGGTGATCCGCTTATGTCGTCTGATGCGGTTACGGTACAGTACATGGAAAAAAGAACCCCAACTGTACACGAAGATCATTGGGGGTTTTCCGGTAAAAGGTTAAGCAATATACAATATCCCGTTTATGATGGTGAAGCAGTAAATTTAGCTACTCTAAAATTGTTAACGATTTACAAAAGGAATGAAACCGACACAAGCTATGATGTAAAAAAATTAAAATTATCAAATGTAGGTGATTGTGAGCAGGATGGAGACGCTGTAAATAAGAAAATGTTTGATATTGTACACAAGAAATGGACTACGGAATATGAAAAACATTTGGAAAGGTTTGGTGCAGCTCTATTCCATTATATCCATCGGGCTTCAGGAAGAGATGCAGCTTCAGATGTTGACAGTCACAATTATTTAGACTTGAAAAATATACACAATCCAGAGAAACCTAATCAACGAGATAAACCGTCTGAGCCTTCTAAAGTCAAGACATTAGGAAAGGGAGATAAAGTGAATGTGATTAATGAACCAACAGAAAACAATGAAGATTACATAAGAGAAAAAAGAATTTAAAATACCCCCATGATAAGGGATAAAGCTTCAGTCATCTTCGAGAGACGATACAGAGAGGATGATGGAATCCAATATTACTGCGTGGAGTTTAATATCTCAAGAGCCGAGATTTCCCCAAGGAGTGTTGACAGATGGTTTTGTTCAACGGTTTGATAGATATATGGATTGGGAACAACTTTCCATACATTATCTCTTCACAATGACTATGTTAAGAATTTATTTTCACAGAGTTAACTGGATCCATATTTTACAAAGACAACAGTTTTCAGAAGACTTCCTCGTAGAGATGACATCAAATTTTAATAACTGTTGGGAAGTAATAAGTAAATATCAAAATCTCTCTGAGAATTACATTGACAAGTTTAAAGATAAACTAGACTGGGATGTGTTATTCAATTACCAACGATTTAGTGGCAAGTTTCTAAGGAAACATGACAACTATTTAAAGTTTATTCATTTTACCGAAGACAACAATACCATCACAAGCGGAGAAACATCTGGAACATCTTCAATTACACCTTATTTCAATTTTTACTACTTCTATTTAATATGTCTACATTTAATTAATAAATCCATTTCTATATAATAAATGGATTTTAAACAGTATATAATACAAGAAACCAAAACTGATATTACATTCATTGTCAAACATTTATAGAGTGCACCTACTGATTGTAAGTTTTGCTATAAATAGTCATGTCGAGGGTTAAACGCATCAGTCATAATCGAGAGAGATTACAGAGAGGAAGGGGAATAGCATCAACAGCATTTTCTCTATTAAGTAAACCGGTTGGAGCTATAGTTAACAAGGCGATTGATTTATTACCTGTGGAATTACATTTACCTGGAGGATATCAATATTGTGGTCCTGGAACCAAATTAGAGAAACGTCTTGCTAGAGGAGATCCTGGAATAAATAAGCTCGATCAGGCTTGTAAACAGCACGATATAGCGTATTCCAAATTTGGTGATACTAAAAATAGATCAATAGCAGATAGAGCACTTGCTGAGAAAGCTTGGCAAAGAGTAAAATCTAGTGACGCGAGTATTGGTGAAAAAGCAGCGTCTTTAGCAGTAACAGCAGCAATGAAAGCAAAAACTACGTTTGGAGGAGGAAAGAGAAGAAGGCGTGGGAAAAAACCCGCTAAGAAACAAGGAGGTAATATCAGAAGAAAACGTCTATCTACCAGTGGTAAAGCTAAAAAGAAACCAACAATATGGTCAATGATAAAAAAGGGAGGAGGATTATACCTAAGACCGTATCGTGTGTATTAAATAAGAAAGAGCAATTAATAATTAAAAACAAAGAATTAACCAATGAAGAACTGATTACATATGCTTCTTGTTTGAAAATCCCATTTTTTAGAGGAGTATTTATGAAAGATGAATTACCGGTTAAAATGTGGAAAAATGAGACTGGTATTGTAAATTTGGATAATAGTGAAGGATTAGGCACTCATTGGGTGTGTTACAAGAAACTTGGTAAAACCGTTTATTATTTCGACAGTTTTGGAGACCTTCCACCACCGAAAGAACTTCAACGATACTTTCGTGCGGCAGAAAATGTTTTTTACAATCATACAAGAAAACAACCTGATGATACATCCATTTGCGGTCATTTATGTTTAGACTTTTTAGCTAAAAGTGTTAGTCAACTTTAAGATGTCCTCGTATACAGTGTCATTAACCGGTAACTCATGTACTTTGCGCAGTATTCTGTTTCCAGCGCTACGTTTGCAAAAAGGAAGACTATGGGAAGCCGCATTATTGGATTTAACAACATATAACTCTATTCCAAACGTTAGTGAAGGAATTAATAACAAAATACATTATTACAAGACAAAAGATGATAAAGGAAAGTATTCAGCTTTGGAAGAATTCAGTTTACCAACAGGAGCTTATGAAATTGATAATATAAATGAAGTTATACAAAAACATATGGGAAAACAAAATATAACGATAAAAGGCAATAACAATACAATGAAAGCCGAAATTACGTCTAAGTATTATATTGATTTTAGTCAAGAACATTCAATTGGTAGTTTATTGGGGTTTTCTAAGGAAACAAAAGTATTAGAACCTAATAAAACTCATTCTGGGAATAAAACTGTGACGATCATCAAAGTTAATAGCATAGACATTACATGTAACATTATACAAGGATCCTACAGAGATGGAGAGAATCGTCATATATTACACACATTCTACCCATCAGTTGCACCGGGTTTCAAGATAGTAGAAAAGCCTCAAAACCTTGTGTACCTACCGTTAAACACCAGTTTCATTTCAGACATCGTGCTGAACATAGTGGATCAAGACGAAAACCTTATTGACTTTAGAGGAGAAGCTATTACTGTAAGAATACATATAAAATCATCCGCTTAGACAATGGGGTTATCATTTAAAAAGAGAGAGCCAACAAGCAAAGAGGTCAGTAGCTCATCAGCTGTAGAAGGATTAACAAGTGACAACATTCGTTTTCTAGAAGAAATTGGATTAAAGGTCATTAACAATGGATATACTGGATATAGCGCAGGGTCCAACATTCGACGAGACCTTATGGGAAAAGGAATATCACACGCACAACCCTTACGCTTCGTCCAAATTAAACAATAACGATGAAATTAGGATTCCTATACAACAACAAGACATTTATACTCTTCCATGCGAAAGTTATTTATATATTGAAGGAAAAGTAACAAAAAATGATGGTACTGCTGGAACCACTGTTCCGTTCATAAATAATCCTATGGCATTTTTGTTTGACGAGATTAGATATGAAATTTCAGGAGTTACAGTCGATTCAACAAAAAAGGTTGGAATTTCCAGTACATTGAAAGGATTAGCGTCTTTAACACCAAATGAGAAGAATTTGTTAGCTGTTGCAGGATGGGTTGCACCAGACAAAAGTACAATCGCTCCTGACTCTTCGGGAAACTTTGATTTCTACGTACCTTTAAGATTACTCCTAGGATTTGCTGAAGACTACAGAAGAATAATAATAAATGTAAAACAAGAACTAGTTTTATTAAGATCATCAAACGATAAAGATATTATTAAAGCAGCTACTGGAACAACTGATGCCAATTTAGACTGGAAATTAACATTAGACAAGATTGTTTGGAGAGTACCACATGTGCGACTAAATGATGAACACAGGATTACATTATTAAGAAAGTTAAAATCAGATCGAGACATTGTAATGCCATTCAGAAGCTGGGAGTTTCATGAATACCCCGTTTTACCTACAACACAACGGCATACATGGACTGTAAAAACTTCTACTCATTTGGAAAAAGCGAGATATGTAATATTTGGATTACAAACGAAGAAGAAAAGTATAATAACTGAAAATGCTGGTGAATTTGACCATTGTAAATTAACAAACTGTAAAGTGTTCCTGAATTCACAATTCTTTCCCTACGACAACTTTAATATTTCTTTTGATAAAAAAAGGTACAGTGTTTTATACGATATGTACGCTAGGTTCCAAAATTCATATTACGGCAAAACAAATACACCTCTACTATCTCCCGTACACTTTTAATCGAAAGCTCCGATTGTTGTAATTGATTGTTCCAAACAAAATGAATCTGTAAAATCGTCTAGTGTTGATATAAAAATAGAAATGGAATTTCAAGAAAACGTACCTGCAAATACATCTGCGTATTGTTTAATTTTGCACGATAAAATTGTTACATACACACCGTTGACCGGTATTGTAAAGACAGTATTGTAAAACGTTGTACTACCACCGGCACCGCCACTGTCGCTAACCTATAAATAGCGGAGCAACAATGCAGGTCTTCAGTTGATCGTCTATCGTCGCATGGGTAACATCTTCTACAAAATGAGTTCTCCATCTGTTGTACAAGGTGATGCAGAGGTAGCACCGTTATTGGAACGTGATAATACTAGTGAAGAAGAAATCATCAAGGAAATAACTGCATTTTTAAAGTTTGGTAAAAGAGATAGAGAGGAGGAAAGTAATGCAGACCCATCAAAGGTAGTACCAAAGAGGAAGAAGAAAGTTGAAGAAAATATTCCTCCTCACATTTTAACTGAAGTTTTTTTGCGAATCTTTTACCCCATCTCAGCATGCATCAGTAAAAGTGTATCAGTTGGATTGATAAAGTCATTGGATTATTCCCCTACAGTAATACTACACCATGGAACAAAAAAGGTTTTATTTTCGCAAAATGCTTGGGAGTCATTTTTGAAACATGTACATTTAATAGAATGTTATTTAACTAACAGTTTGTGTGGAAGGAAAACACATATTCGACTTTTGGATTGTGACAATGAAATCGATATTGTTAAACATCGCGGGCAACTACAAGTGCGAATTAGAGACTTGACTCAACATGAAAATAAGATTCTACTGTCACGTGAAGAATTCTACGTTTTAAACTACGCAACAGAACCTATTACAAGGTACATGAGACAGTTGGTATTTGCAAGCGCTATTATTAAAGAATATTTGGTCGATACTTTGGAAAAACAACCTGATAGCACCATCGTGTACGGACCTGTGGATACATCTATTTTTAATAGAATACCTCATGAAGTTTGCATGTGGAGAAAGTTAAAGGATTTTGAACCACTTGTAGAAATCGCTAGAGAAGCTACAGAAGAAACAACACAGGAAGAAGAAACGGAGAAACAAGAAGAAGAAGAAAACGAAACACAAGAAGAAGAAGTTAAAAAAGACTAAAGTTTGACTTAGTAAAGAAGAACACACGTGGGGTAGGCCTATTGGGGACGGTGTCCACGTTAAATATACACCAACGCGCCTGCAACTGTACGGCCTGGTATTTAACCTACCGTGGTGTGGAAAACAGTTTAGTTGATCGCTAGGTGCCATGATGAGCGGAGGGGATGAAGAAGTGAGTGTAAAGCCTTGTGTAATAGAATTTCAAGCATTTCGAAATAATGATGATAGGTTTATTATCAAGGAATTAGTAATTTTAGACTTGCTTACATTTGTAGCCTACCCATTCACGTTTGAAGCTCCTTTTTCTTTTAACAAACTTAACACCAAAGCAAAAAGTACAAACAAATGGATAACAAACTACTTTCATCACATACATTGGTATGAAGGATTTATAAGCTACAGTAATCTGCACAGTATTATGTTTAACTTTTGCAAACAATATTCACATATATACACAAGAGGATTAGAAAAAAAGAACTGGATACAAAAGTACACGCACGGTGATGTTTTCGATATAACTATCAGTAAGGACTTTAACATTAATCTCGGTAATATTTGTGTTGCTGCAAAAGATCTTAAACACGGTCAAACAAACTGTGCATTGTACAACGCATATCGTTTGGCTGCTTACTTGAAACAAACGGAGGAATGTAGTGGGGCTAGCGGAGAACAGAGATGTGGTGGGGGTAGCGGGGCCTATAAATACGAGGAGACAACACCGCTTCAGCACGAGTATTATTCGAGACTCCGAAGAGGCAACATCACAGAAGACACCACCACTGACGAAGATGGCATCACAACAATATCTACAAACATTGGTTGATCAATTCAACACTCACTCAAAATCGAACCTTCTGCTAACTAAAAAATGTTCAGAACTAAAAGAACAAAGACATTACATTATTCATAGCATCAAGAAAGTGGAAACCACACATGGAGAAGCAATTCTAGTATCATTGTTCGAAGGACCTATGACTCCAGGAGATGAGCCGAAGTTTCAAGTATTTCTTCCAAAACGATTTGTTCAACTGCTACAAAATGAAGACTTGCGAGATATTCAACCGGGGACGTTGTATTTGGTATCACACGGTGTAAGCGGCAACAACTCGACGGAACTCACTCTGCACATCATGCATCATTGTACATAATGTCTCTATTTGTTTTTCTCTGTTTGTATTTCTAGTCATCAATGTTAGACTTAAGCTTATTGTATTGTAAAATGTTTGTTTAATAAAGAAAGAATAACATAAAAAAATAAATAAAAAAAAAATAAAAAACAGCAACATAGCAGTATATTATTTTATATACTGCTGTGTTGCTTTTTTTTTAAATTCAAATGGATGACCTTGAACTTTCATTCAGGGTTAACTTATGAAGGGGTATGAAAGAGAGGGAGCAGTGAAGTTAGTCTCAGTCTTGTCTAACACACGCTGCAGCTAACATGTCGGTGCCACCGATGAACAATTTATTTTTCGATAACAATTTGAAGACATATTGTTGCGAGTTGCAATGTTTTAAAATACCAGGCGATCAAGTTGACGGGAAAGCTTGTCGTAAGTGCAGGTGTTTCAGCTATTGCATATGTAGATGTAAAACATATCAAATGAACCGTCAAGATAAAATACAAGAATTACGGCGACGGCTTGCATTGCTTTGGCGGCGAATGGAGTAGCAACCATCTGCCGCGCACTTGCCACCTGCCGCCGACCATCTGCCGCCTGCCATCTGCCGCCTGCCATCTGCCGTCCGCCATCTGCTCCGCCCCACCACACTTTTACCCCCACCATTTAGTACGATTACAACGCTAGCTTGTGAATAGCCAGTACACCTCCGGCTCTCGACCGGTGAACATCGAGCTGCTCGTCCCGACTGTGTGTTCCCTGCGGTCACATAAATAGGCAAGGAACACACAGTCTGGATGGGCCGATTGGACAAACAAGCGCAACACTTGAAAACTGCGTCTGACGGCTGCGACTCCGGATCAACAACATCGATGACGACAAACAACGGGGAACTATTGTAAACATAAATTATTGTAAACATAACTTATTGTAAATAAAAAGAAAAGTAAAAAATAAAGTTAAATGAAATAGTACTACCTCGCACTCGTATCGTCCGATTGCTTCATTCGATTGTTTCATTCGATATTTCTTATCGATTAAACTATCGAATCACAATCAGATTTTACGCGTGCGAGGTAGTACTTTTTTAAAATTACCTCCCCGTGACCTTGAACTTTAACCTTTCACTCATTACGTCACAAAACCGCCTACGTCACTGGCTCAGCCTCAGATGACGTCTTTCATGACTCAGCGCATCCGGTCACGTGACCGGATGACGTCACTTCCGGTCCAAAACCGGCAAACCCACACTAATAATACTTAATAAAGTGGTTCAATACTAAACGAGTTCGCACGCAGCACGCTGACGTGAGGGAAGTGAACTTCCACATAAAAACTTTTAAAACTTAAAATTAGTGTAAAAACATACTTGTATTCCAATTTTTATTGAAATCTGAAAACATTTATTTTTTGGCTGTTCTGATGCTCCTGGTTTCATTTACCTGCAAAGCTGGGAATACAATTTTGCGCATTATAATGTTAGGAGAAGGTCCAGTCAGGCTTGAAAGTAGGCGTGAGGTTGCTGGGGATGATAAAAGTACTCTAACAAAGGAGTAGCAGGTTTTTCTAGTGTAAAACCCCCATAAGACAACGTACTGTGTTTAGTCGAAACACATTGTCTTTAATAACTCGGTAAATATTTATGCTAGAATGATGAAAGAGGGCTTAAAACTTTCGGCCCACTAATTCCCATCTTTTTACATGCATTCATTTTACATTTGGGGCTTTTTAGATCCTTTTTGGGCCCCAAAACTCTAAATTTGAAAGATTAATCCCCAAAAAATGGGTTTGGAGTTTTACGATTCTTTTGCCCAACGAACTTGTCCAACTGATTACAGAAAGGAACATCCCTACCAAATTTGAAGTTAATCGGACAAAAACTGTGACCGCTAGAGTGCAAACACACACACACACATATATATATATATATATATATATATATATATATATATATATATATATATATATAAAATTTTGAACGACCCCCCAAAACGTGTTCAGGGGGTCACGTTAGGAACTTCAATGATGGTCCCGGGCTTAAGTTTCACCGAGCGGGTCATGCTAATAGTTCACTTTCCAAAGGAAATTCACTAATAAGTGTGACGTGACAGGGGGAGGGGGAGAGTAATGAGCAGCGTAACATAAGGGGAGGGGATCATAAAGGGCTGAATATAGCGTGGCGTAATTTATGCCCCCTTTTAAGTTAAAACATTTTATTGATTACAAAATGTATTGTTGCTGTAATAAATCCTTTCATTTCAAATTTCAAAAATATGCGGCGAAAATTAAAATTTAGTCTGATACCCCGAAAAATTATGGCAAAACATACTTATGGTACAGAATGCATTGTTGAAGTTACTTGTCCCCTTCATTTTAAATTTAAATAAGACCGATCCTAAAATACATTTTGAGTTGTTCAATGAATAATAATTTCAGTAAACCTCTGAAAAATTAACAAATATAAAATACAAGGATTATCTGTTATTGTGAGGTGTTTTTAAGATATGTTCCAAAAGTTTACTTCCTATCTATTAAATATTTCTTGTATGGATATGGACATACCGTTATTTAACATGCAATTTCCTACGTCTCATAAAAATTACTACCACGTATATTCCCAATTGTGTGGCAAAAGTGTTGTTACAAAACAATCAATGTTGAGTCAAATGATCGTATCACCTATGCAACTATCAAGTCCTAATTAAGTCCTTAATAAACTATAACAAATTATTATATTATAAGCTAACGGTAAAATGTTGAGGCTATTGTAAATATGTTGTACACAAGATTAAAATGTTGCAGCTTAAAAATTAAATTTGTGTCTGTCATAAATGTTGTTAGGATATAGTACAGGTTTATAATATAGGTTACAACACGTCTTCACAAACCCAGGTCTATACGGTTCACAAGGTTCAACCATAACTTTAAGAGCCATAAAGTTTTACCCCTTCCGCACGCAGCAGTTTGGTGTTTAGCTTATGAATTATTCATAAATCTGTACCTGACATACTCGTCTTAACTTAGTAAGAGATATGGCAGATTAATAATGATAGTTTATCTTCTAGACATAATATATATATATACTGTTTTACAAATAGAAATGGAACATTGGAAGGAAAAGGTTATAATGGGAAAAAGTAACTCGTGGATTAAAATCATAAGTTTGATTAATGGTTTTTCTTTACAGTAAACGGTTTCTTTCGCGTTCGGAAATCATTAGGGGCTCTGACACAATTGCCACCAACTTGTCAAAGTTAACCAACACTAAGTAGCTGACTAATTGAAATTTGGTAGGAAGAAGGTGATACACCAGAATAAAAGATCCGTTCAAAAATCCGCTCCGACTCCATCCCATTGCCCTTCAAATTTTCGGGTTTAACCAATACGCACAAACTAATAGACAGATATACGATGCACTACAATGAAACATGGACACATTCCCGTTCCAAAATTCCTTTGAGGCCTTGTCCCACTGGCCTTCCAATGTTACCATCACTACCCAATTACTGGGCCGATTTAGCTGAAATATTGTAGGATATTTGTTATACACCTTAACCAAAACCATACAAAGCCACAAATCGATTTTCATCAAAATATATTGGCCTTTGTTAAAATGTTCGACAATTATTCGGGTGGTTTGAAGCATATACAACCTTACGTGTTGTAGATTTGATATAATGTAATAACCGTTTACTATATACTGTTACTTATAAAGTGTGCGTTTAGACAATACTGATCTTGAGTAAAATAACACAAATATATTATACTAGTTGACACGAGCAGAATTCCGCACTGCGAACCAAATCTTGTCAGCTGATCAGATGTTCTTTTGTTTACATTTTCGCTCCTGTCAAAACAAACTATTCCCTTTATTTATCTTTCATATTATTCAAATTTCCGAGAAGAGGTACATTTTTAGACCGTGGGTCTATTTTTCGTCAATAGCCAGCACGAGAAGATTTAAAATGAGAGGTAAATCATGGAATTCGATAAAGGAATAAGGCAGATCTCGCGGAGTGACAGAAAAACAGGCTAGAAAATTAATTGATGAACGAAGTGAATCACTGTATTGATGAAGAAGTTTCAGTGGCCGTGTGTGTGTGGGTGGGTGGGTGTGTTATCGAAATACTAAATAACTGTAAAACATTTCTTAATGAAATTTTGAAGGAGTCATTTGGGATACCAAAGGGATGTTTTAACACAGCATTTGTATTTTATTTTGGATTATTAATAATTATTAAAACTAATTTTAATGTTTGATATTCAGTAGTTGAATTGGTTTTCGTAGTAAGCTATTGACTATGGTTGTCTTTAAAATGTCAGCTGGGATTTATCTGTGTTTCACTTGAGGGATTTTTATCCCCTATATGGGATATTTTGACTGCTTGTGGGATAAAATGGGATTGTGGGATAAAGTGGGATTTTTTTGAAATCGGCATTACGTCTGCTAGTTTGCTTACAACTTACGACCAGAGCACCTTAGCAGTAGCACTTCTAGTGGATTTTCTCGCCGTACTGGCAGTTGCGGGGTTTCCCATTTTTAACCTCGCTGTCCGCACCTATTATGATTTTATAAACGTCACAGAACGAACACTGAATCATGTCAATTTCGCTGGCCGAGCCATGTTGGAATTAACAAGCAAACTATTTGCCATTATTTAGTACCTACTTCGTACTCTTTAGTACTACCACTAAAAATATTAGTACCTCTCACGTAAATAAATTATTTAATTTAGTTAATTCACCGTATCATTTAACCTATGTCGCATTGCTCAAAATCCTTTGAGGTACTAAAATGTAAAATACCTATAGATAATTAGTAGATCTAAATAAGCTCTATCTAACGGTATAAATATTGTACTAATACATTATTCAATAATCATATAATATTTAACATTAATTGTGTTGCAATGTTTAACAAATCAGTGGGAAAGTGTGGGATATGACGAGGGATACTATAAGGGAGAGTCTGGGATAAAGTGGGATTTTTTGTATCAGTGCGTGGCATATTTTTACCGTAGAGTGGAAACACTGCATATTTGTTTATAAATTACTCAAATGTAAACATAACCAAAACTATGGATTTGGTTATGTTTTGTTCCATCAATTTTTTACTTTTTCCCCCTATACATAGTATATGGAGAAAGTATTGTTTTCGCAAAAATTTTCGAATTTGAGTTGTTAGTGGAAATATTCGTTTTGGTGCTCCCTGAACCCAAAAAAGTGGTTTTTACGTGATGTCTGTCTGTGTGTGTGTATGTGTGTGTGTCCGTGTGTGTGTGTGTGTGTGTGTGTGTGTGTGTGTCTGTGTGGATGTGTACAGAGCTAGAGCCCTAACCAATGGGCCGATTTTGATGAAATTTGGTATGTAGGTACTAATCCACGATATCTCCAGGCGTTTTTTTCATTTTTTCGAATTTTTGATTTTGAAGGGTAATTATCCCCCAAAAACCACCAAAAAACATGAAAAATCCAAATTTCTCAAAAACGGCTCTAACGATTTTGATTAAATTTTAGTCGTTTGTAGAACTTTAGTTTTCCAACAAAACGACACCACCCGCATTCCTGTAAAAATTCGGGTTCAGAAATTACAGGACTTAAAACATCAAAAATTCAGTTTTTTGGATTTTTCATAAAAATACATAAATATAAAAAAATATTACTATTCACCATTAAAAAGAACTCAAAAACTAAATAATTTAGTATTTTGAATTACTATTCTATGATTGCTGGTTTCGGAGAAAATTGAAATTTTCATTTTGCGGTAAACGCAGTACGTTGTCCAATGTTATTCTTATGGAGAATAAAAAAATTACTATTTCTCTCTTATTTACTGATCAATTTCAATCAAACTTGATATGCTTGTCAAGTTAGCATTGACCAACAGAGGAAATTTGAAATATGTTGCCCCTTAATAACCCTGGGGGGAATAGGGGGCATTTCCCCTCTTAAAACCACGAGTGTAGCAATGGATTCTGTAGTGCCTCCAAAGCAGGGATTTGGGTGGATGTTTTTTAAAACAACTTGTTTACGAGATTTTCTGTACATTCGACCGTGCTTTGTATTCTATATTTAGTAAATAAAAAGTAATTTATCCATTAAAGTTGGGCTAAAAGGGAGAAAGTATGTGTCAGTTTCCTGATACCGTTTATTTTATTTCGAAATAGTTTAAAATGTGAGTGTTATGTAAATTAATAGTGTTTTGTCGTGTTTAAAACAATGCTTGTATCTATTTAGATTTATTATCAGTTTATTTTTTACTGGAAAACTTCGATGTAAAAGCTAAGTGTTTGGACTAGTGATGATAAATTAATACAATAGGTTTTGGAATTTTTGAATTACTGGGACAGTATAACTCTGTAAGACGACTGACTGTGATTGATAATCAAGCGTGTTGTAGACCTACAGTAGTTTCTTTACATTGTGAACAAATTACTTGATGGCAGACTTACTAAACTATCATACGTGCAAACTATCTTTATTACATGTAATGTACCAAATAAGCCTCACTGTCACCTAATGACATGGGATTAAAGTTTTGTAATCTACCGGTCAGTAAAATAGTCTGGTTACAGTTTATATTTGTTTGCATTTTCTGTGGTTAATATTGATTTTCATAAACAATCAAGATGTCCAAAACTCCGTAATCCCAACCGTCTACATTGTTCAACTAATTACGATGTAGACAAATTGCCCTCCTGAAAAATTGTCATTAATGTAGATGTTGGATTTTGCTTTTAAATCTCTCGTGCTGCGATTTCAGTAGCTTGTGTATTTAAATTCAGACTAACATATATTAATGATGTAAACATTTTTAAATTTAAGGTATGAATTTTATAAGATACTGTTATATAAATAAATCATTGAATACCTTTTTTTACATTAAATGGGTTTAAAACAAGTATATTTCTGTATGTTTAACCCCCTGATTTTGGAGCTGGAAATTAATAGGTCTAATAATTATTGGCAACTTTTCTCTCAGGTTATATATTTAAAACTCGTCGAAAACCATCCGGTACCAAAAATATATTAGTCATTGGCCGAGTCTTAAAAAAGCGTGAACAGGAGCTAGGACATGTGACCAAATAAACGCAATCAGTTTAATCTAATTTGCTAGGTACACACAGTAGTTTTAAGAGGTTAATTGCTCCATCTCACCCTCCAGAGTTGGATGGAAACGTATTCCGCATATTCTCTATTCATTGTTGCTAGATTAGGAAACCCCAGCATAGCTGCTATAGGCACGTTTTCCATAAGCGGGAATTTTGCGCAGGTTACCAGAAGGTTAGGATATAGCAGGAAAGGAAAGGGTGTGATGGGACAGGCAGCCAAATTGGCCTTTCAGAGTACCAACTCCCGTACCTTGTGACAGCTGTGATCAGGCTCAATGTGGACCCGCTCTGCCCTCCAACTGGCCAACTCAACGGATGGGGTATCCATGTACAACAGCCAGGGACCATACATTCTCAGGTTGGGGACCAACCCCTGAGTTTCCGCCCCGAGCCGCTGCAAGTGGAGGGACCAAAGGTGAAAGGGAAGTTTGTCATAATGGACATCCAAAAAACTTCATATGTAATGACAATTTCATTTGCTGTACCCAATGTCAGCATCCAAACTGGTATAGACCAGTTTTAAGGTTGTCCTGGGACGAATATTCTCTATTGGTCAATGCTAACAAACCAAGTTTTAATAAAATTAATAAGTAGACCTATACAAGAGATATATGTTTTTTATTTCTTATAAGAATAACATCGGACAATATACTTAGTTTACTGCTGAATGGAAATTGAAATATTCTCCACAACCATTAGCCGAATAGCCTACTAACGAAATATTAATTTAACCGTGTGTGGATTGGAGTACTAATTTTTCATCTTTTAGAGCTTTTTATGGCAATGAGATAAAACTGTTGAAACCTGCTAAAAATATTTAAGTTTATGGTACTAAGAAAGGTAAAAAACTGAAGTTTGGGATCTCTTAAGCCCTGTAATTTCTGAACCCAAATTTTTCTAAAAAATCAGGTGGTATATTTTATTAGAAACCTAATATAAACCACCAAATAAAAAATCCAAAGATTTCGAAAGCGGCTCCTCAAAACTGCTCCAGACCTATATACTACGTTGTTGGGTACCAAAATATTATGGATACCTCTTTGTTCTTCCCTCAGGGCTCTGCCTTTACTATCACTCCCAACTTTTAATTTTAACGTATGATTCGTTGGATTTATTTTGTTAAAGCAGCATCTCCTGAAAGATGTCCCCACGTTTGATACGCCGCCCTACTCAACCATAGACCTCCACCGCACAGGAAAATTTTCTTTGTTATTATTTACACCTTTTTTAGTAATTTTAGAAAATTTTCAATTATACAAAAAATTTTTGTTATTTTCTTTTAACCCCGACCTTAGAGCTCCGCCTCGCTGGCTTTAAAAGTTGCCTTGTTAAATTTATGGAGGAAAGATGATCCTTGGGTAAACGTTCGGGAGTTCGGGTCAGCATTCGGGTTGAGTACTACTAGCTGGTCAGACAGACATTATTCTATCCTAATGTCACTGAATTTGTTTTATGTCAAAGATTCTCGTTCTTTTTCAAGATGAGCTCGTTAGCTACGCTCACTTGCCTATGTTTATATAGAGCTTGCTTCGGTATTGAAAATGAGTTGCTATTCAAATAGATTTATTATGTCTATAATAAACATATGTTTATATGCTTTTCAAGTATGTTTAGATATCATCCTTATAACAGCTGTTTGATGAAACTAAATAACTAACATACAATCCCGACTTTGTTTTATGTATTTAGATAATGAAAATCACTTAATAATATCTTGCCATAACAACGTTAATATACACTAGGCAGCAATACGGATTTTAGCAATTTGAAATTTAAGTAACTGCACAACGCCATCTGTAGAGCCTGATATAAGCGTAGGTTATATTATATAAATCAAACAGGAAAGTTGGCCGGGCTGGTAAGGGCCCGCACTTGCATTTAGGGTGTAGACCAGAGCCTGTACAGACCTAAATTCAGCTCTAGCCGTCTATATACAGAACTTCAAACATGCTAGAATCCAGAATCATTGTCCCTGTCTCGTGTACATTCTATGTGCCTAAGAGTAAAAATATGTTATAGTCAATCAATACAAATGCTGAATTATTTTGACTCAATCCTATCCTACACTATAATATGAGTAAGGTTTGCATGCTCGCTTGGTTGGTTGATTGCTTGCAACTCTTATCTCAAAAACGGCTCCAACGATTTTCTTAAAAAATAACTAATGTGTCCTTCCAACTACTTGTGCTGTAAAACCTGATATATGGGTTAAAAATAAGTTCTAGACATGTCCCATCCCCCAAAAAAATCAAATAATGTAAAAAGCCGCTATGGAAAATTGAAAAAATCACATTGGGCTTTTGGAGATTAAAATAAAAGCAAAAGAGTCATAACAGCTGTTCAAAATCTTTCAGCGAACTCTCAAAGTTATACTCATATAGTTTAAGTACTACCTGGGACTGAGCTTTGCTAGGGAAAGGTCAATCTTGTTTATGACTTGGAGTTGTTTTTCACCATGTACCCTACTAACGAGCATTTTTGAGGTCACAACAGTTGTTATTATCACCTTTGAGTCATTCTGGATATGACCACTCTACATGTAATCTTCATTCAAAGGATTTATTATCTGATTTTATGGAACCACATGGAACTCATGTTGTTTATGATTATTAACATGTGGTTTCCTGAGAGCAGAGATTATAATATTTGAGAGAAGATTACATACATAGAGTAGTAAAATAAATCAAAGGGATATTGAGCTATAAATAACAACTGATGTGACCTTAAAAATGTAGAAAAGAGGCAAATGAGTTATACAAATCTGATTATCAGTAGGGGGAAGTGGTGAAATAAGCTCCAAGTCATCTAAACAAACTGACTGGCTTTCCCCCGAGCAAAGTTCGGCCCCCAGGTATCATATACTCTAATATGAGTAAGGTTTGCTTGTATGTTTGCTTGCTTGCGACACTAATCTCAAAAACGGCTCCAACGATTTCCTTCAAATGTTCAAAATAACTAATTTCTGGGATAAAAATAAGTTCTAGACAGGTCTCATCCCCAGGAAAAATCAAATAATGTAAAAAAAAAAATTAAAAGTTAAAAAAATTAACATTGGGCTTATGGAGTTTTAAATCAACACAAAAGAATTTTATCAGCTGTTCATAATCAACCAGGGAACTGTCAAAGTAATACTCATGTTTTTTATGATTATTAACATGTGGTTTCCTGAGAACAGAGATTAAAAGATTTGAGTGAAGATTATATATATAGAGTAGTAAAATAAATGAAAAGGACATTGAGCTATAAATAGCAACTGGAGGAACCTTAAAAATGTAGAAAAGAGGCAAATGAGTTACACAAATCTGATTATCAGTAGGGGAAAGTGATGAAATATTACTCCAAGTCATCTAAACTGACTGATTGGCCCTCCCCCGAGCAAAGCTGGGCCCCCAGGTACTGTCGTGTTAAAACGGATATGAGAAGGGTGTTACCACTCCAGTAGTCAGTAGTATTTTTTATTTACATTAGTCCTAAATTATCTGTTCTTGCCGTTGTGGAGTTAAAACGGATATGGGAATGGTGTTACCATTCCATTAGTAAAATGTTTGGTTTATTAATTATCTGTTCTTGCTGTTGTGGAGTTAAAACGGATAACAGAAGAGTGTTACCAATCCAGTACCTGCCTACATATCTTTAAAAATTCAGTCTTCGTTCATCCTCTTACGGGAAGAATGAGCGTACACCTAGTATATAAGATATCTATGATAGTTTCGTTAACATCCCGTGATAGAAAAAAATTAATTAATGTAATTGCTAATTAAACATGTATTCGACAATACGAAAACGTGATCTGGGTAGCGAAGTGTGAGATTGAATCCCTTAATCCCTTCTCAACTTTCCTCGCCGACAAATTTTAGTTGAAAGTCTCTCTTACGCATTATATACATTCAAATAGAAAATGCTAAACTTCGGTATTCCTACAAATAATGTTTAGTATTTAAAATGGTAAAGCAATGTTATGTACAGGAAACAAAATATATTGCGGATAGATTTACAAATACTCATATCATTATGATTGATAGTAACCAAATCATCATATCTTTTATTTGTGGTGATTCTTAATCCTTCGAATGGAGAATAGTTTATTATTTAATAACAAGTTTATTTAATATATCCAAAAACAATCCTGATCAATGTAAAACCTCCACATTCCCTGGCTTCACAAAATACAAACTTTTCTTTCATATTCATGTCTATGAAAATAGACAATAGGCAATATTTTCAAAATATGTAAACTATTTTAACACAGTATTTAATTTGTACATGAATCTAAAATAGTTATTTCGATGTTAAATTTTTTCGTAGTACTGTATATTTACCATTTAGGCAATCTATACCAATACGTGTTACTGTTTCATTTCTTGGGAGGCCGATTAATTCGCTTATCAATCGCTGTTTTCTTCCAATACTTTATAAATATTATATAATAAGTTAATGCATTTTTTGCATATTTATTTTAAACAAATTATTTTCTACTATATGAACATTCTAAATGGAAACTACTTAACGCTTCACGCTAATCCAATGTAAACTCTAATGTTATTTAAATAATTTAAACCTCTTAAACCTGTGTAGAGCTATTTAACGTATTCATAACGCACATATACATCGAATTACTGTTTATAAATATTAAATACTTTGTGTTATACTCGACGCAACTGCATATTCCTGTATAGAATGATCAACCGTTTAACCAGTTTAATTGTTACATTTATAATTCAAGTTTTATGTCTGGATTTCATTGTTTGTAACAAGCACTTTAACGACTTTATATTTCCAATTAGCTTTATATTAAAACAAGTTTTATTTTGACTCTAAGAAACTATCTTGTAAAGTTTTCCTATACATCCTTACCAGGAGTGGAATTGCTGTTCACATTAATCTTAGAAAATTGGGCTGTAAAGATTTGTAAATCATCGTAACCTTATCATTTAGTTAGTAGACTATATGTATTTAAATCAATACATCGATTAGAAGAAATACATGAAAGCAAAATATTTAAACCTAATTGAAAATAAATTAAATTAAAAGGAATACTATTTAAAAAAAATATGTAAAATAAAAATTGTGGGACTCATTCTATATTAAACAAATAAAATTGAACCATTGATTTACAAATTATTTCTGTCATACCTAATAATTACATCCACACTATCTTAAAACTCTGTGAACTAAAGGAAGGAAAGTCAATATAAAAATATTTACTTGTGTTACATAAATACTTATAAGACTGACGTATTTATGTGGTTAGATATTTTTGTTTTTCAATAAAATTATAATTATTTGTTAGTACACCAGACTGCTAGTGGTGATGGTTTGATTTATTTGTTTGTATGTTATATTATAAAAACTGAATATAATTTTACGATGTCAAATATTATCATGACTTAGATGTTGAACATTATCAGCCCAGTAGCACATGTATTAAAATTCTTCTAAGATTAACTTCTGATATTAAAATACTATGTAATACTTTCCTTAGATAAGTATTTCTGTCATGCGTGTTACATTACTAGTGTCAGGGTATCAAGCTACCCACAAAACGAGTGATTAACGGTTATTCACCTCACAACAATGAGGTTTCAACCGAGCATGTCTCTCACGAATATTAACTTCCCGTTACCGGCACCGCTCTAGGTGTCGGCGCCACACGCAACCTCCTGTATTTTAACGCTTGACGTGGTTTGTGTTTACCGATAGCAATAGTTAAAATAATAACTATACTTATATATAGAACTTTAATTAAATAATAATTCTTGTACTTTTTAAAGCGTGTTACTTGTACGAACAATTTTTTTTAGTTTAGCAGAAATAATATCCATATGTATTTGTTTTATTTTAGACACAGAATAAATTAAATTTAACCTGCACATGAACCTTCTTGTATAAGGTAAGTTGTTAAATTAAAACAGACATAAATTATCATAAGTCATCACATAGTACGATGTTTCCGCGCTCCTCACCAATACGCGGAAATTTCGTACTTGTGATGACTTATGATTTTGTTATGCCTCATTTAATTTGACAACTTACCTACTTACCATATACATACAAGAAGGCTCATATTGTATCTGTCTATTACAACAACAATAATTCAAACCAAAATTAACAGCATTTAGTCAATCATCCAAGTACAAAACGTAAAACTAATTCTGTCTTATCGAAAAATCTTGGAGCAAAGTTATGAAACAACATGTATTGAATTTAACATTGTTCCGCTTCACAAAATGTTTGTGAGGGACTAAATTACATCATTTCACTATGAAAATGTATTCAAATTATATCACTGACAAATCGGTTTATGAATTTCATTGATTTGTTACAAGATTGGTATATTTCTTCGTTTATTTGAGTCTGAGGAATATTTGCACCAAATTGTAAGCTAGCAATCGACCAAATAAGCCTGAAACGTAGGGCGAAAACTATAAACGTAAACAAAAATCTAACACAACACAGGTTATGTTTAATCTGGCCAGTGACACTAATCGTGAGATAAACATCAGTACACAGAGTTCCTGCAAGCCCAAGATCTTACGAGATAGTAAGTCACACGTGACTAGTCCAGCAGGTTTGGTGGAACGTTTTTTTTCTGCCAATTTAAAAAAAAACATGTCCTCAAACTCATAAAAATTATCTCTACCAATATGCGAATGGTCCAGATTTTAAAACTTTTTAAAACGTGTTTCATATGAGATGTGATATTCACGCAGAATTTAGCTGTAAAAATCATTTATATTAAACAGCAACAACAATTTCTGTTAATTTTTAAAAAATATTTCTTAGTGAATATTTATCACTCTATGTTCACCAGAATGTGTTTGATGTAAACCATATTAAAAGACGAACTGCAATTGAAGCTGTGCAGATATTTGTGTTGGGCTGGTACCACTGACCTGTGTTTCGTATCACTAATCACTAAATCACATTTTGCTCAGGATCGATCTCGGGACATTAGGGAAGTAATGGATAAATAATATTAAACAAGTGATGATAACTTCATATTGATGTTATATTCAAAATAATATTTAAGATTAAAAACTTGTGTTTTGAACTTTTAAACTATGAAGCAACTATTTTGTTGTGCGGGTCAGAAGATGACGTAGTAAGCTTCTTAAAATCACGTCGTTCATTCAAATGATGAATTATTCTACAAGGAATCAACCATCTCTAAGAACTAATGATACATCGTAAACTGATGTTCCGTATCATTGCAGTCTGTTAGTAAATGAACGATGGTAATCCTGTTGTTCACGCTGAATTGAATTCAAATGTGTTTAAGATTACATATATGAGGCTTTACGGATCGTTTCAAAAACTATACACAAATTTATTAGTACAATTTGAATTATATTTTTTACATGACGATTCTTACTATATGATGATGGATACAATAAAAAGTTATTTCAATTGAACCCCGGCCCTCCCCTATTTGTTATTTTTGTCATGAGGCAGAAATACTGAAAGTTCCTAGAAAATAGTGAGTAACTTCCAAGACGTCTTGTTACATCCTGAATTCACAGGTTTATATGCCCATTCCCAGGATTATAAACTTCTTCATAATCATGAAACTTCAAACATTACAAAAGTACCTCATTGACGGAACATATTTTACAGCGTATAAAAATAATTTGTTTTGTAAGAGTTACAGGGTGATTTGTTTAAAATCATCTTCTGTAATATGATACTTTGTCCGATTCATCACCAAAACACCACCAAAATAAAAACTCTTATGATACTTTGGTAATGATTGAGTAAACATAATTTCAACTTTGGCCAAAAAGTGACCAGTGTGGAGGAGTAACTGAAAGATGCAATCGAGATCTAATGGGAAGGATTTTAATAATACAAAATTCTCTAAGACTAAATTACTATATTAATACATTTTAAAATGCAAGAAAATAGCGTAATCATTGCTGTGCAAATTAGGCGTTGACCAAAGCCCTTTTATCATAATATTTTGATACACACGTACAAACTGTATATGTAAGCTGACAAAAGACTTTAATTTATGTATATAAATAAATATTAAATTAATTTGACCAACTGGAAAAAATAACAATCTACTTAATTACAATTCATTCTTTTCCCATTGCTAATATTATCTTTCGATGGGGATGATGAAACTGCCCCGATATTTTAGGTACGTTTGAAATAATGAAACTGCCCCGCTCATTAAAGGGGATTAAGAAGGGTCGCCTCGCCAGGCCAGAGATGCTGAAATTGCCCCGAGCTCTCGGCCAGGTAGCTACGGGTCTGGGGAAAAAGGGAATTATTTTTGTCCCTGCGTCCTGTCAGTGACTGCAGTCTTCTAATAACTTCCACCAATATCAGGAATTACTAGCTGATAAACTACCGCTTCGTTGGGATTTAAAAACAATATAGTGATACAATCTGTGTTTAAACTTAGTAACTCGGGAGCAATTGTCAAATTAAAAAGAAAGTCGCAAACCGAACCATATTTCCACTTACAGAAATAAACTTAGATCAAATTTAAATATTTTTGTTCCGAAACCTAATATAACTCGTTTAAAAACACTGAATATTACTGTATAATAATTTGACTAAACAAATAAGAGAAGAAAATGATGTCTATGACTGGCTATTTACTTTAGAAAATAATTTTGAAAACATGTTAAGGATGTTACCGCATCTTAATGGGTGTGACATATCGTTCAACTATAGAGACGTTATTTTTTGTACTATATATGTAATTTGTCAATGGAGACAGGAGAAATTTAAATACATTTTATCCAATGTAGTTTTTTATTTAAATTTCTCTACCAGATTATTATTTTTTTTTGTAGTATTGTGTTTAATTTAACCTCAATCAAGCATATAAGCCTGTAAGGTTTTGTGTCTACCATTTAGTGTAATACAGTCGGTTGTATTATTAGGGGTTGTTTATGTATTCCTAAGGATCATGTATAGGCCTGTTTAAATTAGTATTACAGATACGTTATTTTTATTGAGTATTTGTTTACATGCAACATTTGTTTAACTTGTATTAAGAAGTTGAATCTCCATGGCATTGTGTGACTGTTGACTTTAATAAACAACCGCTGTAATGCTGTATACAGTTGTTTTGTTATATAATGTTGAAACAAATAAGGTGTTTTGATTTATTTATTTCTAACTATTTGAAATCATATGCATGTATTTTTGTGTAATATATTTTACTGCCGAAAATAATAATTAATACGAATTTAGGCCAAATGAAGCTAGTGTGGGATTGTAAGACATCTTGAAAATATTTCACCTTTGTACATTTTTGAGATTACTTGTGTTATATTGTATTTATATTTGACAGAAATGTTAACCCTGGGAAACCACATATAAATGAAGAATTAGCAAACAATATATGTTGTCTGGAAATACTTGTTAAATTTTGTTTATTGAAAACACTTAATAAAATTATTGAATATACCTACACTAAGGTTTGAAGGAAAAATTCTTCATCTGCACAAACGTAATTTGAATATTAGCTATAATATATTTTTTAATTATCTGTACATATTTAATTTGGTAGTGGTTACTTTGTGATTAGAACCTCCTAGAGTTTTTAACCGATTTTGATGTTTTTGGTTTAATTTTAAAGAGCTCGCTCTGAAGTTGTGTCCCTTAAAATGAGCTCAACGTATGTTAAAAGCTGCGTGCAACCCAGGGCCCCGATTGCGCCTCTGACTCAAGCAACCGGCATAATTTCTGAGGTGTGATGAGTCACTGACTGGTGTTTAACACTTTGTACCTACCCCTTCCACAACCTCACATTGTGGTGTAAAATCCCCCAAAACTATTTCATTCTGTTATTTCATGAGAGGTGTAGTTGGCACAGTTTGGTTGCCCCGTTATGATGACCACTCCAGAGGGTTCGCTAGTTCTAAGTGAGAGGCTTGTTGAATGTTTAGTTGTAGATAACTTTAGGTTTACAAAACAGTTTTAGAAGACTGCAGTCACTGATAGGTCGCAGGGACAAAAATAATTCCCTTTTTCCCCAGTCCCGTAGCGACTACCTGGCCGGGCGCTCGGGGCATTTCAGCATTTCTAGTCTGGCGAGGCGACCCTTCTTAATCCTCTTTAATGAGCGGGGCAGTTTCAGCGTTTCAAAAGTACCCAAAATGTCGGGGCAGTTTCACTACGCCCCTTTCGATAACTTTAACTGAATGCTATGCACTATTTCGTTCTTCAGCTTAGAACTTAATGAAGTTTTACGCTGCATTTTATTGTATACTACGAAGAGTAGTAAATCGTTCCCTTAAGATTTACAAGAAACTTCACAAACAATTTTACCAAAAACTACTTTTTTACACAATCTATATCCATTAGGCAAACTGTATGTCATTGAAAAATAACAGACTATAAGTTAGGGTATTATAAATAACTCACTGTGAACGAACTACGTTATGAATAATTTGAAACTCTTAGAGGCTCTATCTGGCCTCTAAACCTTTATTTGTAAGTTTGAGGAAAATAAATCATCATTCAAGTGCGAACAAATGTTCATTTGCAAACAAAGCTGACACTGAAATTACATATGTGGAACTGTAATAGATGTGAATGATTTATACGTGCTTGGACGTTTTACAATTCTCATATTTTTCTTCTGGGGAAGACTGTCCTTATTTCTGGCTGGCATTCAATACAAAATAACTACGATTTTTACCGAGTCCCTTAGGCCAGTACCTTTAATTTTAGTCACCTCCCATCATCCTAAAATTTACAAAGTCCAAAATTGTTCTTCGAAGAATTCCCTTCCAAAATTAGTAGTATAGGTAAAATTACATGAGTACATAATACACATGAATATTTTGTTAATATATGTATATAGATAAATGAATTTTAAATATGGTTTATAAAATATAATAGCATTTTTTACGTATTAATAAAAGCTGACGATTTAACAGTGGCGTAGGTACGGGGGGGGATTAGGGAGATATATCCCTCCCTTGAAACGTGGAAAAACAAAAATTGATATCCTCCTGAAATCAAGCTTATGACTTTTGATTAAAAAGAAATGCTGTTACTAAAAAACAAAAAATGTGTGCAATATCTCCAAAATATCTTATTTGCTTATTACAAATATTTTCCGCGTACAATAAATAGTAGTAAATGAACTGCACTGGCACACGGCACGGTATTTGCGCATTGCGTATTTGGGACGTGAATCACCGAACAGTCTATCCTCACCCCCTAGCAGCCAGTTCGTCAACTGGCACACCTGACCTTGACCTTGACATCTAGACGGCCTTAGTGATGTGTTTAACTGCACATGTGTACTTTAATTAACTGCAGGGAGCCATAAATCTTCATACTGATTTTCAGCGTTCTATAACCGCAAATATCAAAACCGCAAAAGTCAACGATATTTCCCGACGAAATAAAGCCAAAGGGTAACAAATTAAGTGAACAAGGAATAAAGTGGTTAGCTTATTTGGCAATCAATGCATGATGATTAAGTTGCAAACGTAAATACATTTTCGTTCACATATAGGATTTCAACACAAAATTTGTGCTATTCAACGCATTTTTGGGAACAATTTCAAAAAGGGGAGATTTTTAATTTTTCAAGGAAATTCCCCAGAGCTATATTTTTATCTTAAAACTCCGGTAATCTCTTGGGAAATCTGGCGACTTGGCAACTCTAGCTTAACGATTACTTTCCAGCTTTCCAGTACTGATTAGAACTGATACAAGTACTTTTTAGTCCTGTTACAAATACTAATTACTTTGTATCAATGGTTTATGTCTTGGATATGTAGGCCTATATCAATAATTAAGAATGCAAGGGACACCAATGCAAGGGATATCAATGATGTCTTCAACTTTGTATACCGGTATCCACGCTAGTCACAAACACAGTTTTTTTTTTATATTCCCTAATGAGATATTCTCCCTTTGACAAAGGTCCATCTACGCCACTGCGGTTTAATACCAGTTCTGTTCCGACAAAGCACAAATAGTTTAATAGAAAGCATAGTTTCAATTGTCATCCGCTGATCTCAGTCACTAAACTTTCTCTAAAGCAAATTAGACAACTTCATTGAGTTATGTAAAACAAAACTTCCAAGAATTGCATGATTAAAAACTAATTTTGGTAACCTATTTTGACCTTTGACTCCACTAAGAGCTGCGATCCCTCAAGCGTATCGTAAAATAGCTTTGTAACAGAAAAACATTGTTGAAAGACAAATAATGTCTGATATAATTTTGTCCTGGTAACATTAACTTATTTGTAATTAAGTTTGGCGAAACCATAAAAGGCATTTTCGTTATTATCACGTAACTTTATTATACCTATTTATATTGTTTGGATATTTTGGTTCAGTTTTAAGCAAAGTTTTCACATTCTTATTGACCTTATTTCTAGTGAATATTTTCAAGAATACTGATAGTAATACTTTTATGATCTAACCTAAAACAATTCAATAGATATAGAGAAAAATAAGTCAAACATTAAAACAATTAGTACAACCATTGATTAGTAAAAAGGGCATAAAACAAACTATATACACATTTTCCTAGAATTTCACATTTAAAAAATTGTGAAGTAAATAATACATTTTTCTAATCAAAAAAAATATTTTAACTTGTTTCTAAAACTGTTTTTCTTAATTATTTTTTCAACTCGTTAGGTAGTGTGTTAAAGAGTTTCCTCCCCATGTATTGTGGTGTCTTTTCAGATAATGTCATTCGGTGTCTTGAATACTGGAAATTTGTTTTAAATCTTGTTTCATAATGATGCCTATGCTGAGTTTTATTTAAATTTTCAAAATTATTTTTAACAAACATCAGGCATCTTGAAATATAAAGGCAGGGGACAGTTAGTACATCGAATTCTTTGAAAAATGTTTTGCATGATTTTCTGTTTGAGGAAAATATCATGAGATGGATGTACTTCTTTTGCATTTAAAAAATTGTACTAGCCCAAGATGACATACCCCAGAATTCAATACCGTAGGTTACAACTGGAAAAAAGTCCGTAATATAGCATAAGTCTGGTTTTCGAATCGATAACATCTCAAAGAACAATCATTTGGAAACAAATAGAGTTTAATTTCTTTCATATTTTGTTGACAACAGTTTTCCAGTTAAGATTATAATCAATCTCTATCCCCAAAGAATTTACCGAGTTTTTGATATCCATTGAGATACCTTGAAATATTAATTTTCTCCATCATAATGTTTATTTTGTTGAGATTGAAATTTAACTAATTGTGTTTTAGCCTGGTTAAGCAACAAACCGTTAACTGAAAACCAATTTTGAAGTTCCATAAGTGTATTCTCAAAAAACAATTTTAAATCATGAGTTGAATTTGCTTTTAAAATAGCAGATGTATCATCTGCATAAAGCACAAGATTTGAGGATATATTTAAAGGCAAGTCATTAATATATAAAAGGAAAAGCAAAGGCCCTAATATTGAACCCTGCGGTAGACCAAATCTAACTTCCTGCCACTGTGAGACATGTTTATTTTTGTTCTTAATTACAATAGCTCTTTGATAACGACTGTCCAGGTATGATCTTATCCAAGACACCGCAGAGTCACTAAATCTATAATACTTAAGTTTTTCACAAAGTATATTATGCTCAACGCAATCAAATGCCTTGGATAGAAACCCTAATAAAACTTTAAACGAGTATAAATATTGTTCCGACTGTGGAAAGACGAACTGTTTTTAGCTAGCAATTTAGTGAACAAATGTTATCACCAATCCTTACTTTAAAACTGATCTTTATAACATTTACACTATGATTGAATGGTTTTGCTTATTTTTTCTACTTGTTTACGTAGTATATTTTTTTATAAAAAGAGGTTGGCAGCCCTTTTTTGCCTTATATTATTACTCAGCCCATCTATATGCGTTGATCGTATCCAGCAAAAAAGGGAGCCCGGTATTGCTATTAAATTTAATATCTGATCGGTTTGAATAACAGTATTACTTAATCAAAATGTAAACTTTACTAGCTCAGTGCGGCCATTGCATGCACTCAAATGGCCACAAACGTTGGGATTTCCCCCGTGGTTGAGTTGTATTTCATTCTATAAATTGAATAGAATAAAAGTTATTTTAAAGCTTAGAAAAAATAAAGCTCCATTTGAGTCGCTTTATAAAACCTAATCACAGAAAATATGCGGCAGAGCAATGTTGTATAACTCTATTACCGCATGAATTTATATTACTTGTTCGACTATTAGGGTAAAGACGTTTAAAACCACAGAAATTTCAGGGAAAATATTGAATTGTAGTTTCCGAATTGTACCATGAGATTGGTCCGATATCGCAGATTGTACATTAAACATTCAAGAACTTCCCCATCAAGTTTGTTGAGTTGCTTTGACGACGTTTCAAACTTGTAGTGAATGCCATATGAGATTAGACATTCTCTACGAAGAAATTAACATTTATTTGACAATGCTGTTGAATAAAGCAAAATCTGTTTGATACAATCGAATGAACCAAGTTGCGAAAATGTTAATAAGTTGTAATACATTACAGAGATGTATGACTAATGTATAAAGTATATTTACAGTAAAGGTTTCTTTCTTTGTCTGTTATAAGATATTCCCAATTTGAGTAGTTTGCCCGTAATCAGAGTTGTCGTAATGAGAACGAGGAGTTTTAGTTTTTATTATTTTAATCATGGTAATATGTTAATTAAAATAAATAGTACCTTATGTTTTAAAAACAAGCAGAGATTATAATTAAAAAACAATCAAATAGAAATCAAAGCAAAGGAAAACATAATACAGAAATATATTAGTGAATTTAAAAAAATAAACTACACTAATTCATAATGCTAAGCGAATCCCGGCATTACTTTAAGAAATTTGTAAATTTTTCAGTAAAATAATAATTTGTACAGATAGATTTGTAAAAATAATTTGTACAGACAATCTGGATTTGTGGACAAGGTCTAATATTATTGTGATCAAAGGGGGGTGTGAGAATAGTTTATATGATTATGCTGCCTGCTGACTCCCCACGCTCATAAATCTGTACTACTTTCTTTTAAGTTAGTTATTTTTTAATGAAGTGTATTTGGCAAAACAACACAAGCAGTAGTCATCTCGGCTACTATATTTAATTCTTGCTTATTTACTTAAACAATGCAATGCTTGGTGATCAGAGAGTCTACATGCGTTCCAACACTTGGTTCAATTTATTGACCATGGTGACTAAAACTAACTGAGCAATAATTTAGGACATTTGCTAGACCCGATATTAACTTGGCCTGTACCGTTTCAATATACTCGAGGGCTTGACCTAAGTGATATTTACTGTATCTCCCCACCACAGATGGTTGCCTCAAGGGAGATTCCTCATAATCTGTCAGGTAACATGAGGTAGGATTTTGGGATTCGACTGAGCAAATACTGGAATAAAGCAGACCGACTGGTATAGTGGTATCTTTAAGTGACCGGCATCCCATTGATACTTTATGTGCGAATACGAGGTTACAAATGATCAAGGATTTTCATGAATGAAGAAAAATAAGGAACGAAAATGGAGTGGTAAATATCACGACGACTTAATTACTGACAAAAGTATTAATTATTTCTCAGAAAGTTAATTTTCTATGCATAGTCTTAAACTTCGAAATTGAAAAATTTTACTCATTTTCTATAATTAATAACTCTAAACTAATTAAAACTATACAAGATAAACTACCTTTCAGTTCAAAAAAATATATGAAACATTTATTTACCGTAATCAATTTCAAAATATGTTACAACAAATTACAAGCTAATTTTACAAAAAGGACTCTCGGCTCTTGAGCTCAGTAAACCCAGTTTATCACACAATATATTTCCCACTCCCTCTAATGCTGTCATAACTGTCGACAAAGCTCCCTAGCTCCAGATTGTTCTAGTGCAAATGTATGTTTTATTAAAATATAATCTTTAACTCTTTTTACTCAATGTATAATAGTAAAAGCATTGAATAGTGTAAGTGTAGACTCAATGGTAATAGCCTGTACCAGGTAATGGATGGTTGTTGAAGTTATGAACAAAAAACATTAATTAATTAAAACTCCCATAAATAATACATTATTGATTTTTGTTATTAGATACTTTTATCTTTTAAATAAATTATGACCAGTAAAGTAAAAACTATAAGCATAAAAATAAAAAACTATAAAAACTCTGATTGTAACTGTAACACCGTAGCCTACTGTATTATGGGGACGATATATTTGTATATGAAACTTCCAACTGTCGGATAACGCTTTTCACTGATTTTATAGTCAAACTGTGTTCCTAATGACATTAGCTTTCATCCTAAATTGGAAAGGCCGTTGCTTTGTCAAAGGACGTTAGAGTATTTCAATTAGGTCTGCTATCAAAGATGTGTAAATAATCAAAAGACTCTCTAAACCTTATCAAGTACTTATCATATTGGTAACCATCAGTGCCCTTAAACTTAGTGCTCTTAGTCCTTACTAGTAGTCTAGTTTTAAACTACTATAATTCCTTGTTGTATGGAACTTATTGCCACTTTTAGAATTTAAATTATAAAAAAAGGATACAGGGAGCTTTTGAATAACCTCAAAAACTTAACACAATAAGTAGTATTTTGTTTGTAAAGTGGGTTACTAAGTATATAAACCTTGGACTTTGGATGTGTTATCCTAGTGAAAGTTCTAAAATCCATATTGCAAATGGCAATAAAGATACAAATTATTTTGTAACAAATACATTCAGTCGGAAAACGGAAAAAAATGAACGTTTAATTATATTTAATTAAATACTTTTTAAAGATCAAATTTCTGCTACAGCTTGAAGATTGTTTACATTAAAACAAATAATGAATTATATTCGACTTCATGGAAGAGGGTAGTAGATGAGATAAAATTAGAACAAAATGTAAACAAAAGTAAATGCAATAGAAAACTGAATCCATATGGTAATTTAAATGCTATCTTCGCATATTAGTTTGGATATTGAATAAACCTAATTAGTCCATTAGTGGTTGTTTGAAATGCAATCACCGTGCTTGCAGGTTAATGTGAGTCAGCATTTCGCTTTGTAGAGTTCTAGAAAATGCATTACATAATTTTCATGTTCAATTAACTTCTATCAGGTATGATAATTTTTGCAAGATGGATTTAAATATTATTGATATTACAATTTAGAAAACTTCTACCAGATCCTGTTGCATAACCATTTTACGGTAAACATACATAAACTATATATCATGATGCTCCTATATTACAGAAATAGAAAATATGTAAAATAATTTGTTTTAGCAAATTTCCCCAAAAGGGAAGTAGCTATTACTGTAGGTGGCATGAAAAGACCATGATAACCCCCGGAGACCATGATAACTTTTCTTTTGAGGTCCTCAGATACCAAAAACACTATTCGTTCAAATGTATATATACAGGGTGTCCCACGTAAGGTTTCTCAAACAGATTCTCGAAATTTTCAAATATAAATATATGTCAAATTTTACACCATTTTAAAGCTCTACTCTAGACTAACATTTAAACAGAACTCACTTATCTTAATCCGATTCAAAAGGAGGTAATTTTTTCCCAAAAAATTGACATTCACGGAATATCCTGTATCTGCCAAACCACAAGACATATCTTCATTCTCAGTAAATTTTAATGAAAATTTCACATTTGTTTTTACCAATCAGTTCAGCTCCACAAACCAATCATTTTGGTGTTTAAATTATGATTCTCCGTCAAACCATTGCAGAGATATTCAAAGTACTAAACACAGTACATTGTCCAATGTTATCCATTATAGAGAATAATTCAAATTTGATATCTCGATTATTCATGAATGTATGTTTATTGAATAAACTTGGCATGTGGCTTCACCTAGTACTGGTATATTGATATTTGCACAACAACATCAGTTTTTGTGAATTGCCCCCTTAACAGCAAACCTGCATACTCAGCTCTAATGTTATTCTTATGGAGAGTAAGTATATCTCCCTTAAATATGAATATAAATTAATAAAACTTGGTACGTAGCTTTGCCTGGTTAATTTATATTGATGGTGATTTTGTTATCTTTCTTGTTGCAGCAAACCTGCATACTCAGCCTCTAAAGTTATTCTTATGGAGAATAAATAAATAATAAACATACATCACTTATTTATAAATGTATGTTTATGAAACTTGGTAAGTGGCTTTATGTGGTAGTGAGAAAAATATAAGTGTATAGGAAATTCGCTGAGTATGCAGGTTTGCTGCTACGGAGATATTTTTAATTACCTCCTTTAGTGGTAGTAAAAGATAAAATAAGAATATAAAACACACACAATTACATATTTAACTTTATGTGATAACCACTGTGTTATTATTATGCTTTAAGATTTAAATAGATGACCATAACACATTTATGTATAAAACCAAAACTGTTCTTAGAAATCAAAAGTGATTTTTTTACATACTTTATACAACATATATTATTTTTGGAAATAATTTGCCACTGTGAATCGCATTGTTTTATAGGAAACGATCAATCAAGCCTTCTATAGCGATGTAACAGTCATTGTCTTATATTAGTGCTTGAACTAAAAATAAATAAAAGGAAATAGGCAAGATAAACTAATAATGCAAACGATATGAATGTATGTATTATTAGTATATGTACTTTATTGCCCTGCTTGATAATTAAGGTACCGGTAGTAATTCATTTGGCAAAACTAAACCTTGGAAAGAGAACTAAGGATGATAGTAATGTGCATTTTTTACTTTGTCCTCATTTATAAATTCTAACAACTAAATTTTCTGCACTGATATTACAGAATAGTTTTACAGAAAGTCTTAACTTTTATATGCATTCTGCACCATTGAAAGTCGACACAAATGTTGATTAGGGTGGCAAAAAAGAGTAATTGGACTACAACGTAAACTTAATAAAAGACTATGCGAAATATGTCATCGTTGATACGTTCCACAACCCGTTACAGGGAGGTTGTGTCGGCTTGTAAAATATGTCATCGGTGATACGTTCCACAACCCGTTACAAGCGAGGTTGTGTCGACTTATGAAATATGTCATCGGTGATACGTTCCACAACCCGTTACAGGGAGGTTGTGTCGGCTTGTAAAATATGTCATCGGTGATACGTTCCACAACCCGTTACAAGCGAGGTTGTGTCGGCTTATGAAATACGTCATCGGTGATACGTTCCACAACCCGTTACCGTGAGGTTGTGTCGGCTTATGAAATATGTCATCGGTGATACGTTCCACAACCCGTTACAGTGAGGTTGTGTCGGCTTGTAAAATATGTCATCGGTGATACGTTCCAAAACCCGTTACAGTGAGGTTGTGTCGGCTTGTAAAATATGTCATCGGTGATACGTTCCAAAACCCGTTACAGTGAGGTTGTGTCGGCTTGTAAAATATGTCATCGGTAATACGTTCCACAACCCGTTACAGTGAGGTTGTGTCGGCTTATGAAATATGTCATCGGTGATACGTTCCACAACCCGTTACAGTGAGGTTGTGTCGGCTTATGAAATATGTCATCGGTGATACATTCCACAACCCGTTACAAGCGAGGTTGTGTCGGCTTATGAAATATGTCATCGGTGATACGTTCCACAACCCGTTACAGTGAGGTTGTGTCGGCTTATGAAATATGTCCTCGGTGATACGTTCCACAACCCGTTACAAGCGAGGTGTGTCTGCTTTTCATATTTTATCAAACCTTGTGATAATTGCTTTTTTTAATATGCAATAGTATATTTAAGAAAATGTTTTCCAAAAATGGTTCTGTTTAATTTTGTAATGGTAAGATAATTTGTTTCATGGGTATGACATTATCTTATCAAAGCCAGTCTATCAAAGTTTCTTCAGTAAGGTTGAGGTACAACATTTGTTGTTTCTACTGATCAATTACAGTACCTTCAAATTAAATATATAATAAGCATAACAACTTATCAAGTAACATTCTTTAAATTATTCTGTTAACAAACTGAAAGCTTTAAAATAACTGCACCAAACATTTAGCTGTTATGTTGCGCCTGGCTTTTTTCATATTGATTAACAACTATTTCTACCCAGTAGGAAGCTTGACAAGATAAAGAAATTGAGGAAAGTCCATTAACACAAACATTATTTAAATTTCAATTTATTTATCACAAATGGTTGTACATAGATTTAAGCTATAGCTTAGTAACTACAATGTTTACCACTAGATGATTTTTAAGGCAAACCAATACAAAAAACATGCAGAGTGAAAACTATACCCTTAAAAACCGAATTTACCTCAAACTTATATACAAAAATTATCTGCTAATAGGTTTCCTTCCAAAAGTATCAGTTTGTTTCGAACAAATAAAAACCACAGTAACATAATATAAGTATTTAAACGTAACAAAAGATAAATAAATACACATATTAAATAATAATACTCTTATAAATAAATCTACGAAATGAAGGTATTTTAAATAGGTTTTTAAAGGAAAAATCTTGTTACAGTTCTCTATCTCATTCGAAGATGACTGTTTGAAATACTTCTGTTCCTGCAAAATGTAAGTAGTTTAATGGAAAGCATAGTTCCGATTGCTATTGGCTGACCTGAATTGTCTGGCATTCTCCAAAAGCAACTAAGAAAACTTGATTTGCATATTATTGAATCTCTTGTTAAAGACTAATTTATTTTGAATAAATACTATTAATCACAAATATCGTTTAAATGAATTATTTTAATTAAATGTTAGTGATATAAGGGTACTCATTGTCTATAAATTGTTTTTAAACAGGATAAAAATACTCATCATTAGTGAAACTTTTGAGTAGGGAAACGTCGTTGAAATATGATGAGAGAAAATACTTTTGTCTAGAAATATTCCTTTCCTCACAAAATAATTTTGTGTTTTTTTGATACAATTTAGCGTCAAATCAAACATTATTCAACCTTTGCACCGGTATATGTTTTTACTTGTTGTTGTACAGTGTTTTTATCACTCTATTATAATTTATATTAGAGAGTAATTACTCTAATTTGTAATTGTCTTTTTATTTTTATTTATTTATTTATTTATTGTTTTAAATAAAGCTCTTTTTTGAAATCTGCCACCCAGTTCATATTAGTTTCCAAAAGTTATTTTAGTATCGTTTTTTTTCTAATTTTACCACTTTCTGCCCAATGTGTATCAATTTGACTCACACCAATTTTGGCGCTCAGCCCCACATACATAATAAATACATTGTATATACACTGCATAGTATATATACACTGAAAACCCCAAGCCTAAACTAAAAACTTGGGCCTAGGTCTTATCATGCAGACTACGGTAATAATTTCTTCCCTAAAACGGAAATTCGATAAAATCTATAGTATTGCGATAATTCACAGTAAATGAACAATATTATTACTGTGGATTTACCTCCATCAATTTATTTTAATAATCCCTAGACAATTATGAACGACTATAAATTTATTTGTTTGCATGTATTCTTTCCTTTCATTCTACTAAATGTATCATTTTTCAAACATACAATTTGTAAAAGTTTTTCTATTCCAAGAACAAATAATGATTGTCCTTAAATTTACATAGGAACTACACTGTCCTGGGCCTCCTACTTTTTATAATATGTGTTAATAATCTCCCATGTAGTGTGGTAAATTCAATTACACTTATGTGTGCTGATGATACCTCTTTTTTTTAAGCACTTATTATGAAATAAATTAATTAAAGCTAATTTCTTAGCAGACTCAATGAAGCTACTTTGTGGGTTAGTGCCAATGATTTAGTTGTGAATCAAGATCAAATCCGGAGTTTAATTTCATGCCAAGAAACAAACAAATAGGTTTTGAGGCAGAGAAAACTTTGCATTATATCAAAGTTTTAGTGCTTATTAATAAGAGTTTGACTTGGTGTCCGCATGTAGAATTTGTATGTGCAAACATGCTCAAGTCATTTATTTATTAAGTAATCTTGTTAAGTCCTAAAATAGATGTGCATATTACCATTGACTATAGATACTATAGTTAATTATATTAAGTCATTGCTTGATTCTTTTGGACAGTTGTCACGTTAAAATGTACTCTAGCTTAAAAAAAATCAGAATTGTTAATAAATCTTCTTTCTTTGAACACTGCAAACCGCATTTTGCTAGAAATAAGTTTTTCAGGGTTGTCAATCTATATATCGTTGTATGTTTACTGCATGTAAAAAATAACTCTGGTAATTTCCCCCTTGGAAAGGATGTACATGGATATCATGCTAGAAAATAGTCTTCCATTGAGGTTCCATATAGTAGGTTAAGTGTTTGAGCCAATAGGTACCATATTGTATGTCATAAATTATTTAATAAGTTGCATGACACAAAGCTACTGACTTTTCGTTCATTTAGAAGTAAGATCAATTTCTGATTGGCTAACCCACAATCCGTTTTATGATATAAGAGGGTTTTTTTAATGTGAAACTGAATAAACAAAAATAGAATTAGGGTCTACTTGGACGACTTGCAAAGCAAATTAGTAGAGGTTATCATTGATCATTTACGCTTATAGTTTTTTTTGCATGTATTTGGGTTTAAAATTGTATTTTTATTGCATATGTACCTTTATTTTATTATTCTGTATTTTTGTCCTAGATGAATGAAATTTTACTGCACAATTTAGATTTGTAATCATTGCATGTAAATTGCCAGACAACATGCATAATTCACAGAGTAATAATGGTTTTGCATTATTGGAGTGCTGACTGACAACAAACAGTTGTTGATTTTCAACATCATTATTATTCATTATTCATAATATGACCTTTATTTTTTACACCTTAGATTCCCTCTTTTTAGCCTAATTTTTGTACCCTAAAGGCAGCAATGTTTCTCGTATAGTAAGTTTTTATTGGTGTGGTTGGTTTTACGCTTTTCACATATTAAAACTGGGTTAAAAATACTGTAACAAAACATTTTAGTCATTACAGTAAGTATTATATAATCACTAGCTGCCATCGTACCCGGTTTCACCCTAGAATACAACAGTTGTATGTGCTGCACTCTGCGGTTAACCCGTGGAACTACTACGAACCATGATCAGCTGTTTTGAGTTCTCATCAGCTCAAACCAATTTGCACATAAACTAAAGTGAATGTCCATAAGACTAACACAACATTGGAACTTTGATAGCCCTATGAGAATTTCTTAAAATTCCTTCTTACGTTATGGAAAGAGTATACATGCCAGATTTCTGGTGTAGAGCTTTGGTCTAGGGAATGATCGGTTTTTCGTATTCATAAAATTCTCATAAGAATAACACAGGATTGAAAATTTGACTCCCCTCCCCAGGAAGTACATACATCAAGAGCAAGTTTCTTTTATATTAGTAAAATATCTATATATAATTTTATGAAAGTATTTATTGTTTTCTTGGTCAACATTCAAATAAGGCAACTTTGTAAAATAGTACCGTACTCTTTATTAAAAACATTATTTCTCTTTGAGCGTCTGATTGTAAAGACTAATCAATTCAACTAATGTGCCAGTCATGAAGCTGATGCAATCTTTTGCACCTTACCACTCTTCCCATCCAAGAACACTTTGTCACCTGAAAAAATAACAATATTTAAAATAACTCGAACATCAAACTTCTTACCTTAAAATAATAATAAACTCATGCAATCTAGAGGCATACAAAATAAAACCTTTTCTGTAACAGATTGATGCTTTCAACCAAATCTCACTGGTTGTGCTAATACTTGACCCACAAAGCTCTTATTTCAAGCTTCATCCAAACCTAGAACATCAAGCTTACAAGCTTAATCTAAAATTGCCAATCAAATGTATAAGCTTGGAACAAGCTTAGCTTGCTTGATTATAGGACAAGCCTATTAAAAGTTTATGGTTACAAGCCTAATATTGACTTATTATAATTTCAGGCTTATAACAAGTATATTAAAACAAGCCTAATTTCAGCTGTACACATCCAAAGAATCAGACAGACAGATATCACCAAAATCAATGTTCCTAAATGGAAATACGTTGCTGTGACAAAGGAATAACAAAGAATTTATAATAAGCTATAATGACTTTATAAAACTTTGAACTACAGTAAAAAATAACATGGCAGAACACACCCATGCCATGGCTGTTGACATGGTAGTATATGCTACATACTACCATGGTGGAGTGTATGCCTATACTCGGAAGTATAAAATCGTTAGAGGCATTTTTTATTTCTTTTTTATGATTTTTAGCGGTTTTGGGGGGATATAATATATTGAAACACCTTCAATCATCTGATTCATTACTGTAACATCGGGAAAAAAATCTGGAGATACTGTGGATTAGAACCTACGTACCAAACTTTGATCAATACTGGCCCATTGGTGTAGTCTTTAGGTCTGTAAGACAAAAATCACTTCAAAAACCACCTTTTTAGATTCAGGGAGCACAAAAACAAATATTTTTACCGATAACTCAAATTTTAAAAGGTTGATGAAAGCAATACATTCATCATATACTATGTATTGGCGGAGAAAGTAAAAAATAAAAATTGAATACTGCAAAATACAAATTTCAAAACAAGCTTTCAAATTTGTAGTGACTTTCAGTTAAATTTCAGCAATCTTAAAATTCCCTCTACCTTTTCTTGATTTCATTAAGTTTGTCTTAACTTTTAGGCTAAAGTGTCATTATTTCAAATAATACGATCATAATATTGTTAATTATATCAATAACTTCACCTGTAATTATTTGGGTACTTCACCTGTTTTAAACACAAGCGTAGCATCTGTAGCACCGACGACACATGGCAGGCCATACTCACGAGCTACTACCGCACCTGTGCACAAAATATCTATGGTAAATTAAATTTTGCTACCTACATTAGATGATCACATAGCTACAGAATACAAAATTTGGATTTGAATCATTCAAATTCGTCCATTTAGACAAGATAATTGTTAAACTTTGTAGTTGAAAATTAACTTTCTAGAAGCATTATATAGCAATTAAAATCTTATATTATTCAGATAATTAGTTAAGTTTTAATCTCACGAGAATGTTAGAGAAGATTATATCAAGCCTAGGTCTTATCTCTTCTGCTCAAATGACAAACCTCCATTTCTTCTCATGAGAGGTGAGATCTACCAAAAAATCCATAAAGGCTCACTTTCACCAAGAGTCCATCACCTTATTTCTTCATCCGAATTTCTCTGATAACCTTGCAGTCAAAAACTGAAGATCAAAGTTGTGGCTACATAAGGAGGCGATGGCCAGGAGTCATTTACGTTCCTATACCATAAAAAACTCCTATACCATAACAATGCAGTGCCACAGAAAAACTCAAGGAGCGCCTTTAGAATTACTTCACCAGCAACACTTGAAGCTTATTCCATCAGTTCATCAAGTCATTGCTCAAGTTGAGTTTTAAATAACTTACGGACTCGCTTTTTGTTAGTTAACAACTGTAAAATATTGCTGAAGTTACCCTTATGAATCATTAGCTGCTAAGATCATTATGCCGTAAGTTTAGATCTTGTGATCTTGAGATTCTGAGATCTTTTAAAGATATTTATATCTAGAGATCTTGAAGTAGAATCCTTGGATCTTGACGTATTACTACATTTAAGTATCTCAAAATAACTAAATATTTAAATTAACAAGATATCTCACAATTTCAAAATCTCAAAGTTCAGAGGTCTTAGGGTTAAAATCTCTGAACCTTGAGGTTTATAAATTTTTAGAACTTTAAATTTGAGATATTTAAATCTAGCAATCTTGGAATCATAAGATGTTGTTATTTTTAAATTTCATGATTTTGAGGTCTTGAGATCTTGAGGGAACGCGGAGGAACTTGGGGGAAGAGATCTCTAGGAATTGAAGTGTCAATATCTTGAGGTCTTTAGTTTTAAATTCTTTTTGTGATCTCCATATCTTCAGATTTTGAGGCCTCGTAAGTCAGATACTTTTGAATATTTAACACTGGTTTCCCATGTGACTAATGCCTATATCACACCTAAACTGTCTTTAGATCACTACACAGTTCGGCGACAGCAGTTGAGGTACTGACCATGTGATATGAGACCGCCCAACTCCGTCACCACACCTGCCAGCAGCGGGAAGAGAGGAGTCCAGCCGACGTCGGTGCTGTGGGTGATGAGCACATCTCCCGCTCTCAGTGCCCGGGAGTCAGCGCAGGACAGCAGCACACAAGCACGACCCTGCACACTGCCCGGGCATACCAGGGTACCTGCACAGCCCACACTGGTGCTAAGTTATGTAAAACTGTGTTCGTTTTCCATGTTACAATTTTCCAAAAACAGAAGAGAATATAAAGTCATGGCTTCATTGGATATATATGTTTTAAAATTCAGATTTTGAAATGGACAAAATCAGATTAGATACCTTTGAAAAGAACCTGATGATATTATTGCACTAAAACCCTATGATGTTGCATATCAGTTTCTCGTGGCCTCATTTATCATTTAATTAATTAATGCTGAATATCCTGGTTACACGGAGGAGTCATTAAATAAAAAAATACTCGTTTGTGCTGCATTACATGGTGAGACAAATTAAGTTTTAGGGGTATCAAACATGTCAAAAAAAATCAAAAAAAATGTAGGTTAGTTAGGTGTACGAAATTGGTATTTAGATGTAAGTAGGGTTCACTTGATAACGGGAGGAGTTTCCTTACCTCCCGAAACGTAGTGTAGTTTTAAACACTAGAAGCGATAGGTAAAGTCCAAATAAATCAAAAATAAATTCAAATCCATCGCTATTATGAGTTTCAAAAATACAGATGTGTTTCAATATTTAACTTACATAACACCTAGAACAGAACTCTGTGCAAGTCTGGGACAACACTGTACTATTTTTCAAGCAGAAATTTGTGGCATCATGGTTTGTGCCAATCTCGGCATTGCCAGACGCTATTGCGACAGGCATATAGTAATCTTGTCAGATTGTCAGGCTGCCCTCAAGGCTCTTGACTCCAACGAAATCAAGTCAAAATTGGTGTGGGAATGTTACAACACTCTCTGCAAACTCGCGACACGCAACTCGGTGCATCTTGGTTGGGTACCTGGCCATGTAGGCATAGGTGGCAATGAGTGTGCGGATAAGCTTGCTAAAAGAGGTTCCGGTATGCCATTCTTTGGTCCAGAGCCAAGCTGTGGCATAAGCAAAACAACTGCTTTTCACACAATAAACAAATAGTCCAGGGACTTACATCGCCAGCAATGGCAAGGTCATACTGGTCAAGCACTTGGCAAAAGGCTGCTAGCAGATACTAGCTCTTACTTCACTAACTGGTTGGTGAGGTTGGGCAGAGGTCGGGTTAAGCAGTTGATTGCTCTGATAACTGGACATGGCCATTTCAGGAAACATCTCCACACTCTCGGACTCAGAAATGAAAGTCAGGTGTGTAGGCTCTGCAATCAGTCTGAAGAGACTGCCAAGCACATCATACTGGACTGCGAGAGACTCGGGGCAAGGAGAAGGGCTCTGTTTGGTTGTAAGCAACCAGGTGATGAAAGGGACGCTAGTATTGGTAAAAAACTCCTGTATCTCGTAAAGGGTACGGGCATTGGTTTGCCATACTAACGTACTAGGGACACACAATAAGCTTCGGTTGACGTGTGAGGATCTTTGAATCTTTGGATCTCTGAATCCGTCCCTTTAACAACACATAAACATAAACATAAACACATAAACATACATAACAAAATTCTTATCACTGTTAAGAACAATATTGAAACTTCAGAGGCCAATGAAGCAAAGTAACTAAGGCTTTTATAATATTTTATTTATTAGCGAATTTCCCCTATAGGGAAGAAGCTATTACCGTAGGTCTCATGGTAAGACTTAAGCCCGAGACCATGATAACTTTTTGTTTTGATGTCCCCAGATGTCCAAAACACTATTCGTTCAAATTTATATATATGTATATATATATATATATATATATATATATGTGTCCGTGAATGCGATAACTTGAGTAAAAAACGTCCGATTTCGATGAAATTTGACTCAAATGTGTAAACTGACATTTATGACTTTAAGTTCGAAAACCAGAAAAATCGGACCATGGGAAGGGGGGTTTATGGGGGTTTTAAATTTTCCAAAAATCAGTTTTTTGCATTTTTTACCCTAAAATTTTTAAAACACTTAATTTTGGTTTAGACCATGTTATAGAGCTTAAAAAAACAAATAATATGGTATTTTGAATTATTAACCTAGGTTAAGTGGTTGCGGAAAAAATCCAAAAAACATGCTCATAAAATCTCCCATGTTAATCTTATGGGAAAACAGTTTTTGGCTTTTCCTCAGTTAATTTTACTTTAAACTTCACATTTTCTTTTACCAATCACTTCAGCTCCACAAAACAATCATTTTGGTGTTTAAATTGTGATTCTACGTCAAACCGTTGCAGAGATATTCAAAGTGCTAAACACAGTACGTTGTCCAATGTTATCCTTATGGAGAATAAATAAAATTTGATATCTTGATTATTTATGAATGTATATTGATGAAATTTGGTATGTGGCTTCATGTTGTACTGGTATATTGATAATTGCACAAAAAATAAATGTTTTGTTGATTGTCCCCGTAGCAGCTAACCTGCATACTCAGCCCTAATGTTATTCTTATGGAGAATAAGTAAAGTTTTATATCTCCCTTAATTATGAACATAAATTAATAAAACATGGTAAGTAGCTTCACCTGGTTCAGTTATATTGATAATTGCATAAAAACCCATTTCTTATCTTCCTTGTTGCAGCAAACCTGCGTACTCAGTCCTAATGTTATTCTTATGGGGAATAAATAAAATGTAATAAATCACTAATTTATGAATGTATTTTTGTCAAAATTGGTGAGTGGCTTTATGTACTAGTGAGAAACATATCAATGCATTGGAAATTCGCCGAGTACGCAGGTTTGCTGCGACGGGGGGTATTTTGATAGGTACAGTTGTTGAAGTCATACAACAAATATTTTCTATGCTATCTTACACGTTGTTGTCACAATAAAACATTCAAATAGGGAACCGTAGATTTCCTATCTGGTTACATGCAATCCAAAATTTTAAAATCTTGGTTTTAATGTCTTGGCTTGTGCAGTCTATTGTCACATATGGTATACAAAATTCTTTAAGGGTGGATAAAATCTAACAACTTTTTTATATATGTAAAAAAAACGACAGAAAACATTCAAAGCAGGCCATAAACGCCACTGAAAACTTCAATCCATTATATTTATTTAAACCAGGAAAATAACTAATGATTTAGTCTTTATCTGACATTTTATAATAAATTCAATTTAACATTTTTGGATATGTAACTAAGTTCTTGAGAACAAATATGATTGATTGCTTTCACCAGTTTTTTGCCATTTTTTAATGTTGCACGGTTTTGATCCTTATGCTGTGTGGTACTACCCTAGTCCTCGGGGCAATACGATGCAATGTAACATTATTTAAAATGGCTGTAAAAATTTAAGTTGATTTTATATTCTAAATATTAAACCAAGAACTTTCAGGCAATTTAATGTTTGTCAAAATGAAGTGATTCTCTATTTGATTCAAGGTCATAAATTAAGGTCAAACAATAATTTAGCTTAGGTGTACGATATTACTCTGCTCTCCCCCAATTTACCATGATTGTGATAACATTTTATTTTCAATTAACAATTTATGTACCTTGGACCCACTCCCTGGCAGTAATGGTAGGATGGGACTCCAGTTGTATGGGTTCAGGCATACCAACCATCACCTCCGGAAACTGAAGCTGATCCCACTGTTGCCAACTGCGTTGTCTTCGGCTAATCCTACAAAAGGACAATTTTTTGATAACTTAAGGTAAAAAAACTTCTGCAAATTCTTAACCTGAATGTTCACTGTCATGTATTGTTTTACTTTATTAATGTATCAATTTGCATATTTGACATATATATTCAACTCCTGATCAACTCGGGAGATGCAGATCAACTGCCAGTTCAAATGACTCAAAAACATGAAAACATACATTCATGTGTTATGTTACATTTCAACTTAAAATATAAACCAATATTAATAAATTTATATATTTAAATTTATTTAAATATTTAATTTATTTAATTTATTTAAATATGAATAATTTGTAAAATACGATGTAATATAATTGCTGACATAACGGGTGATAACAGCGGACACGAGCAAGGTTAGGCGGCGCAGGTGGCAGGGAGAGAGGGGAGTGACATTGACAGAGCTCAGTCTTTGTTCGACACGCGGCGGTGTACTCATTGATTTGGCTGCATATCGCGATACAGCAATATGAGCATCAAATATCGTACCACCAGCATTGTATCGTATCAGGACTGTGTACCGCTATAATGTGTATTGATTATATTATATCGTTAGTGACGTACCCAATTTACCTTATTAAATGGACTATGGAATTAGATCAAAGAAAATTGTGCTCATTATCAGCCATGTCCCAAAAATGATTACCCAAGAGTTTTTATTCGAAGTGTATATATATATATATATATATATATATATATATATATATATATATATATATATATATATATATATATATATATATATATACACTCACTTCACTTGGAATAAAAACTCGTGGGTAATCATTTTCATGGGTATAAATATATATATATATATATATATATATATATATATATATATATCGTAGGTATAATCATCGTGGGTATATATATATATATATATATATATATGTGTGTGTGTGTGTGTGTGTGTGTTAATACAGTTACTGCTGAATGTTAAAACAGGGCTTCGCCAGCTGCGCCCAGCTACATTTTAAAAAATGTTCTGCGTATTGAAGTTTGAGAATGTAGTTCCCATGGTGCTCCTAAGATAGCAGCAACATCGCATCAAAGAAACTCGACCCAGCAAGCACTGTCATCGTTAGATTTTTTTTAAGTACAAGAAACATGGGTCTAAAATGAGAACAATTCCGGGCGCTCTCCTCCTACTTATAGCTTGAAGCGCTCGCAACTGAGTGTGCAGCAGTGAATGATTTACAACAATTACAAAGATAAAATTGTATATTTTATAGCAAAAATATTTTTACAATGATATCCGATACGTTCAAGTATAAACTAGTAGAACATATGTACGTTTACATTTGGAAGGACAGGAAAAATGTCACAATGGCAAGCAGTCTGCTGTAAACTTACGAGATACAAACAAGATGGAGTTTGTTGCCATTGGAAATATAACCTAAAATGAAAGTTTATGATAAAAAAAGCTAAATAAATAAGGCAGCCATTTTTGACCCCAAACGGGGTCGCCAGTACTGGGGTAAAATCCATAAATAATATCACTTATATGAATATTACTTATAAATATGATATAACATATTATAGATATATATATATGTATATATATATATATTAATTTGCATATTAATGAAATATGTAAAATTATGTAAAACAACTCGAGCGCCACCCACAGGTCGTCACTGGCTCAAAAGTAATGGCGGGTAATCCCAACCAACGCAACGCGAGAAAGAGACGGCCTTTCACTACACGCTACAGTACAGCACTCTACTGAGGTCTGGGGACGATGCTAACAAATAACCGCTGATAGCCGAATAGCATTGCCGAAGAACCGGGGTTTGCTGCAGCGAACGTGTTAAATAAACATAACATAAATCTATCTCAAATAGTGTTGATTGATTTAGGTATATAATATTACATATTATGATATCAAATTCAATACGTGCCCGTCCAACTGGTCTTATTAGTGAGGATAATCAGGAGTTAACACATTCAGTGCTTACAAACATGTTTAAACATGAAAATCACATAAGTTCCAATGTTAATTAGAATACGTTAATTAACGTACTCCGCACCAATGCGTTAACTGTGGTTAACAATGGAGTACTCAATAATTGTTTAAGTGTGCCAGTAAGTTTCTTTGCTATAAGAATTACTTTACTAGAAACAAATTGTTGTGGCTCTCCATGAATCATCGAAGATCGGGAAATCAAAAGGAATCCCGATGCGACTAGAATCCCGATGCGACTGGAATCCCGATGCGACTGGAATCCCGATGGGACTGGAATCCCGATGCGACTGGAATCCCGATGCGACTGGAATCCCGATGCGACTGGAATCCCGATGGGACTGGAATCCCGATGCGACTGGAATCCCGATGCGACTGGAATCCCGATGGGACTGGAATCCCGATGGGACTGGAATTGTCAGGTCTAGCTACTTCAATTACACCTGCTATTCGGCTTCTCCATGTGACTTGTGACTTGTGGCTCAGACTCACTTGTGGAGCAGTGCAGGGCTGGGTGGCCCCAGCAGGACACCGAGCTCGTAGTGGGTACAGAACCACACCAGTTGAGCAGTTGGTAGCCGGCCCTCCTGGACCATCAGTTGTGCCAACCTCCCGTAGCCCACTCTCAGCTGGTGGACCACTCGCAAGCTTGCGTCCTTGGTCACTTCCCTCCTGGCGGCCGCAGAACTGGCAAGGCCTGCCAGGAGACGAATTAACCACCTACAGCATGCTTGCAAGTTAATAATAAATAATGGAATTCGCCACAGGCACAACATCTGTTGCTAATCTGTCTTGACTTTACTAGAATATAGTTTATTATCTTAATAAGTAATCTAAACGATTACAAGTTGCATGTGTGAAGGAAAATAATAATATATACAGGGTGTCCACAAATTACCTTTACATGTTTGGAACGTAAGATAAATTAGATATTTTAGCGGGATTTGATTATTTTGTGAATCATGTGTCATAAAATTTGTTTTATAATATTTTCATTGCTGATGTACTTTTTTCTTAATTTCGTAACTATCTTATTCTTAAAAATGGTGTTTTCTCCAGAAGGGAGGGCAAGGTAATGTGTCTCGGTTCACAAGAACTATTTTATTTGGTGAAGTACACTTCCTATTCCAAAATTTTTTATTCAGAGATACTGGGCCTATAAAGAGGTTCCATGTGTATAAGGTTCCAAAATTCCGTCAAAATTGAACATCAGATTTTGTTGTAATGAACCTAAAATACACCTTGCCTTAATTTCAAAGAAAACGTTGTAAATACGATAGTTATGGAATGATGTAAATAAGTAAAACTATCAGATATGAACAAATAAACTTCAGAAATTGTGTTTGACAAAATTTCAAACCCCACTAAAATAAACAACGAACCTATTATCCTATTATTTTATGTTCTACACACGTTTAAAGTTGTTGTAAAGATTATTTGTGGACACCTGGTATAATATAAAGAAAAGCCAAAGACTATTTTCATTTCAGAGATTTAGGATTAAAAATTATTATTACACTGAAACTCAGTTCCGAAGTGTTAATCAACAGAATGTCTCCCCATTGCAACTTCAAAAAAATTGCTGCTAAGACAAGTATAAAGTCAGGTATTTTTTTATAACTCTTTCCTGGAACGGTAAACCCATTCTATCACGAGAGCAGAAGGATGATAAGAATGGGTATGGTAGTTAAGATAGATTAGAATGGGCTGTAACCGGAAAATAGGACAAGGGATAAGATACCTCAGTCAGTGAACTGAGAAACTTTGTCCATACCAGGGACCCTCATAGCATCCTGCCATGAAGACTAACCCCCCTAGTGGTATACTGCAGTTAAAAAAGCCTCAACTACTTGATGCCATAGGAAATTGACTTGTGCAGCAATCTGAGGAGACATAAGGTACGGTAACGTCATTAGTCATATAGACAAGCCAGAGGTAACCGCTCATAAAACGTATCTTAGCAGGCCAGTGGATTGAACTCGCACCTGACTAGTTCTGTCTCGTGAGTCCAGCATTTTACCTCTGAGCTACACATCTCCAAGTCAGTTATTCACTGCAAACTAGTTATAAATCTGTCTTCCCCCATGACAACATTTATTTTGATGTTGCGCCCAGAATCGGTAAGAACTCAAACTGGTAAGAACCAGCTAGGACACCACTAGGATTATTATTACTCACAACAATCACACTTCACCTAGTACTTGGCTTCTTAGGAGACTGTAGCTTATCCACAACATCTGTGTTCAGCTCTGGTTCTGACGCCTCGGAGGGACACGAGAGTTCACTGCTGCGTAGGAGTGTCTGCAGCATGGAGATGAGAGGAGTGTTGTCCAAGCCCCATGTTCTGGTCATAACATCCAACTGTCAACAAACACTCATTACTGTCTAATAAAAAAATAGAATTACTTGTTTCTTTTCTGTGACAAACTTATAATTTGAAAATGTTAACTTTATTATGGTAAATTTTATTACTAACCCAATAAGTGCTGGACTCCTCCATGTGAAAATATACTGAATGTCGCCATTCCAGATCATTGCCCACAGTAAAAGTGTCAAACGACAATGTATTCCAAATAAGCGTTATCATGTTGAACAGTTTACTTTTTACAAATTTTGGAATGAGTTTTCAAAGTCTAACTGTGAAAGACATTTATATGCTATAACTAAAGTAGAATCCAAATGTAAATGAAATACCTCCTTGATATTCCGATGTTCGTAACGTCTGGTGATATCTTCCAACAGGCTGGAAGCCTCAGGACAATTAATCTGCAGCCAGACTGGAACTTTCTCAGGCGGGAGGGTTGTCAGTTGACTCCAATTGTCACACTCTTTAATCACATTTGTAAGTTTCTGTTTAAAAAGAATGAAAAAGACTCAATTTATACTCGAGTAAAAAGGTGATATTATTCAGATAAAAAATAATTTAAAATTTACAAAACACAATTCTTAGAATAATTCACAATTCTTTCATTCCAGAGTGTTCAGTCATGTTTGTACTGGTTTTCATTCAGAACTACCAGTTGTACATATCTTAAAGGCAACTGGCATATCTTAAAGTTATGCCGATATTTAGAGCCAAACTGTACCAGGACCTTTTGAGAAAGAAGTATGACACCCGTGTACTTGAATGAAAGGTTTCGGTGATAAATTTGGAGGAGAAATACTAGTATTTTGATTAAACCCTCCTATTATCTGTATACACTAACTTGGCGTCTGGACCCTTGGCTACCTGCGAGCAGCCCGTACCCTCCCCCGTCACTCGTTTCCTCACCCAGCTGTTTCAGTGGAGTCACCTACTAGCGTTAACACTGAACTGTTAACTGTTTTATGGGACACACAATTTTAAATAGTTTTTAGCAAAATTAAAAAGTTCAGGAAAAATGAGAAAATTTATTCTAAACACGACACTATTACGTTTGCAAAAACCAATTGTATTCAAATATGTTTATTCAATACTTAATTTCTGCTTAACTTTGTAAGGAAATTGAATAAAAACAACAACGTTGTTAAGCATGTATTTAATTTGTTTACAAACACTGGTACTTTTTAACTTGAACTATTTTTTGTTTTACGCTAGTCTAGCTCTCACAGCAACACCTCTCAAACACTGAGTGTGTGCATCTCACAAAAGATGGTTATTGGTAGCGTAATAGCTTACTATTCCTTAGTTAAATTTGTTTGCATATTTACTATAAAAAGTTTCTGAAACAGTAGCCGCAGCAAGTAATGTTTCACCACGAACCCTGTGTAGGATAAAGTTACAGTTGAAACATGGAATGGCAAATGAAGAAAACATTCTTAAGAGCATTGTTATTTCATTCAATAGGTACTTCAATTTTAAAATGAAGTACCTATTGAATAAACATATGGAAATACAATTGGTTTTTAAAAACGTAATAGTGTCGTGTTCGGTATCAATTTTCTTATTTTTTCAGGAACTTTTTAATTATACTGAAACAAATTTAAAATTGAGTGCTCCATAAAAAAGTTAACAGTTTGTGTTAACACTAGTAGGTGACTCATCACTGAAACAGCTGGGTGAGGAAGCGACCGACAGGGGACGGTCCGGGCCGCTCGCAGGTAGCCAAGGGTCCAGCCGCCAAGTTCCTGTATACAGATAATAAGCCAATAAATTAAATCCTAGGGCAATTTTATAAAAACTAATAATCCTAAAATGCAAAGGCCTGGTAAAGTTAACTTTTTACCTGACTGAACACAGGCTTGCAAGATTGCATATTGCTTACACTAGCTAAAGTTTGTATAGCTCTCTTATGAAAAATAAATATACATTATTACTATGACAGGGGTTTTCCCAAAAAATTAGCCATAAAGGAGAAGTGACTGGAAATACCCATTGTAAACTGTGTTTGTTGTATTCAAGTTGGCACTTTTGTTGGTTATCGTTAAAACAGACCAAACTTTACTAGGTTTATTATGCAGAAAAGAAACATTGTGATTCAATTCAAGGTCCTTTTCAACATTACTGCTTAGAACTGTACACTGGTAGCAACTCATACTACCTCCCCTGAAGCCAAGGTAATTGTAGAATATCACTACTGAAGTGGGAATCAGTTTTAAATAATTAAGTTAGTTTTAGGAACAATGAGTGTCAAGCCATTGTATTTGAACCAATCTTTAAGATTTCAATCTTTGTATTTTTCAAGGCTCTATTGAATTATTGCTGAAGTAATATCAGCAAATAGTGTAAAACTATCTTCTAGACTTAACGGAAGATTTTTAATGTGCAAAATAGAGAAGAAAGGACCAGTATTGATCCTTGGAGAACCTCAGTCTAGATTTTAAGCCAGTCAGAAAAGCATAAATAATCTAAATCTAACTTTAAGGGCATCCCATTTCCTGAGTTTTGTAATGATGAAAATCGAAAACCTTTATTTGCACAACTAAAAAACAGGGAAAAATTGTTAAGACCTTAGTTAAAGTACATTCGGAATTGATAGAATTCTCCTAAACAAAAAAATACTTTATAGATTCGCTGATAAATGTTAAAACTGGATTTACCCTTACAATATAGTAAAGTTTAAGACTTATTTGTTACAGATCTCAAGAGGTAGCAAGCACCATCGCATCAACATAATCAATAAAAACCTAACCCAGCAAGTGCTGTCTTTAAGATTATGAGAAACATGAGCTTATACAGTGGTCGATCAGTTCCTGTGGGCATCAGCCTTCGACCATCGGCAAAGAACGTGTTAACGTATAACAAATATGATTTTCACGTTGCCTCACCTTGATATCAGCAGGAACTTGTGCTGAGACAGCTCTCTGCTTGTCTACCAGAAGCAGAGCAATGTCCTGCATGTGTTCTTCTGACAGATCTGTGCGATACAAACAAAATATAAGGGACCTCTTGCAATTTTAGCACTTTACAATGACAAAATCAAAATATGGTTCTTTGGTTTTAGTTTATTTTTACTGTTTTTATTTCCTTATCATTAACTACATTTAAGAGTTAATTTATTTACAGTTTTACCTCAACACCTTGGGTTTAGAACACCTGTGTATAATCGTGCAAGTCAGTAAAAGTTTATCAAATTTTAAAATTGTAAATTTTATTCTGTGTGAGATTTTACTACAGAAGTTCTATGGTAACTCAACCAACTAACTTCTTTGATCATCGACCAAAATGTTATTATTAAAACTAGTGTTCTGTTGCTCGAAACCAAGTAAGTTTGTACCCAATAAGAGGTTACTTCAGTTGTAAACGAACCTAAAAAAACATCTAATAAAACATAACCACACCAGAGGGCTTAAGTTCTTAGTTAAATTTGTTGTTTAGGGTGCTTAAAACGGATGATAAAAGCCCTATACTTTATTTAAGTGAAGCCATTTCTTAAATTTATGAGACGTATTGGCAAATCTATGTAAAAATACCTTTAATTTGACATCTCAAATGTTAAAATCTATCCAGTTGTTATCGAGTTATGACTGTGAAGAAAAAACCCCTAGTGTATTAATATATAGCATACAAAATCATATTATACAAAAATAACACCAACAATAATGATACATTTAGAACAAAATGTGTCATATCTCAGAGGAACAGACCTACCTGATTTACCCTCAGCGAGAATTGAGAAAAGGATGGTTTGCCAAATAGTAGATGCCATGGACATTCGTGTGTGTAAAAGAAAAACCTGGAATCAAACGTAAATTAAAGCACGTACAATATTGGAATTCATTTTTCCACAATTAACAAAACCAATGCGCTATCACTTCACTACTTAGAAAGAAAGCCATTTTTCAACTTAGTACATGAGATTAGGAAAACCCACCTTTTCAAAATTGTTTCATATTAAAACAAGTCTTAATCATTCTTTAATTGTAACTCATAGAATGTGTACCCGTTCTTCACACGGGTAACAGCTTTAATAAAAACAAATGTATCAACTGTTGGAAATGAAATATCTTTAAGTGTGTTCAACCCTAGATTGGTAAGGCTCTTAAAAAAAACGTAAACAGTAAGGTTTCGTCTGGGAGACTACTTTTTAAATACAAATTTGTAAATATTTAGTTTTGTAAAATGGAGACGTTTAATTACTTACAGATCTTAATAACAAGGTTGTACATAAAGTTGAACTGAACTAAAAGCTAGTTAACTCATTCTTTGCACCATTGTCCCTGGTGTTCTCTACACATTACCCTGGTATTCTCTGCACATTACCCTGGTGTTCTCTGCACATTACCCTGGAACAGCGGCTGCAGAAGTTGACGTCATCTGGCGTTTCTTTAAAGGGCAGAAGCTGCATATTTTTCGTCCTTGATTTTGAATAGGAATGTTTGGGGGAGTAGGAACGTCCACGTGAAGAATATTGGCAATAGTTTGCCTGAGAGTCCTGTTTATGTTTGGCATTCGTAGACGGTGTTCCATCCATGGTTTCACAAGTCCACAGTGAAAATCTTTTGCAACCTGCCTCCTTAAGAGTGGCTTTTCTCTTTTAGAAACTTTGTTGTACACATAGATTACATAGGAGTTAACCAACATTATTTTTATCATCCCATAAAATACACAGAGCGGCCACCGCCTTGTTTTTCTGCTGGCCGACAAAAATAACGGCAATGGTAAGGTTTCATCAAGCCGAATACCCAGAAACATGCGCACCAACACAATAGCGGAAACACACATCCCCTCTACCTGCAGCTCCGGCCACGTGGCAACTGCGCTGGCTGTGGCGGAGAAGTAAAACAAATGAGCGGTTTGAGCGCCAAATTCAAAAACGTGTTTTGCGTCGTCTTCAAGAGTACGCCTTACCAATCTAGGGATAAACTCATCCCTTTTCTTTATATTTGTGCCCTTAAAGAAAATTTTATCAAAAAGTTGATATTTTTCCTCCAATTTTCTCAGCAAGTCCTTTCATTCAAGTATGGGGTTGATGGGTGTCAGACTTATGGTTTTCTCAAAAGTTCCTGGGTAAATAAGGCTTTATATAGCCCCCAGTTAAAGGCAGTAGAACTCCAATTATCCGAAATAATTGGGGATCGGGCCAATTCGGATATGCAGAAATTCGGATAATCAGGTATACCTCGGGAATTAAGCAAAAAACATCACCATACATAAAAAATCAGAATTTTATCGACAAAGTCATTATAAATGTAGTGAACAGAAAGTGAGTGAACAGTATCAAGAATATACGTCATAAAAATTAAATTACAGGAGTTAAATTGAATACAGTATATACAGTTGCTCTTTTCAATAGGCCTACATACTGTACGTATTTCACTGTTCAATGTTGGTTATTTCACTTGAACATCTCGAGCAAAGTTAGTTTATCACTTAGCGAAAGGACAACACGTTTACGTTTTGTACTCATTTCGAACGATAATCTCGGTGAAAGAACAGTAGCGACTGATGATGAGCAGAGCGGGAAGGGGGTATGACTCATTGTTCCCTGCGAAAATATCATCCGGAAGGTAACAGCGCAGGCTTTTATTTTAGCGCTCACGGCGCATTATCGCTACACGCGCTCCCGCTATTATTTTCTTGATATTTATATTTCTATTATTTCACTCAAAATCGATTCGGATAATTGGATATTCGGATAATTGGGGTTCGGATAATTGGATTTCTACTGTAGATAATTGTGATATTTTATTACTTGAGTTTTTTTATAGGTGTTGGATCTGCTAAACAATAAGGCAAAATATCACTCTTAACAGGGTAAATACATGTAGCAGCTGATTTTCAACCCCAAAGTCAGGCCACAGAAAGAATGTTACCAAAATAGCAAGTGCTCAATTATTATTTGGCATGTAATTAATAGCTTAAATGTTACACAGTGCTTATTAGTGAATTTCCTATGGAAAGTGAACTATTAGCATTACCTGCATGGTAAAACTTAAGCATGGGACCACCATAGAAGTTCCTAATGTGACCCCCTGAACACGTTTTGGGGGTTCGTTCAAAATTGTATATATATTTATGTATATATATGTGCAGGCACTCTAGCAGTCGCATTTTTTGTCCGATTTACTTCAAATTTGGTAGGGACGTTCCTTTCTATAATCAGTTGGACAAGTTCGTTGGGCAAAACAATCGGAAAACTCTAAACCCTTTTTTTGGGGTTTAATCTTTCAAATTTCGAGTTTTTGGGCCCAAAAAGGGTCAGAAAAGCCCCTGATGTGAAATTAACGAATGTAAAACGATGGGAATAAGTGTGGCAAAACTGTTTAGCCCTCTCTCGTCATTCTAGCATATATATTTTCCGAGTTATTAAAGGAAATGTGTATTGACCAAACACAGTACGTTGTCTTATGGGGGTTTTAGATTAGAAAAGCCTGTTAATCATTTTTTGGTGTACTTTTATCATCCCCAACAACCTCACGCCTACTTTAAAGCCTGACTGGACCTTCTCCTAACCTTATAATGCACAAAATTGTATTCCCAGCATTGCAGGTAAATAGAACCAGAAGTATCAGAACAGCCAAAAAAATCAATATTTTCAGATTTGAATAAAAATTGGAATAATTGTGTGTTTTTAACTGATTTTGGGTTTTTATAGTTTTTTATGTGGAAATTCACTTCCCTCATGTCAGCGTGCTGCGTGCGAACTCGTTTAAACTTCATGGATTCCAAGGGTAGTGTAATATTTTCTCCAGCTGGCTATATGAAACAGTTTTGAGAAGTGCTAAGTCGAAACAGGTGCTTTAATGAATTGTTGCACTCAAGATTTGGTAAAACAGAACATATGAAAATTACAAGTCAGGAAATTATCTAATAAACTCAGAAGCACATCCTAAACAACCCCCGTCGCAGCAAACCTGTAACCTCAGCAAATTTCTAATGCATTTATATGTTTCTCAATACTTTATAAAGCCATTTACCACGTTTCATAAAAAGATATGATATGAAAATATTCTCTGTAAGAATAACATTAAAGGCTGAGTACACAGGTTTGCTGCAACAAGAAAGATAACAACTATGTTTTTATGCAACTATCAATATAACTTAACCAGGTGAAGCTACATACCAAGTTTTATTAATTTATGTTCATAATTAAGGGAGATAAAAAACTTTACTTATTCTCCATAAGAATAACATTAGGGCTGAGTATGCAGGTTTGCTGTTACGGGGACAATCAACAAAAAATTACTTTTTTGTGCAAATATCAATATAACAGTACTAGGTGAAGCCACATGCCAAGTTTCATCAATATACATTCATAAATTATCGAGATATCATTTTTTAATTATTCTCCATAAGTGGACAACATACTGTGTTTAGCACTTTGAATATCTCTGCAACGGTTGGACGTAGAATCACAATTTAAACACCAAAATGATTTTTCTGTAGAGCTGAACTGATTGGTAAATACCCCCGTCGCAGCAAACGTGCGTCCTCAGCGAATTTCCAATGCATGCATATGTTTCTCACTACCACATAAAGCCACTTACCAAGTTTCATAAAAATACATAACCTTTTTCCTGCAAAATTAACATGGGAGATTTTATGAACAGGTTTTTAGGATTTTCTCCGCAACCACTTAACCTAGGTTAATAATTCAAAATACTATATTATTTGTTTTTTTAAGCGGTATAAAATGGTCAAAACCAAAATTTGGGGTTTTAAAAATTTTAGGGTGAAAAATGCAAAAAACTGATTTTTGGAAAACTTAAAACCCCCATAAACCCCCGTTTCCAATGGTCCAATTTTTCTGGTTTTCGATCTTAAAGTCATGAATGTCACTTTACATTTAAGCCAAATTTCATCGAAATCAGAAGTTTTTTGTTCAAGTTATCGCATTCATGGACGCATAGATATATAAATTTGAACGAATAGTGCTTTTGGCATCTGAGGACCTCAAATCAAAAAGTTATCATAGTCTCGGGCTTAGTCTTACCATGAGACCTACTGTAAAAGCTTCTTCCCTATAGGGGAAATTCGCTAAAAAAGCCAAATTGTGTTATTCAATTTTCAATTTTTACCAAGCTATTTTTCAAACACATGAATTGGAAAATATGACATAGGATATATTATTTTTGGTCACTGCGAGCCAATAAAATATCTGAAGTACTGATGAACGTAAGCTGTACTCTACAGCCATTAATCAGCCCTTGGCACTCTGAGGGTTAACAAAACAAAATGGACTTTTAAATCCAAAAACTCAGAAAAATAAAATGTTTTAGCAGATCTTCCATTTAGCTTTAGATAAATAGTTGTTTTCAACTGTTATTCAAAATAATTTTAATAATTTTCAAAAAATGCAGTTTAATGTCTACAATAATATCCAAATAATCCAAATAATGTAACGGCAATTTTGTCAAAATAATTAAGAGTTTCGATCAAGACACTTCACACCTTGTAACTATAAATTGATGACAAAAATAAATAAATATTTATTCATAAATATATATTCAAAAGAGCTGCTTGAAAACTGAGCGCTACAAGCAAAAGTCATAGCAGTTACCCTATGGTTCCCGTGGCAACAAATATTACATTTCCATGTGACACCGTTTATGCTATATAATATACAGCTACAGTATACTGTTGTTCGGACATTCATCATAAAACTACAACGCACAAACAAATTAGTTAATACACTAATTTGTGGTAAAAAAAACTGAGGAAGAGTATGTTAAAATTAATAGTATAGAAAAGGGATAATCTATGCTAAGTTAATTATGTATACGATTATTTAAATATAACCATAGTTACTCCCTTGCATCCAAATCATAAAATTAATATTTTTTAACCAAATTTTATAATTGAATCATATTAAATATGGCTGTAAGATGCAGTACCGATAGCTACGAGTTTAAATTCAAATCATTGCCAAAGTTACTTCAATATTCTGTCGTGAGTTTGTAAGTCTCATACCGATAAAAAGTAAATCAAATAGTATTTTAAGGATTTGGATTAAATCTACCCGTCATCGAATCGTTTCGGACCTGTGCTAACCCCCGTTCGCTTTTAAGGTTCGCCCTCCCCTTCAACTCTGCCTTGGACAGACAAATTCCATAAAACACAAACATCACAGGCCAGGGGCGGATCCAGGGAGTCACATTGGGGGAATACCAGGATTTGGGGGGGGTTTGGAATACCCCTCAGGGAAGAGGGATCCGGGAGTCCTCCGGGAATTTGTTAAAAATTCCAGATCAATAATTTTATTGGCCGTAAAAAATAGCCGAACGTGTTTTATTGACCAAAATGTGTATTATCGGCCTAAAAAGATAACTGTATTGTATTCATTAACCAAAATGAGCAATTTGACCTGTTTTTTTGGGATTAAATTACAATTTGACCGCATTTCATGGTCGGCGTAACTTTTAGACCGAAAATGACAAATGAACGTAGCTTATCGGCAAAAAAAAAAACAATAACCAAACCGCAATTTAAAGGCCAACACGCCAGCGGGGAAGTATCGAAGTACGTTACTGTCAAAAACCAAGATTTTACAAAAACTGAGATCAAAGCAAATTTTATTGGGTGAGATACAGTGATTTTAAAAGACACGCGAGATACAAATTATCAACATCAATTAGCAATATATTCTCATTTTGCCGTCTCTAACGTTAATCGGGCCGCACTTTTAGCCTGAAAACGGTCAAACTGTGTTTTTAGATAAATTTACCGACTGGTCGTGTGTTATCAGCCAACATCGGTAGACTAATTATGTATGATTAACACCAGCAATTTTTCAGCATATTTCTAACCAAAAACTACAACCGCAAATTTTTTTATCGGCCAAAAATTGAGTACAAACCGTATTTTATGCCAGAAATGTACTTATCGCTCAAAAATGGCAATCGGACCGCATTTTCTCAGCAATAAATAAAGCCGGGTCGTGTTTTATATACCAAAAACGACGTTCGAAATGCGTTTTATAGGGCAAAATCAGAGATTTGGCCGTGTTTTGTTGGGAAAAACATAAATTTTGCAGCGACATGGTGGTCAAAAATACCAAAATGACTGAATTTTTCGGTATAATGGACTGGACCGCGTTTTATTGGCCAGAAGCGGCAAGCGAGCCGCAAATTATCCACGGATATAGCAATATAACCTTGTTTTAGTGTTCGAAAAAGGCAATTGACGACAAACCCATACTGCGATTTGTAGCGCAAAAACATCGACCACAATTAAATTTAGGGCCGCATTTTACCGGCCAAAAAATACTTCCAGCTTGCGTTTTACAGAAAAAAAATTACTGACACAGCATTATATTCGGCGAAAACAACCGTTCCTCGCACTTTTAAGTCCGAAATTGAAGACCACAATGTGATGTATTGACCGAAAATGACGACCAAGCATCAATATATGCCAAAAATCACTATCTAACCGTGATTAAAAAATTGGCAATCGGACTACATTTTCCCGGCGAAAAATAAAGCAGAATCCCATTTTATAGGCCCGAACGACAACCGGAACGTAATTTTACTAATACAATCGGCGATTCAACCCCGTTCTATCGCCAATGAACGCCTATTTTTCCACGTCGGATGGGCCAAAAACAGGAATTTAGTTGCATTTAATGGCCCGAAAATGACGATCGGCAACGTTTCTTATTGGCTGAAAATTACAACCAAAACGCTTTTTATTGACTGGAAACGAGAACTGAGCCGTATGAACGAGAATGGCTGAAAAAGGTGTTTTAAACTAAATTTACTGATTTTCACCGAAATTCCCATATAAATATCCGATTTCCCTGAAATTTCTGTTCTGTGGACACCCTGTAGTTGTATTACAGGCATATAAGTCTGACTGACGACGCATCAATCAGACAACTCGTGACGTGATGACGCTGCCGGGCAGACGTAGCAGTGGTGCGGGGGTGCGCGCGCAACTCCTACCTTTTGCCTTGGGGGGGGAAAGTTCCCCCCCCCGTGGATCTGCGCCTGTCACAGGCTCAGGCAGCATTGGACCTCTCAATCCAAACATAACTCTCTCGCCGGGAGGATAGTACTCTCAATAAGTCCTCTCAGCCGAAAAGCCATGGCCTACTGGATAGCATATAAGCTGGAGTTAATTCCGAATTAAATATATGACTACACAGCACCTGGCTGTGTCCATCTCCCGCCATCCCTTACTTCCGTTGTGTATGCAGTAATTGGTCCCAACACAATCAGCCAGCAATATTTGCATTTGTGGGGTGAACTGAGAAACTTTGACTGCATTGGAATGGTTAATATTTAAAAAATTTTAAAATATTAAGGGTTTATGCATATTGCAGGAAAACGTCCCCACTGTACATTCAAATGAATTTTCATATGAAATATAAGACAGGTCCACTTGTAATGGCCTCCATGTTAAAACTAAAACTAACCTCCATATTAAAAGGCTTAGCGTAATACACAAACTGTCCTTATTTATTGATTGGAAACCAAATGCACTAACAACATCCACAGTCCCTTCATAAGATACTCATAAACCACATAACCATGTTTGATTTCCTCAAGTAGATTTTATCTATACAAAAATTTTAAGAACAGCCAGACCAAGAGACCGGGTGTTTCTGAAGGTACCAAAGCATTGAAGTTAAATGGAAGACACTTATAGACCAGAGTTCCAGTTTAGGTATGTAACTTAGGATTTGTGTAACATACAAAAATTATTTTATCAAAATACTGTAAGGATTTTTTAACCGAAAGTAGTTAAATAACATAGTAATAACACAGTCAGAGAATATTTCGGTTAAATAGTTTTGTCACCCATTTTGTTTCTGTGTGGTTGGCAGGAAAGGAGTGGCCAGAAACTGGGAGAAGCCAAGAGAAACACTTCTCCAGAGCCCAAAGTCTCTGGCTGAACTAGCGGCTCGGGTGGTAGACGAGGAGCCGTTGCCCGAGTGCATGTATTGGACCACCAAGCAGGTGGAGGAATGGGTGGCAAGCGACTTACAGCTACCGCAGTACACGGTATTTTCTCCCCAATAGATTTTTTAGTTTAAGGATTTTTTTGTCCGTGCTGGTGGTATTTTTTATATACAGTAGACAATACTCGCTTCAACCGCCCATCAGATTAACCGCCTTCTTTCCAGGAAATAGCTCACGCCATCATACCAATACTATACCGTAAAAAACGTTCAGGTCACACCAAGTCGATCATATGTTTCCTTAGGTAGTCAAGTACATTATTATTATTATGTACTAGTATGTACTTATTTCATCTTAATACATATTTTTGGTAGCTATTTTGTAACTGTTGTCTTAAGTTTTATAGTTGTTAGTGCTTAATATGACCACAACCAGTATTCGTTTTAACAACCCTTTTAGTTATCCGACTCAGGGTTCGGTCCCATGGAGGGCGGTTAACAGGGTGTCTACTGTAGTTACATATGACTACACCCAGGTGTTATTCGTTTTAACAACCCTTTTAGTTATCCAACCCAGGGTTCGGTCCCATGGAGGGCGGTTAACAGGGTATCTACTGTAGTTACATATGACCACACCCAGGTGTTATTCGTTTTATCAACCCTTTTAGTTATCCGACCCAGGGTTCGGTCCCATGGAGGGCGGTTAACAGGGTGTCTACTGTAGTTACATATGACCACACCCAGGTGTTATTCGTTTTATCAACCCTTTTAGTTATCCGACCCAGGGTTCGGTCCCATGGAGGGCGGTTAACAGGGTATCTACTGTAGTTACATATGACCACACCCAGGTGTTATTCGTTTTAACAACCCTTTTAGTTATCCGACCCAGGGTCCGGTCCCATGGAGGGCGGTTAACAGGATGTCTACTGTAGTTACATATGACGACACACAGGTGTTATTCGTTTTAACAACCCCTTTAGTTATCCGACCTAGGGTTTGGTCCCATGGAGGGCGGTTAACAGGGTATCTACTGTAGTTACATATGACCACACCCAGGTGTTATTCGTTTTATCAACCCTTTTAGTTATCCGACCCAGGGTTCGGTCCCATGGAGGGCGGTTAACAGGGTGTCTACTGTAGTTACATATGACCACACCCAGGTGTTATTCGTTTTATCAACCCTTTTAGTTATCCGACCCAGGGTTCGGTCCCATGGAGGGCGGTTAACAGGGTGTCTACTGTAGTTACATATGACCACACCCAGGAGTTATTCGTTTTAACAACCCTTTTAGTTATCCGACCCAGGGTTCGGTCCCATGGAGGGCGGTTAACAGGGTGTCTACTGTAGTTACATATGACCACACCCAGGTGTTATTCGTTTTAACAACCCTTTTAGTTATCCGACCCAGGGTTCGGACCCATGGAGGGCGGTTAACAGGGTGTCTACTGTAGTTACATATGACCACACCCAGGTGTTATTCGTTTTAACAACCCTTTTAGTTATCCGACCCAGGGTTCGGTCCCATGGAGGGTGGTTAACAGGGTGTCTACTGTAGTTACATATGACCACACCCAGGAGTTATTCGTTTTAACAACCCTTTTAGTTATCCGACCCAGGGTTCGGTCCCATGGAGGGCGGTTAACAGGGTGTCTACTGTAGTTACATATGACCACACCCAGGTGTTATTCGTTTTAACAACCCTTTTAGTTATCCGACCCAGGGTTCGGACCCATGGAGGGCGGTTAACAGGGTGTCTACTGTAGTTACATATGACCACACCCAGGTTTTATTCGTTTTAACAACCCTTTTATTTATCCAACCCAGGGTTCGGTCCCATGGAGGGCGGTTAACAGGATGTCTACTGTAGTTACATATGACCACACCCAGGTGTTATTCGTTTTATCAACCCTTTTAGTTATCCGACTCAGGGTTTTGTCCCATGGAGGGCGGTTAACAGGGTGTCTACTGTAGTTACATATGACCACACCCAGGTGTTATTCGTTTTAACAACCCTTTTAGTTATCCGACCCAGGGTTCGGACCCATGGAGGGCGGTTAACAGGGTGTCTACTGTAGTTACATATGACCACACCCAGGTGTTATTCGTTTTAACAACCCTTTTAGTTATCCGACCCAGGGTTCGGTCCCATGGAGGGCGGTTAACAGGGTGTCTACTGTAGTTACATATGACCACACCCAGGAGTTATTCGTTTTAACAACCCTTTTAGTTATCCGACCCAGGGTTCGGTCCCATGGAGGGCGGTTAACAGGGTGTCTACTGTAGTTACATATGACCACACCCAGGTGTTATTCGTTTTAACAACCCTTTTAGTTATCCGACCCAGGGTTCGGACCCATGGAGGGCGGTTAACAGGGTGTCTACTGTAGTTACATATGACCACACCCAGGTGTTATTCGTTTTAACAACCCTTTTAGTTATCCAACCCAGGGTTCGGTCCCATGGAGGGCAGTTAACAGGATGTCTACTGTAGTTACATATGACCACACCCAGGTGTTATTCGTTTTATCAACCCTTTTAGTTATCCGACTCAGGGTTTTGTCCCATGGAGGGCGGTTAACAGGGTGTCTACTGTAGTTACATATGACCACACCCAGGTGTTATTCGTTTTAACAACCCTTTTAGTTATCCGACCCAGGGTTCGGACCCATGGAGGGCGGTTAACAGGGTGTCTACTGTAGTTACATATGACCACACCCAGGTTTTATTCGTTTTAACAACCCTTTTAGTTATCCAACCCAGGGTTCGGTCCCATGGAGGGCGGTTAACAGGATGTCTACTGTAGTTACATATGACCACACCCAGGTGTTATTCGTTTTATCAACCCTTTTAGTTATCCGACTCAGGGTTTTGTCCCATGGAGGGCGGTTAACAGGGTGTCTACTGTAGTTACATATGACCACACCCAGGTGTTATTCGTTTTAACAACCCTTTTAGTTATCCGACCCAGGGTTCGGTCCCATGGAGGGCGGTTAACAGGGTGTCTACTGTAGTTACATATGACCACACCCAGGTGTTATTCGTTTTAACAACCCTTTTAGTTATCCGACACAGGGTTCGGTCCCATGGAGGGCGGTTAACAGGGTGTCTACTGTAGTTACATATGACCACACCCAGGTGTTATTCGTTTTAACAACCCTTTTAGTTATCTGACCCAGGGTTCGGTCCCACGGAGGGCGGTTAACAAATCAAATCAAATCAAATCAAAAAAATCTTTATTCATAAAATACATGTTATGTACATTGAATAGTGTCATCAATACTTAAGAATAGAACTTAAGACTAAAAATAAATAATGAAAAACAAAATCAATTGTAAATACATGAGGGGGTGGAAAAGTACTCCTCCAGAGAATATAAAGCTTTGTCAATCAAATAACTTTTTACTTTGTTTTTAAATTTCTTAAGGTTTTCCTCATTTTTTATATTGCTGGGTAGATGTTTCAAAAACCTTAATCCCACATAGGATGGTTTTTTTTCATAATACTTTAATTTATGTTGTGAAGTGATAATAAATTTTTTATTCCTAGTATTATATGGATGACAGATAACTTCTGTGCTTTTTATATTATTTTTTGCAATGATAATAGTCTCAAAAATATATTGCCCATATACTGTTAAAATCTTTAATTCTTTAAATTTATCTTTTGTTGTTTCATTGTAATCTAGCTTCATTATGATTCTAATTGCTCTCTTTTGCTGTTTAAGAATACCATCCATATTTGCCTTTGTTGTTGAACCATAAAGGCTTATACCATAAGATAAATGAGAGTGGATATTCGCAAAATATATATTTTTCAATGTTTTTTGGTTACAAAAAAATGACATTCTATAAAGAGAATAAATTCCTGAACTTAATGTTGATAGTAATTTATCTACATGTTTATTCCAGTTTAAATTTTGGTCTATTGTTAGGCCTAGAAACTGTGTGCTACTTTTATTTTCTATTTCTTGTGAGTTGTACATAATAATTGGTTCAGTTATCTGCTTGTTTTGATGGGTTTTAAATATTATAAAATTAGTTTTTTGAGCATTCAGCTTTAATTTTTGCTGCTGCAAGAAACTTCCAATGTTTTCTAGTTCAATAAAACTCAGGATTTCAACTTGTTGAACAGTATTAGCTGATACTTTAAGATTTGTATCGTCTGCATAAAAACAAAGATTATTTTGTGGTAAACACGCAAGTGAGTTTCCTGCATCATTAATGTAGCAGAGAAACAAAAGAGGACCTAAAATCGATCCCTGTGGGACACCACATTTCACATTTTCAGTTTCTGAGAAAAACTTTAAAACTCTGTTGTCATGTGTTTTGTGCGAAATTTCTACAAATTGACATCGATTGTGGAGGTATGACTGAAACCATTTTATTGATCTCTTGGATATGCCTAACATTAGCAATTTATTTATCAGTTGAGAGTGGTTGACACTATCAAATGCCTTTGATAGGTCCATGAAAATTCCAGTTGTGTATTCTCCTTTGTCTACTGATTCAATTATAGATTCTATGAATGATACTGCTGCAGTAATTGCAGATTTCCCAGGTCTAAAACCATGCTGATAATCATTTAATAATTTTGACTCTCCTAAGTACCTTAATAACTGATTGCTAACAATTTTCTCATAAATTTTTGATATTACTGGAAGGAGGGAAATCGGGCGGTAGTTTGACACAGTTTCTAGATCATCTTTCTTATGGATTGGTATAATTTTAGATTTTTTCAACTGATTAGGGAAAATTCCCGAAACAAAAGATGAATTTATTAAGTGGCTTAAAATTTGACTTAAATATTCTTTGACATATTTTATAACTTTTATAGGAATGTCATCATATCCTGAAGAGTTTTTGTTTTTTATTGAGCTAATTATCTTTTCCACCTCCCTTGCATCAACAAATTCAAAATTAAAACCTTTTTTAATACCTTGCTCACTTTTATTATTAATACTATCATTTTTATCTTTGCAGTTAAACTTACTAATATCCTCAGCTACATTGACAAAATATTCATTAAATACATTTGATATAGTTCTAGGGTTAGTTATGCTACGGTTTCCCTTTTGCAAGCAGATATTTTTAGTTTTATTTTCATTCCTTTTACCTACTTCCGAGTTTATAATCCTCCAGACTGTTTTTTGTATATTTTCAGATTTCTGTATCATATTTTCAAAATAATTTGTTTTAGCTTGAGCTACTTTTATCTTATAATTTAGTTTTTTTTGTTTCATATCTTGAGTCAAAATACGGTTTTTGTTTCCCCGAATTTGTAATGTCAATTGCAGTAATTCTTTTTTTTCATTTTTCAGATCATCTGAAATCCAATTTTGTTTACATTTTTTTTCAGTTACTGTTGTCTTAGGGAATGATATATCAAAATAAAATTTAAATGTGTTGTAAAACTCATCATATTTTTTATTAACAGGGGCCATATAAACATTTTCCCAAATTTCATATTTTAAAAGCCTTTTAAATAAATTCAGGTTTTGATCTGAAAACTTACGAGTTGTACGTTTTACTGGTTTTTGATTTTCATTTTTGAGTTTTTTGTTTTTAATGTGAAGCAGTTGTCCATCATGATCTGATAGGCAAGTTATTATCCCCTCAACAGTCAGTGTGGAATCATTACAATTTTTTACAATATAATTATCAATTGCTGATTTCGAATTTTCTGTCACTCTAGTTGGGAAGTTTACAAGATACCTCATGTCATGATTTTTTAATGTCCGTTTTAATAGTTTATGATCGTTGTCATTTTTTAGAACATTAATGTTTAAATCCCCTCCTAGAACTATATGTTTAAATTTTTTGGAAAAATAATCAACTAATACACTTAACCTATCTAAAAATACTTCACAATTTGAATTAGGTGATCTATACACTCCTATAGCTAACATTTTAAATTCATCAATTACATAGCTACAAGCACAAAACTCAAATTGTTTTTCCTCAAGCAACATATCAGACAAAGATTTAGGTACGTTCACCCGCTTCCAATTTAAACCTTGTTGGCAAAATATTATGACTCCTCCTTTTGAAGTAGTTTCTCTGCAGTAAAAACTGTTTATTTCATACTGTTGTATGTTAAGCCTATTAATTTCATGAGTTTTCATATCATGTTCTGTCAGTATGACAATTTGAGGTCTTAACTCGTCTAAAATGATTATTAATGGCTCAATTCTTGAAGCTAGATGTTGTATGTTTTGATGGAAAATTTTTCAGTAAATTAGTTTCTTTTGATACTTTTTTATTTGATTCAGTGCCGCCATTGTGTTTAAATTGGAAACGGGAGTCATGCTGCTGTGATGTGTTGTTGTGTGCTGTGGCATGTTCAGTGGTACAATATGTAGTGGTGTTATGTGTGGAGTGTTGAGTTCTGAGATCTTCTCTTGTTGGAAGGTATTGAATGTTTTGGTGAAATAATCTAACTTTGGATTTTGCTCCCGAATTAGTTGTTGGATTAACCAAACAGTCTGTTGTCTTTACATTAAATTTGTTATTACTGATAACATTAGGATTACTACCATTGTTACAACAATACAAAGAGGCATTGGGCACAATGCTATCAGACAGAATTTGAGATTGATTAACATTTATACATAGCCCTCTAGAGGCTTGGTTTGCACTAAAAAATTTGATACTTCCTTCTGGTTTTGACCACACGTTATAATTTCACTGACACTATCACTCCCACTTATGCTTTGAGATTCCACTACACTGTCGTTTTTGTTGAAAGATAGCCTTGTGTGGTGGAGAGGAGGAAAGTCCTCCATAGATGAGCAGTTGACTGACGGTGTGAAACAGGCAGATGTTGAGGAACCGGATGATGTGGGACCCGATGTGGACCATGCTGATGCTGTGGCGCCGGCTGATGTATTCGTCTGGCAGTTGTGGGAGATAGCATTGCACAGACTTTTCATAAAGTCAACATAGGAGAGTCCACTTCTCAGCTTGCCAGTAGAACCCTCATCATATGTTATAATGTGAACAGTAGCTCCGGTGTGTTGTTGAAAATCAACTATATTAGTGGCAAAATTACTAGGTGAGATTTTGTCTCTGTTACAACCCATAGTCGGACATACAAAGTATTTCAATCCTCTTCTCTTGAAGTCAACGGTTAGGTGTTCAAAGGCAAGATTATAGTCCATTAAGTCTGGTTTATCAAAGAAATTAGGCTTAGTAACTAGTCCGTAAACTGTTGCACCATTAGTCAACTTTTGGTAAGTCAGAGACTGAGTCAGCGAACTTGAAGGTTTACCGAAAGTTTCTTTAAATATTGTTGCCACTCCAGCACTCATATTTTTCTCATCGTGAAGGTCGGCCGATATACAGTGGGCGAACGCTACTTCTTTATTATTACAGAATCGCTTGATAGCGTCTTTAAAGTTACCTTCAGTGATTTGGATTTTTCCTTCCAAAAACATACGAGAGCTAACATCATTGACATCGGGTAGTCTTGTAGTAGGTCTAGGTGGTAAGGGAACAGAATCTCGGTTGCCTTTATTGATGTCCCTTAAAATATCAGTAATTATATAAGACAGTTTTTTCTTTCCTCGATAATTTAGATGGAGGCCATGGGTGGTAAAATGAAACCTATTTAGGACGTCCAAGTCAATTAGATAAATATTACTTAACCTAACTGTCAATTCCCTTATATAATTATTTACACTAATTATGTCACTGTGGATTGGGTCACTGTAGTGGATATCATAACGCTGAGGAACTGTTGATATGCACACTGCCTGTTTTTCACCAAGAGTTCTTAATTCATCCTCTAGTTTACTATAAAACACCTCAGTAGACTTATTTGACATGTTGTTCGTACCTGCAATTATTATCAACGGGGCATCATTTGAATCGGCAGCATTTTTTAAAACTTGTTCAATGGTTGCACCAGGACTAACCAAACCACTTAGTTTTACTTTACCCTCACTTGTGGCCTCAATTATTTCAGGTAAACCTCTTCCCTGACTGTCTGTATAAAAATTAGCTTTTATAACTTTATGTTTGTTCACACTGGAATTTGTACTCCTTCTAGCAGTAGATTTCCCACTTGGTTTCTTATATACAGAAAGGTTACTCTCTTTCACAATTTTATCATTACTCAAGAAAGACTGTGCTGTTTTGCCGATCTGACTTAAGGCCTCAAATTTATTTGAGATGCAAATATCTTTCTGACAAAACATAAGTTTATTTTTACAAACTTTTTTCTTGCTTTTTACTAGTGTCCACTTATCCTCCTTTCTGATTTTGTTGGCAGCATCTTCTGATCCTTTTTTATTTGTATGTTCTTCTGTTGGGTATTCCCTAGTAGGTTTAATTTCACCCATACATACACATTTATCTATAACTCTTTGGACTGCAGTTGGGGGTTCAGCTAAATTGGACTGAGCTGTAGAAGTTGAGATAGGTGTATTTTCCCCCCATATTATGGAATGAAGCCCTTCATTTGTAATCAAAATATTGTTCCGTATGATGTATGCCATAAGGGAGCGTTTAAGTATGAGATCAGCCTCGCTCAACCTTAAATCCGCAATTTTGTTAAGTTCAAGAGTATTGCTGCTAATAATATGTCTGACCAACAAATCAATCACACAGCAAACGTAGACACCACAGTCATAACTGTTTATCTGTTGGGGCCCAGCGATAATCTTGATCTCGGGTTTAGTGCTGCAAAACATGTACTCTGATAACTTATCAGCAATGATCTTGGCATCCGGAAGATTCTTTCCATTAAGAGAGTCGTAATAAAAGAAAGTGTTAGCCTCTTTATGAAAAAGAAGAAAACTCCAGTGTGAACCTCCTTCTGTGTCAAGCACTTCTGCATCATTTACTGGAGCAAATAAAAACTTGTAGGAATGTAAATTCAGTGGCTCAATTAGATGCCCGAAGTCATCAAGACATTTCAAACCATGACAGATAACAGGGTTTAGGATTAAACCTGCCTTTGAATGTAAAAATCTATTGTTAATAACTTCAAAATACTGGTATAAAGTTGAGTCCGATAACCAGTGTGTACCTAACAGCTCCTTTACCATCATAATAGAGTGATAACTAGGATCAGTTAGAGTTGGTATGCAGACGGGTTGCGGGTTTGAGGTGTCATCAACAAGGCTATCACTAGTCTCAGTTAAGCTTGAATGTGTTTCAGTAGTGTTTGACACAACAGAGGTATTGTCTGATATTGACTTGTCAAACAAACTAGTATTATTGTCAACCTTTTTCTTGGAAAAGTTAAAGACATCAATAGTAAAAGGTAGATTATTTTTTTCTATATAAGAAGCAAGTTCTTTCTTAGATCTAAATATTTTGCCTCTGGGAGATTTTATATAAATATCTATCTTTCCTTTGTTTACTCCTTTTTTCCTAACAACTTCCTCTCTCGTCCAGCCTTTAGGTATTTTGCAGCTTTTATCAGTAATACTACTATTAATTGCAGAGTCCATTGTTATTAAATTATTGTATTCAATATTTTGTTGATTCTACCACCCAATAACCAAGTGTACAGTTTATAAGCATATTCTGACACCTTTAAATAATTAAACAAATTTGTCCATTAAGGCAGATATAAGCTGTGAAGTTAAGCAAAACAAAAGTAAAACATTTTAGTTCCTAAGTAGCAGTTCTGTATACATCGATAACTGACAGACAGCTAGTAAAAATAAAAATCAGCACTGACAGTTAAAAGGTGGATTTGGTTGAAGTTACCAAGATAAGAGTCAATGTAGATAAGTAAACCAAATGAAAACAAGCCGGCGTGAGTCCAACTGTGACAGCCAAAGGTCAGTTCTCCTTATCTTATCCACTCGACCCTACTAATCAGTCTAAAATACCTGTATAATTTGGCCGGTTTTATAGGTTTTTATTAATAAAAGTCACTGTTATCACATAAAATGTAAACAAACACCATACAACTGTTCACGAAGACTGACCCTACGGGTTTCTACTGTAGTTACATATGACCACACCCATGTGTTATTCGTTTTAACAACCCTTTTAGTTATCTGACCCAGGGTTCGGTCCCATGGAGGGCGATTAACAGGGTGTCTACTGTAGTTACATATGACCACACCCAGGTGTTATTCGTTTTAACAACCCTTTTAGTTATCCGACCCAGGGTTCGGTCCCATGGAGGGCGGTTAACAGGGTGTCTACTGTAGTTACATATGACCACACCCAGGTGTTATTCGTTTTAACAACCCTTTTAGTTATCCGACCCAGGGTTCGGTCCCATGGAGGGCGGTTAACAGGGTGTCTACTGTAGTTACATATGACCACACCCAGGTGTTATTCGTTTTAACAACCCTTTTAGTTATCCGACCCAGGGTTCGGTCCCATGGAGGGCGGTTAACAGGGTGTCTACTGTAGTTACATATGACCACACCCAGGTGTTATTCGTTTTAACAACCCTTTTAGTTATCCGACCCAGGGTTCGGTCCCATGGAGGGCGGTTAACAGGGTGTCTACTGTAGTTACATTATTAGAATACAATGTTCAAACCTCTCAAAGTAAAGGGCAACATCAAACACGAACCAGTGAGCTCCTCCTCTGAAATACAATACGCTAACCGTTGGCCTTACAAGGCACTCTATTAGTTTATTTTTATTTTGCTTTGCTCTTAAGTTTTACTGTAGAGGCAGTACTCAATTTCAGCCATAACTTGGCAGAACTGGTTTCCGGTACTTCCCAGGGATATTTTCGTTCGTAGTGACTGTTTTGAGCCACCACTGACTCATTTACAACATAATAGACGCCAGTTGCAGGCCATTAGATCTCATCTGTGTTCTGAGATGCACAAGAGAGGAATTTGGGGGACAGAAAGTGGGGGAGGGAGGCAACACTTCCCCCACCCTTCTCCTTCCGCCGTAGACCACTAATCATTAGCGTCTTCTTGATTCCTAAAATTGCAAGTACTCGAAATTTTGAGTATTTGGTCGAGTTTTTTAATACTCCAGCTGGACTCAAAAGTTAAAAAAAAATACTCCATAATTGAGCAAGTATTCGAACCGCATAACATCGGCCATAAATTATGACCAGACTGCATAATTTCAGCCATAAATTACGATATAATTGCATTATACAGGTCATAAATGACGACTGGACCCACGTAATATCAGGTGGAAATAACGATCAGGTGAAAATCGTTATAAATAACAATGATGATTATAATGTCAATGAAAAACGATTTTTGGTTTTAATGTTATGATTTTAAAAACCTAGATTTCAGAAAAGTTTTGTAAGTTTGATTAAATGTTTTAAAAATCAAAACTTATGAGTTTTATGGGGGGGGGGGGTGGATGAAAAGGGAGCAAAATCTGAGTGTATGCATTTCGGTTAGGCTCCTACAATTTTACAAATTAATCATTGCATGGAGGATACACCACAGCAATGACATCTTAGCCACTTAGTAATTTTATCAGTAGTGGCTATTCTAGCGATTTATTTAGTCAAACATCCAGTCAGGATTCAAAACTGATTTTTTCAAAAATTTAAGTATTATCATGTTATAATACATAGAAAATATATTAAAAGCAAAACAAACTAGGAAGACCTAAACCATTTTAAATGCATGTAATTTAGTTACTTATGACTTAAAATAACGAACTTCATATACAAGTATAGTAGGTAAGTCAATAGTCAATATTACATATAGAAAAAATTCTCTGCAAGTTGAAGACAAGTTGTTGATACTGAAGTGTCTTCATTGGACTTAAAGAGACTCAAAGGATATTTAATAAACGGTATCAGGAAACTGACACATACTTTCTCCCTTTTAGCCTAACTTTAATGAATAAATTACTTTTTATTTACTAAATATAGAATACAAAGTACAGTCTAATGTTCAGGAAATCTTCCAAACAAGTTGTTTAAAAAAAATATCCACCCGAATCCCTTTTTTGGAGGCGCAACAGAATCCTTTGCTACACACAGTGGTTTTAAGAGGGGGAAATGCCCCCGCATCCCCCCAGGGTTAAGTGGCAACATATTTCAAATTGCCTCTGTTGGTCAATGCTAACTTGACAACCATATCAAATTTGAACGAAATTGGTCAGTAAATAAGAGAGAAATTGTAATTTTAGCGAATTCCCCTTATAGGGAAGAAGCTATTACCGTAGTCGGCATGGTGATACCTAGGCCCAGGACCGTGATAACTTTTCGTTTTGAGGTCTCCAGATTCCAAAAACACCATTCGCTCAAAACTGTTTATATATATATATATGTGTGTGTGTGTGTGCCCGTGAGCACGATAACTGTCGTAAAAATAATCTGATTTTGACGAAATTTGGTATAAGCGTGTAAAACAGCATTTATTTATGACTTTAAGTTTGAAAACCAGACAGATTGACCTATCCGAAGGGGTATTTTGGGGGGGTTTTGCACCCCAAAAATGGATTTTTTGAGTTTTTTACATATAATTTTTGAAAAAGTCAAATTTTAGTTTTCTTCCATTGGAGTCAGCTTAAAAATACTCACAATTTGGTGTTTTGATCATTGCTCTACGTCAAATGGTTACAGAGATATCGAAAGTTCTAAACACAGTACGTTGTTCAATATTAATCTTATGGAGAATAACAACAATTTTATATCTCACTTATCAACTTATTCTGATGAAACTTGGTATATTGCTTCATATCGTTGTGGTCTATTGATATTTTCACTAAAAACTTTTTTTGCCTATAGTTCCCATAGCAAACCTGCGTACTTAGCCCCCATGTTATTCTTATAGAGAATAAGTAACTTATTATCTCCCTTAATTATGAAAATAAATTAATACACAATTTGGTATGTGGCTTTACCTACTTGAGTTATATTGATATTTGTATAAAACCCCATTTTTTGTGTTCCTTGCTTCAGCAAACCTGCATACTCAGCCGCCATGTTATTCTTATAGAGAATAATTAAAATGTCATAAATCGTTTATTTAGAATGTATATTGATGAAACTTGGTAAGTGGCTTTATGTGGTATTAAGATACATACATACATATGCATTGGAAATTTGCTGAGTAAGCAGGTTTGCTGCTACGGGGGTATTTGTATTCCCCATAATAATAACATTGGACAACGTACAGTACTGCGTTTACCGCTAAATGACAATTTTAATTTTCTCCACAACCAGAAGTTGCAAGATAATAATTCAAAATACTAAACTATTTAGCTTTTTGAACTCTTTTAATAAGTAATATTTTTTAACATTTATTTTTTTATGAAAAATAAAAAACTAAATCTTTGATGTTTTAAGTCCTGTAATTCTGAACCCGAATTGTTACAGTAATGTGGGTGGTGTCATTTTGTTTGAAACCTAAAGCTCTACAAACTACTAATAAAAGTTTAATTAAAATCGTTAGAGCCACTTTTGAGAAATTTGGATTTTTCATGTTTTTTGGTGGTTTTGGGGAGATAATTACCCTTAAAATCAAAAATTTGAAAAATGAAAAAAGCCTGGAGATATCGTAGATTAGTACCTACATACCAAATTTCATCAAAATCAGTCTCCTAGTGTCGTCTATAGCTCAGTACACATCCAGACAATCAAACAGACAGACAGACATCACTCAAAAATCACTTTTTTGGATTTAGGGAGCACCAAAACGAATATTTCCACTAACAACTCAAATTCGAGAATTTTGTCAAAAACAATACTTTCTCCATATAGTATGTTAGGGGGGGAGAAAATAAAAAGGGTTAATTAATATCTGTATATGGCTGTTTTCATGGCTTTTTCTAAAATGTTTAGAACTCCTTTAAAATTTAGACTTGTTAAAATATTGTATTTTATTGTAGTTGTATATTATAATATTTGTAAAACAATATTATTGTCAGTAATATGAAGTTTACAAAACTGTTTCAGATATGCTTTAGAGAGAACTACATCATAGGGCGTCATTTGATTCTACTGGAGCCTAACCAATTACTATGGATGGGTATAAACCAATTTGACCATATTAAGGTGAACAATTTTTTTTATTAAAATGGGGAAAAACATACAAGTCTTGGCAGCAAAAATGTGGAAAATGGTGAATACAGTACCAGTAAACTCCTCAGCATGGTAATTTCACACAGGGGTGCCCACTCCCCATGAGATGAAGATTCACTGCCCCTTACCAAAAAAAACAAACTTAAATACCTTTACAAAAATAAATAAATGATTCTGTTAATCCCAATCTCTTGCTTAGAAAACTAGAGTACTATGAAAGGAAAGACCTCCCAGTTGCTTCATTCATATATTGCCAAGAAGTTTCAATGCACAGTCATCTCTAGTCATCAGTCTACATATCATCAGGTTGTAGCAGGTGGTCCACAGAGTTCAAGATTCAAGATTTTATTGAGTCATTAAGTTATCACAGCAGGCCCAGTCACTAAAACTTAACTAAGCTATAAATAAACATGTCAAGTATTCTTGTCTCACAAAAATTGATTGTGATTTTATTCGCTGATACTATGGCTTTTTTGTAGCAATAGATTTGATCTTAGACAAATGCTGGATAAATCTATGCAAGACATTAACTTGTTGTTTCTTTGCAATGGACAATAAAAAACTGTTATTGTAAATTTTCATCCAAATTGTAGCAATAGCATCAGAGCTCGGAAAAAAATTATGGTAAATGACCAATTAATCCATCCACTTCTGTTAATTTTCTCAGCATTATGGAATAAAGTACTCACAATAGCATGTCTTATGGCATTATTCTCATAAGTCACTCACTTGGTCCGACCACATGACCAAGCTTTAGTCTAACTAAACTCATCAAGACTTTTTATGTTTTATTTTATACCAACACTTTCACATTCGGTTGACATATCTAATCTTAAAGGTGAATACTACGCCTTTGTCTATTCCCATTTGTCATTTGGGATTAAATTCTGAGATTGTTTCTCTAAAAGTTTAAAAGTATTCTGTCTTAAGAAAAGAATCCTGAAAGTAATGGCTGGGCTCATGTAATATCTTCCATATCGCAATATATTCAAAACTTTTTAAATTCTGCCTTTACCTTGTGTCTTTTTCCTAAATTATGATATTTGCGAGACTGAATGCTCCATACTAAAAATAGATATGCATGGTGGTACTAGACATATCACCCCCACAAAACAGAGAAATTGTTGACATACTTTAAATCATAACTGCTCCCCTTGCACCCCTGGTTTGACGTACCATGTCCATCACTTATAATATCATAAAATGCAACTTGAATCGGAGTGAAATAGCCTTATGACATTTCTTTAAAAATCTAAAAAAAATTTGGTTGTGGTGGCACATCCACTCCATAAACGTAAGGTAAAATGTGTGTTGATCTTGTGAAATAACTGAACAGCTGTGAAAGATGATAAAACTGAAATAAATACTCTTTTATTCATTCCCTCAATACACACAACATTTATTATTATAAAATCAAAACATGTGTTAATATAAACAAATAATATGGCATATGATAATTCATATAAGGATAATAAGGATGATGTTGACAACTCTCCAACAAACCCCTCAACATCAGATGTAACAATGTCCAAGACTAAAAACTAATTTTTGGAATTTTCCTCCTAGAACTGGTTTGGTCAAAAGATCAGCTTGATTGTCTTCTGTCAGACAATATTCAAGGCATATTTCATTTTTTGAAACCTTTTCTCTTATGTAATGTTTTTGAATGTCCATATGTTTTATCCTACCACTGACCTTTTCATTTTCAATTAATTTTATACAGCTTTGGTTGTCTTAAAATATTTTGTGGATACCCCATATCCTTTAATAGAAGTCTCATCCATATTACTTCTTGGGTAGCAATATTTGCTGCCATGAATTCTGCTTCTGTAGACGATAGAGCTACTGTAGTCTGTTTCTTGCTCATCCAGCTTACAGTATGATTTCCTATCTTATAAACCACTCCGCTGATTGACTTTCTGACTGTTAAATCTCCCCCCCAATCAGCAACCACGTAACATGAAAGTTTTATTTCTTCTTCTGTGCCCAACTTAAGTTTAGAATCAATCGTACTTTTGAGATACCTGATAATAAGCTTTACAGCATTCCAGTCACTTTCAGTTGGATTTTCAACTCTCCTGGCCAGTATGCCAACAGCTGAAGATATATCAGGTCTTGATGTAACAGTAAGGTACAGTAATGATCCTATAGCTTTTCTGTACTGTTTGTTATCTGAGAGAGATGGTGACACTGATGTTGAGTTAAGAAATCCAACTTCCATTGGTGTTCTAGCTGGTTTGCAATTTTCTAGCCCATATTCAATAATTATATTTTCAACTTTTATTTTCTGGTGCATGTAGTAGTTTCCACCTACTTTCTCTATTTCGACCCCCAATTAATTGCGAGCAACTCCTAAATCTTTCATTTCAAATTTCATTGTCAATTTCTCAAAAGTTTCCTTTACATTTTTTGCTGAACCAACACATAATATATCATCAACATGAATAACTACATACGTGCAGCTGTCACTCAAGTTATTTATATATAAGCAAGGATCAGAATTACTCCTTTCAAATCCAATGCCTAGCATCGTTGAGTTAAAGCATTAACACCTTTCACCATTTCTAAATGTATTATAGATTCTCTTCAAGTCTCTAAAATTCATGTGTCCAAATCGTTGGTGCCATAAGAGCAAACTTGACTTCTCATTGCTTACATGACTTTCTTCATTACCTTCATGTACATAATAAAGTCCATTTATTCTATTAGCGCAAACTTTTGTTTCTCCATTTTGGTCAATTACCAAAGCAACATCTTTTTAGCGAATTTCCCCTATAGGGAAGAAGCTATTACCGTAGTCGGCATGGTAAGACCTAGGCCCGGGACCATGATAACTTTTCGTTTTGAGGTCCCCAGACCCCAAAAACACCATTCGTTCGAAACTGTATATATATATATATATATATATATATATATATATATATATATATGTGTGTCCGTGAGCACGATAACTCTCGTAAAAATTATCCGATTTTGATGAAATTTGGTATGAACGTGTAAAGCAACGTTTATGACTTTAAGTTTGAAAACCAGCCAGATCGCTCTATCCGAAGGGGTATTTTGGGGGGGTTTTGTACCCCAAAAATGGGTTTTTCGAATTTTTTACATATAATTTTGGAAATGGTCAAATTTTATTTTTTCCCATTGGATTCAGCTTAAAGAAACACACAATTTGGTATTTTTATCATTTCTCTACGTCAATTGGTTACCGAGATATTGAAAGTGCTAAACACAGTACGTTGTCTAATGTTATTCTTATGGAGAAAAATAAAAATTTTATATCTCGCTTATTTATGAACGTATAATGACAAAACTTGGTATACGGCTTCATCTGGTTGTGGACCATTGATATTTGCTCAAAATGACAATTTTTTACCCAAGGCTCCCGCAGCAGCAAACCTGCGTACTCAGCCCCATGTTATTCTTATGGAGAATAAGTAACGTGTTATCTGCCTTCATTATGAAAATAAATTAATGAAATTTTGTATGTGGCTTTACCTACATGAGTTATATTGATATTTGTATAAAACTCCATTTTTTGTGTTCCTTGCTTCAGCAAACCTGCATACTCAGCTGCCATGTTATTCTTATGGAGAATAATTAAAATGTCATAAATCATTTATTTATGAATGTATATTGATGAAACTTGGTATGTGGCTTTATGTGGTATTAATATACGTATATATGCATTGGAAATTCGCTGAGTACGCAGGTTTGCTGCTACGGGGGTATTTAAATATAACTTGATAACCATGATCTGTAATTTTACCAACTGACATGAGATTTGTGCGTAATTCAGGTACATACAGAAGTGCTGTACAAATCTATATTCAGAGTATTTCTTCCATTGTCAGCCAAAAAATTAACTGTACCAATTCCTTTTGCATCTGTTGATGAATTGTTTGCAAGATTTACACTTCTACCCATATCAGGCTGACAGTTGACAAATTTACTGTACAAATGAGTCATATGTGAAGTGCAACCACTATCTAAACACCACCGAATGTCTTGCTTATTTAATATATTTCCCATGTAACATGTGTCTTCTACAGCAGAATGAAAACCAGCACGTTCTTCTTTAGCAACTGCTGAATTTTGCACTTCTTTGCTTGCTTTTGGGCAGAATCTTGCTTTGTGTCCAATTGCTTTACAATTTACACACATGGATATCGTAATGGGACTCTGAAATTTGGTTGACAAACTATTTTCCTCTGAAATTTTCCAAGTAATGCTTCATTGCTACTGTCTTCCTTATTATTTTCTTTCCTAGCTTCCTACTCCTCTAATATTTTTATTTTCAGAACTTGAGGAGAAGGTACTATATCTCTTGTTTCAATAGCAATTCGAAAATTTTCAAAATCGTCTGAGAGGGAATATAAAAGTATAACTGTTAAAAGGTCGTCGTTTATCTCTATTTCCATCCCATTTAACTTGTTTACAACATCAACAAAAATCATTGATATGATCTCTTATATCACAATTAGCAGACAATTTTGCTAAAATTAGCTTTTTTAATAGTGATGCTTTTATGGCTGGTCCCCTGGAATCATAAATAATTTCAACTTTTCCCACACATCTGCTGATGTGTTACATCCTTTAACTTGTTTTAATTCACTTGGGCTTATAGCCAAAATGAATCTGCTTTTGCTTTTGCATCAGCAATCTCCCAAGCTACTTTTTCTTCAATCTCACCTAAAGGCTTTTTAGTGGTTCCTAAAACGTATCCAAGACAATCATTCTTTACCAGTATGGCTTCCAATTGCATTTTCCATGTATCATAGTTTTCTCTTGTTAAAATTTCTATGTTATTACTTGCTTTACTCATTTCTTTACAAATACTTAAGTCTCATAATCTGATAAAATTGAAATACTCTTTTATTCATTCCCTCAATACACACAACATTTATTATTATAAAATCAAAACATTTGTTAATATAAACAAATAATATGGCATATGATAATTCATATAGTTAATAAGGATGATGTTGACAACTCTCCAACAAAAGACTCAACCGGTTCCATCAGTTTTAAGGAAAGGCTGCAACCTTTAATTTATTTTGCTACAACCTAAACTTGTTGTAATCAGCTGGAACTCCAATGGGATAAACACACCCAATGATGATACCAATGATGGGATGATACCAATTTTGAAAAGTAAATTTAGATATACATCAACCTTGCTTTTCAGGCAATAATGACTGGCATCCGAGCGCTGTTCAACGTGCCGATGCCCAGGTACGCCCGGGACCTGACTCTGCCCTCTATCTACGGCACGGCTTACGACCTCGGCACTCTGTACTACTGCCACATCTCGCACCAGTCACCCGAACTCGCTACGCCGCGCAGTGTCTACTGGCGCAAGGTGGGACTGCTACACACCACCTCGCAGCCTGAGTATAGCTGTCACTGGCACACCATCTCGGCTGACACAAAGGATAACGAGGTAACCCGTGCTTGGACTAGCTCACTAGCGTGCCACTATTCAGTTTGTTTTGATCTAGTGACTGTAGTGTCATACCTGGTTTTCGAGTCTTTGAGAAAAGTTAGAATGCATCATTATTTTTGGAGTTATCCTTTCAAGGATATAATAAAATGTATCAAGAATATTCATACGACTTATACGGTTGTTTAAGCCGGAAAGGGATAATCCGAGTGTCCCCAAGCAATGCTGTTTTCTTCTCTCCCCATAAAATATTTATTACCATTTCTTCCCTGATTCGTTCCGGATCTGACGTAAAAGATGACAAAATGCCATTTTTGAGCTCTATTTTTCATCATCAGAAAACCCCATTTTGACTAACAGGGGCAATCACTTGCACTCGTATATTTCTATGGTAACCACTCTACTGACCAGGCTAGCTCGCTTAAGCGTGTGCCACAATTTTACTTGCCTAAGTGCCCCAGCTTTTGACAGTGAATGTCCGTTCTTTTTTTAGGAGTTTCCCATCTACATATGGAACCATCTCCCTGATGTAAAGTTCAACATCTGTCATTATTTTAGCGAATTTCCCCTATAGGGAAGAAGCTATTACCGTAGGTCTCATGGTAAGACTTAAGCCCGAGACCATGATAACTTTTTGTTTTGAGGTCCCCAGAAGTCCAAAACACTATTCGTTCAAATTTATATATATATATATATATATATGTGTGTGTGTGTGTGTGTGTGTGTGTGTGTGTGTGTGTGTGTGTGTGTGTGTGTCCGTAAATGCGATAACTTGAGTAAGAAACGTCCGATTTCGATGAAATTTGGCTCAAATGTGTAAACTCACATTTATGACTTTAAGTTCGAAAACCAGAAAAATCGGACCATGGAAAGGGGGGTTTATGGGGGTTTTAAATTTTCCAAAAATCAGTTGTTTTTTTTTCATTTTTCACCCTACAATTTTTAAAACACCTAATTTTGTTTTTTTACCATGTTATAGAGCTTAAAAAAACAAATAATATGGTATTTTTAATTATTAACCTAGGTTAAGTGGTTGCTGAAAAAATCCAAAAAACATGCTGATAAAATCTTCCATGTTAATCTTATGGGAAAAAGGGTTTTGGCTTTTCCTCAGTTAATTTTCCTTTAAACTTCACATTTGCTTTTACCAATCACTTCAGCTCCACAAAACAATCATTTTGGTTTTTAAATTGTGATTCTACGTCCAAGCGTTGCAGAGATATTCAAAGTGCTAAACACAGTACGTTGTCCAATGTTATCCTTATGGAGAATAAATAAAATTTGATATCCCCCTTATTTATGAATGTATATTGATGAAACTTGGTATGTTGCTTCACGTTGTACTGGTATATTTGCACAAAAAATAAATGTTTTGTTGGTTGTCCCCGTAGCACCTAATAACCTGCATACTCAGCCCTAATGTTTTTCTTATGGAGAATAAGTAAAGTTTGATATCTCCCTTAATTATGAACATAAATTAATAAAACATGGTAAGTAGCTTCACCTGGTTCAGTTATATTGATAATTGCATAACAACTCATTTCTTATCTTCCTCGTTGCAGCAAACCTGCGTACTCAGTCCTAATTTTATTCTTATGGGGAATAAATAAAATGTTATAAATCACTTATTTATGAATGTATTTTTGTCAAACTTGGTAAGTGGCATTATGTAGTAGTGAGAAACATATAAATGCATTGGAAATTCGCTGAGTACGCAGGTTTGTTGCGACGAGGGGTATTTAGTTGTGTGAAAGCTTCCCTGCAACTTTCCATGAAATCGAGGCCTTTTATTAATCGGATGGTTCTCTTTTGAAGAAGCAGGATACAATTAAGGTTTTCCGTTGTAGTTCCAACCCAGACTCCAAGGCTGAATGTTAAATATGACTCAAACAATGTGTGGTAGATGGTCTTTGTGGTACCTTCATCACTTGTCTGCTTATATTCTCTTCAGGACATATAAGCGTGTAGGACATATAAGCGTTTACTTGACAGAGTGTCTATGTGTTGGTTCCATGACATTTTTCCTTCGATAGTAATGCGTGTTCAAAAATGCTGTCAGGTAGTGGTCTAACGTGTCAATAAAAGTAACTAGAGTGAACATTTTGGCCCTTGCTCATAATTTTTTGATAATTCATTTCTGTCCGTAGTGATGATGTAAAATAAATGATAAACAAAGAAATGTCACCTGTCTGTGTCTAAGAATATTATTATGGGTTTATCTAGTGAGTCGTAGGGGTAGTGGTCAAGATAGCAGACTTCAGAAGTTACACTGAAACTTAAAAAAAAGTTAAATTTTTCACTTCAATGTGAATATTTTTATAAATTTCACACAAACTTTAAGAACTATTATTTCTGTATTTTGAAAAATCAGTAGTAAATGCAGTAGGTATAATGTAACTGTAGACAAACACTTAGGAAGCCTACAGGCCAATACCCAATACCAATACTACTTACCAAAACTATTTTTCAGGTACGGATTGGAAGATACAGAAAAAAGAACCCGCAAACTTACTGGGTCCCTATGATGAGGGAAGGAAATTTTGTGCCAACGCAGAAGAAATTGAATTTTTTTATGGGCACTCTCTGCTGGTGATTCTATATTTAAAGTTTATTTTAATTAAAACACAAAAATATCAAAATAGATTTATTTACTACTTAATTTATAGATAATGACATTACATCATACTTGGCCAATATTATTGTCAATATTGAGAATACTCATAACTAGTTACCGGTAATAACAAAAAATTAATAAATATTATTGTTATTGTGATTATTTTTCTTTGCGTCTTGGGTGTAAACTGAGAGGGTTTGGAGGCACGGGAATGAATGTTGTGGACTAGATGTTAAATGCTCCTGTGACCTAGCAATCTGTGTGGTGTTAACAACAAATCCAAGAAGAGGGGCTTCTAAACTCTCTTTTCCTTGCTGACCAAACAGCCACACTTTTAGCGAATTTCCCCTACAGGGAAGAAGCTATTACCGTAGGTCTCATGGTAAGACTTAAGCCCGAGACCATGATAACTTTTCATTTTGAGGTCCCCAGATGCCAAAAACACCATTCGTTCAAATTTTTATATATGTATAGGTATATTTATATATATATATATGTGTCCGTAAGCACGATAACTCTCGTAAAAAAGGTCCGATCTTAATGACATTTTGTACAAATGTGTAAAGTACAATTTATTTAAACGAGTTCGAAAACCAGACGAATCGCACCATCCGAAGGGGGGTTTTGGGGGGGTTTTGTACCCCAAAAATGGGTTTTTTGGGGTTTCCACATATAATTTTTATTTAAATCAAATTTTAATTTTCACCATTGAATTCAGCATAAAAAAACAAACCATTTGGTATTTTGATCATTGCTCTATGTCAATTGGTTACTGAGATATTGAAAGTGCTAAACACAGTACGTTGTCTAATGTTATTCTTATCACTGACTACAAATACTGAAGTATTTATAGTCAATGTTCTTAAGGAGAAAGAAATACCCCCGTCGCAGCAAACCTGCGTACTCAGCGAATGTCCAATGCATTTATATGTTTCTCACTACTACATAAAGCCACTTACTAAGTTTGACAAAAATACATTCATAAATAAGCGATTTATAACATTTTTATTTATTCCCTATTTGAATAACATTAGGACTGAGTACGCAGGTTTGCTGCAACGAGGAAGATAATAAATGAGTTTTTATGCAATTATCAATATAACTGAACCAGGTGAAGCTTCTTACCAAGTTTTATTAATTTATGTTTATAATTAAGGGAGATATAAAACTTTACTTATCCCCCATAAGAATAACATTAGGGCTGAGTATGCAGGTTAGCTGCTACGGGGACAACCAAAAAAACATTTATTTGTTGTGCAAATATCAATGTACCAGTACTAAGTGAAGCCACATACCAAGTTTCATCAATATACAGTCATAAATTATCGAGATATCAAATTTTATTTATTCTCCATAAGGATAACATTGGACAACGTACTGTGTTTAGCACTTTGAAAATCTCTGCAACGGTTGGACGTAGAATCACAATTTAAAAATCAAAATGATTGTTTTGTGGAGCTGAAGTGATTGGTAAACGCAATTTGAAGTTAAAAGTAAAATTGACTGAGGAAAAGCCAAAAACCTTTTTCCCTTAAGATTAACATGGGAGATGTTATAAGCATGTTTTTTTTGGATTTTTTCCACAACCACTTAACCTAGGTTAATAATTCAAAATACCATATCATTTGTTTTTTTAAGCTCTATAATATGGTCAAAACTAAAATTAAGTGTTTTAAACATTTTAGGGTGAAAAATGCAAAAAACTGTTTTTGGACAATTTTAAATTTTTTGGTCCGATTTTTCTGGTTTTCGAACTTAAAGTCATAAATGTCAGTTTACACATTTAAGCCAAATTTCATCGAAATCAGACGTTTTTTACTCAAGTTATCGCATTCACGGACACACACACATATATATATTATGTACATATATATAAATTTGAACGAATAGTGTTTTTGACATCTGGGGACCTCAAAACAAAAAGTTATCATGGTCTCGGGCTTAAGTCTTACCACGAGACCTACGGTAATAGATAGCTTCTTCCCTATAGCAGAAATTCACTAAAAAGATATGGAGTTTTATAAATTAATTACTAGTTTCCCGTCGCGGTTCGCTAGAGAACAATGTTCTCAGTCTTGCTATACCACAATCGTCGAATACGGTTCAGAAATAACACAGACGTTCTGTTTAGACAAATTGCCTTGTATATAAAAAAAATTACAAACTGTATATTAGAATTTTTTAGAATAGGAAGATAGAATATATATAATAAAAGTAATAAATATAGTTTCATGTTTCATCTAAAGAAAAATATTTGTTATAATTCATTATTGTAGCTGGATCAATCAGTCTCGAAAACGCCTGCTGGCCGGGTGACGCAATATGACTACACCACTCACATTGCCTACCTGCCACTGTACGGCGCCGCCCGGCATGCGGATAGCTATTTCTACCTTCCTGTCAAATGTCTGCTCAATCACTCTTGTAGTTTACGACAAATTGAGTTACTTAATCAACAGTCCAGAATAATGTAAACAATTCTGCAGATATTTCGACATTATGATGAATGTCTGCAGTTCATGCGAGATGGACTGACCATCACAAAAATCCAGCTTTAATATATTACATCACAATAATAACCTAGACAATTTAGCTTAAAATGTCATTCTCTTTGGGAAGGAAAATATCAAAAATTAAAAACTGAATGCACAACTACGAATCAGGACGAATGTGTTGGTGCTTTAATCGTTAAACTAGGTTCAGAAATAACGGATGGGTTTCTTAACAAAAATCGCCTTAGCATACTAACATATAAAATTAATGTTAAAAACACGCTCGATGTTGTAAAATATGTTTAATCCATAACAATTTTATGGATGGACAAATATAATTGGTATTTTAAACAAATCTAAGCAAATAAAAGTTATACCAATTGAAAAATACACCCGTCGCAGCAAACCTGCATACTCAGCGAATTTCCAATGAATTATAACACAACACATTAAGCCACTTAACAAGATTCATAAGAAATATATTCACAAACAAGGGATATTTAAAATATGAATTATTCTCCATTAGGATAACATTGGGGATGAGTATGCAGGTTTGCTGCAACAAGGAACACAAAATAATGGGTTTTTATGCAAATATTAATAGAACTCAGCTAAGTGAAGTCACTTACCAAGGTTCATCTATATACATTCATAAATAAGTGATATATAACATTTTGATTATTTTCCAGAAGAATAACATGGGGACCGAGTACCTAGGTTTGCTGCTACGGGAACTACATGTGAAAAATTGTTTTTTGTGCAAACAACAATAAACCACAACCAGGTGAAGTCATATACCAAATTTCATCAGTTTATTTTCATAAAGAAGCGAGATATACAATTTTTCTTTTTCTCCATAAGAATAACATTAGACAACGTACTGTGTCACGCTTGTTTTGGTTCTTTGTTACAGTATGGTGTAGAATTATGGGGTAATTCTTCTGAGGTCCAGACTATTTTTAGAATACAAAAAAGATATATTAGAACGATGATGTTTTTAAAACGCAACCAATCTTGTAAATCTTCTTTTAGGGAATTAAATATTTTAACTCTTCCTTCATTGTATATTTTTAAATGTTTAATTTTTGTACATAAACAAATTGATAATTTTTATGATAGGCAAGTAGTTCATTGCTATAACACACGGTCTAAAGATCAACTCCAATATCCCATACATAGACTAAAGTTGTATGAAAATACTCCCCACTATATGGGTTTAAGGTTTTACAACAAATTGCCAAATCATTTTAAGGAATTAAATTTAGTAAAATTTAAGTGTGCTTTAAAAGAACTCTTAGTTGATAAGGTTTATTATAAAGTACATGATTTTTTAAATGACAATACATTGGAGTTGGTCTAAACAACAGATTTATTTGATATCTTGTTCATGTATAGAATTAGTTTATTTTATAAGAGATATTGACGAGCAACCTGTTTACTTTGCAAATAATGTATTGTTTGTAAACTGTGTGAATGTTATGTTGCAATAAATATCTTGAATCTTGAATCTTGAATCTTGAATCTTGAATCTTGAATCTTGAATCTTGTGTTTAGCACTTTCAATATCTCAGTAACCAATTGACGTAGAGCAATGATCAAGATACCAAATTGTTTGTTTTTTTATGCTGAATTCAATGGTCAAAATTAAAATTAGATTTAAATAAAAATTACATGTGGAAACCCCAAAAAAAAACATTTTTGGGGTACAAAACCCCCCAAAACCCCCCTTTGGATGGTCCGATTCGTCTGGTTTTCGAACTCGTTCAAATAAATGGTACTTTACACGTTTGTACCAAATTTCATTAAGATCGGACCTTTTTTACGAGAGTTATCGTACTTACGGACATATATGTATATGACATATATAAAAATTTGAACGAATGGTGTTTTTGGCATCTGGGGACCTCAAAATGAAAAGTTATCATGGTCCCGGGCTTAAGTCTTACCATGAGATCTAAGGTTCTAATAGCTTCTTCTCTGTAGGGGAAATTCACTAAAATTATGTATCTCGCTTATTTATGAATATAAACTGACGAAATTTGTTATATGACTTCATCTGGTTGTGGTTTATTATTGTTTGTACAAAAAAAACTTTTCGCCTATGGCTCCCGTTGCAGCAAACCTAGGTACTTGATCCCCATGTTATTCTTATGGAAAAAAATTAAAATGTTATATATCGCTTATTTATGAATGTATATGGATGAAACTTGGTATGTGACTTCACTAAGTTGAGATCTTTTGATATTTGCATAAAACCCATTATTTTGTGTTCCTTCTTGCAGCAAACCTGCGTACTCATCCCCAATGTTATTCTTATGAAGAATAATTAATATTTTAAATATCTCTTGTTTGTGAATATATTTATTATGAATCATGTTAAGTGTTTTAATGTGTTATGTTATATATTCATTGGAAATTCGCTGAGTATGCAGGTTTGCTTTGACAGGGGCATTTTGCATTATCATCATTATTAAAAACTAAAACTAGACACAATATGGAATCTAACCCCTATGTGCTATTGTATTTTTGTTTTCCCCTTTTTTAACTGATTTCATAACATATTTTTATTGTTTTTATTTTTGTTATCTCATCATTATTGGACGGGCATCAGCTTGTGATAAGACTACAGACACTCAGTGATAAGACTACAGACAAATTATTCCTTACAGTTAAATTCAGAGCCGAACTCGCCTTAAATCAGATACAATGAAGTGTTGGCATTTTTACACTTTAAACTGTCTTCCAGTTAGATGTTACTGTTTCCTGATAATTACCAGAGGGATAATGAGCAGCAAATGTTCACAGAGTTTTATTTCATCTGATTCAGTTGTCGAAACTCCAATTCAAACTCCCTTCAAATTAGAATGATACTTGTTTAAGCCAAAAAACATTAAACCAGATCATATCCAAAGTGTGAGAGACTTTGTTTTGCATGTTTCGTCTGTGTAACTGTATAACAAACGTCTGGCAAGGCTGGAAATCCAGCTGAAAATTGGTCTCAGCATGATAAAAAAAAACAAGGTGAGTGTTGCCTAAAATTAGGGGTTTGCGAGTATTCGAGCTTCGAGCTTTTTCGAGCAAAATATTACAGTATTCGGCTCGGCTCGAGATTTGCAAAAAAGCTCGAAGTTCGAGCCGAATATTTAAATCGCCGACTAGTGAAAAGAGTCGTTTATAAAAGTAAATTTGAAGCAAAAAATGTCAATAATCAATGTTAGAATTCTCGTAATTTGCATTGGTACCTCCATAACAGATATAATCCAGCAATGCTGTGCTTTCGGTCCTTCGTTTGAAAAAAAAATTAAATATAAAAGTACAAATGTTTTAAACTGTCAATCTGATCAACCAATGCAATGGACCTACTGTCTCTACGCTCAAAAATCAAATTAATTGGTCATCTACAAAATTCTGTTTGCAGTACAATGTTGCCGTTGCCCAGTTGAGTTAATATATTTTACGGTTAATAATAATTAATACAACGACCCTACTGCTCCAGAAAAAGTACCCCAGCAAAAAACTAAAATCCATGAAAACACATTTTCTAACTGTTGCAGCGGTACAGTCTTTACTGCAACTTACAATTTCGTACATTACACAATAATAATTTCCTGGCGTCTGAAATCACGTCTGCCAACACTGTTGATTGCAAAACTGTCTTAAGACGTTGAGGGAAGATGGTTATAATGTAATAATGATTTAGCGTGACCAATGACCAGGTACAAGGTTGTAGGTGATGAATGATAAATCATGACGGCGTTTTGGTGTGCAGCCGAAATAGTACCCTCCAAAAATTTTATTCTTAAAAAATCGTCAATTCTAAATCTAAAGAATCTATTCAAGAATATATTCAATTCTAAGAATCTAAAGTTCTTAAGAAATAAAGCGAATCAAAATAAAACTTTAATTATACTGTAGTTATTAAAGTTAACAAATATTGTCGCATCGCTGTTGTAATAATTTACAAATCAAAATTACTAATTGCAAGATTCACAAGATCTAAGGATTTTATCAAAATTCTAAATGGTTACATCACAATCGTTAAAATATCGGTGGTCATATTATTTACAAGTTTATATTTTATTATACTTATGTTCGCCAAACCAAGAGAAAGACACAATCAAATTGGCGCAATGTTTTGTTTCGCTACAGCTGTGCGATTAAAATCATATATTGTTAACGCCGCAGGATTATTTGAATCTGTAAATAAACGTCAGTTGAAATCATTTTATTTTTAAATTGTAGGCTATTAATTTGTTAAATCATTGATGGAAGAAGACTGCATTGACGATCCTCTTCCACCAGGAACTTCTGCTTCTGAAACCTTCTGTTTCAGAAGCAGATATAATAGGTTAAGTCTATTAGGAGATAGAGGTTAGATACAACGTAAGCCAGGCCTACAATTATTGGATAATTTAATTTCTATGAGTGCAATAAGATATAATGAAAGTTTACAGTGATTATATTTACAATATGGTTAGCTGCTGAGTGTCCTGATTTAACTAACTTATTAATAGGATAACCTTAAATTTATTATTTTCCATCAGTTGAATAGATAGGCTTACTATATTTTTGGTAATTCCCTAAATCAAATCAAATCAAATCAAAATAATCTTTATTCATTAAGTACATATTCATGCACATTGAATGGCGTCACTAATACTACAAACTAAACTATTATCCTAAAGAAAAGGGAAAGCACTTGCTTTTACATATATTGAAATATTAAACAAGGAGAAAACAAAATATGTTTTGAGAAAGCAAACTATAACAAAGTCTAGGGGGTGGTGGAAAAGAATTCCTCGAGGGAATAAATGGCTTTTTCTAACAGGTATTTTTTTAATTTATTTTTAAATTTAGCAATGTTTTCCTCATTTTTAATGTCATTTGGTAAATGCTTTAAACATTTTAGTCCTGTGTAAGTCGGTTTTTTTTTCATAAAATGTTAATTTATGATGCATTGAAGTAATAAATTTTTTATGTCTGGTATTATATGGGTGGCTTTTAAGGTCTGAGTTTTCTGAATAATTTTTTGCAATGATGGATGTATCTAAGATATATTGTCCATAAACTGTTAAAATCCCTAATTCTTTAAATTTGTCTTTTGCTGTTTCATAATATTTTAATTTCATTATTATTCTTACGGCCCTTTTTTGTAATTTTAGTATACTATCCATATTTTATTTTGTGGTAGAACCATAAAGGCATAAGCCATACGCTAAATGAGAATGAATATTTGCAAAATATATATTTTTTAATGTTTTTTGATTACAAAAGAATGACATTCTAGATAGTGAATAGATTCCCGAACTTAACTTTGCCAATACTTTATCTACATGTGCATTCAAGCTTAAATGTTGATCTATGATTAGACCTAGAAACTTTGTGCTATTTTTATTTTCAATTTTTTGTTCATTGTAAATTATAATTGGATCAATTATCTGTTTATTTTGATGTGTTTTGAATACTATGCAGTTGGTTTTCTGGGCATTAAGTTTTAATTTATTCCGCTCCAAGAAACCTCCAATATTTTCAAGCTCAACAAAACTCAATATCTCGACTTCTTGGAGTGTACCGGCCGACACCCTAAGATTCGTATCATCAGCATAAAAACAGAGATTATTTTGAGGTAAGCTTGTTAAAGAATTGCCTGCGTCATTGATGTAACACAAAAACAGTAGAGAACCCAGGATTGATCCCTGAGGAACACCGCATTTTATATATTCTTTTTCTGATGAAGACTTAAGAATTATATTGTCTTGCGTTTGCTGGGTTATTTCCACAAACTGACAACGACCATTAAGATATGATTGAAACCATTTTATAGAATTTTTAGATACCCCTAACATTAGCAGTTTATTTATTAATTGATCGTGGTTGACACTGTCAAACGCTTTTGACAGGTCCATGAAAATTCCGGTTGTTAATTCCCCTTTGTCTACCGACTCAATTATAGATTCAATAAAGGATACTGCAGCAGTGATCACAGATTTTCCAGGTCTGAAGCCATGCTGATGATCGTTTAACAATTTAAAGTCCTCTAAATATTTTAACAGTTGATTATTAACTATTTTCTCATAAATTTTTGATATCACCGGGAGAAGAGAAATCGGCCTATAGTTTGACACAGTTTCTAGGTCATCTTTTTTATGAATTGGTATGACTTTTGAAATTTTTAAATGATTAGGGAACAATCCAGAAACAAAAGATGAGTTTATTAAGTGGCTTACAATTTGACTTAAGTATTTTTTTACATATTTTACAACTTTAACAGGGATTTCATCGTAACCTGTTGAATTTTTGTTTTTTAAAGAGCCAATTACTTTTTCCACCTCCCCTGCATCAACAAACTTAAAACTAAAACTTGTTTTAATACAACTCTCACTGTCAGTAGTACTAATATTTAAATTTTCTGTATTAGATTCAATACAAACATTTACAAAATATTTATTAAATATGTTTGCTATAGTTCTAGGGTCATCTACATAACAATTGTCCTTTTTTAAGTAGATATTTTTATTTTTATTTTCAATCTTTTTCCCAACTTCAGAGTTTATAATCTGCCACACAGTTTTTTTTATGTTATCAGATTTTTTAATCTTATTTTCAAAGTACCTTGTTTTAGCTTGCACCAATTTTAACTTGTAGTTCCGATTTTTCTGTTTTAGTTCTTGCTTTAGAGTATAATTTTTATTTTCTCGAATTTTTAAACCTAACCGCATTAATTCTTTCTTTTCATTTTTCAACTCATCTGAGATCCAATTTTGTTTGCGTTTTTTATCAGTTAACATGATTTTAGGAAATGATGCATCAAAGTAAAATTTTAAAGTACTGTAAAATTCGTCATATTTTTTATCTACAGAAGCCATGTAAACACTCTCCCAAATTTCATTTTCTAAAAACTTTTGAAATAGATCCAGGTTTTCTGAGGAAAACTTACGTTTCATACGTTTTATTGGTATTTGTCTATTTATTTTACTACTTATTTGCTTATTGTTAATAAGAAGCAATTGTCCATCGTGATCGGAAAGAAAAGTTACTATTCCCTCAACGGTTATTGTACTATCATTAAAATCTGTAACTAAATAGTTATCGATCGCCGATTCCGAATTCTCCGTCACTCTTGTTGGGAAGTCCACAAGATATTTCATGTTGTGAGTTTTTATTGTTCTCTTTAAAAGTTTATGATCATTATCATTTTTTAGAACATTAATGTTTATATCACCCCCTATAACTATATTTTTAAATTTTTTTGAAAAATAGTCAACCAATACACTTAACCTATTTAAAAAAATTTCACAATCTGATTTAGGTGACCTGTATACTCCTATGACTAACATTTTAAGCTTATTAACAACATAGCTACAAGCACAGTACTCAAATTGTTTTTCCTGAAGTATCATGTCATTCAAATGTTTTGGAACCTCCTCCCGCTTCCAGTTTAAACCCTTTTTGCTAAAAATTACAGCTCCACCTCTAGTTGTATTTTCTCTACAGAAAAAGCTATTTATTTCATAATCTTGGATATTCAGCCTGTTAATTTCATTATTTTTCATATCATGTTCTGTCAATATAACAATATGGGGTCTTAATTCATCTAAGGTAATTAGTAAAGGCTCAATTCTTGAAGCTAAATGCTGAATGTTTTGATGGAACATTTTTATACAATTTATTTCTTTTGCTTTTTTATTAGTTTTGTTATTGTCAGTGAGATTAAAATGAAAACGGGAGTTAGGCTGTACAAAGTTATGTTGTATTGTTTTAGAATTAGTGTTATCTTGTATGATTGAATTCTTAACTGAGTAGTTTGTGGTTTGTTGTAAAGTGTGTTTTGTGTGGGGGTGGACATTTACTATGGAATTACATGAAATGGCTTCTAAAACTACACTAGATTCACTATCACTGGATCTTCCAGTAAAAAATGGGACGACACTTTATTGATTTTTTTATTACACACTGAACTCACTGCACTATCCAGAACATTTCCCACTGAGCTCGCTGTCTCTCTTCTCCAGCTGTTGTTTGGAGTCGACTGTGATGTCCCTAGCGGTGGAAAAACCGACATGGACAACTGGCTGAGTGACTGGAGAAAGCTCTCTGATGTTTGATTACACATTGGAGAGGCAGCATGGGGTATGGCAGGTTGTGTTGGCAGCGTCTATAATGGCGGCGTCAATAGCAGTGGTGGTGGCAGCAACAATTGGAGTAGAAGTGGCAGACTTGGGAGTAGTGGCCTCAGCAGCAGCGGTGGTGTTGGTGGTGGAGATGTTAGAGGTGTCAGCCTGATGCTCCTCAGCCAAAGCTCCACCTCTCTCAAGTTGCAGACGGATGGTAAAATCATTAAGAAGCTGTTTAATAAAATGTTCATGAGACATTCCATTTCTGATCACTCTTCTTGATGTTTGAAAATAAGTATTAATTTCCACAGATGCCCCTGTCTTTTGTTGGAAATCGCAAATGTTGTCAACGAAATGCCCAATTCTGATCCTGTCTCGAACAGTTCCGACAGGAGAACAGACTAGGTGTTTGAAGCCCCTCTGCTTGAAGTCATCGGTGAGCTGTTTAAAGGCCAGATTGTAGTCTTCTGCATAAGGTTTTGTGAAAAATTGCGGTTTTGTTACTAGTGAGTAGACTGCAGGTCTTCCAGGTGGACTTTGAAGGGTTAAGTGACTGGCTATATAATCTGAACTAGCAGGTCTACCACACTTCTCTCGGAATGTGACAGCAACGCCTGCAGTCATATGTCGAGAGCAGTCAAAGTCGGCCGAAATGCTGTGAGCAAAAGCAACGTTCTTATCAGAGTGGTACCTATCGATTAGATTGCTCATGTGTGTTTCATTTATTGTAAATTGTTCATGAATTTTCCATTTTCTTTTAATGAGACATCTGTTGAGGATATCCATGATCATATATGCAATTTTCCTCTTACCTCTATGATTTAGGTGTAAACCATGTCGGGTATAATGGAAACGTTTCAGACTGTCTAAGTCAATGAGGTGTAGATTAGATGACCGTGCTACCAACTCTTTAATATTGCTATTTAAAAGATGAATCTTATTATGAATTGGGTCAGTAATGCCTCTATCAAATCGGGTGGGGATTGTGGACATTAGAACCACTTTCCTAGAAGTAAGCTCTTTTAACTTTATCTCTAGATCTTCATGTAGATGAATTAGGTCGCCTTTAAAAGTGTTGTTCGATCCTGCCAGAATAACTGTCACATCTTCTTTTTGTGTAGATTCTACTGCTGACTGAGCAACTTGTAGGAGCTGAGCATTGGGCATCACAAAACCAGTTGTTTTGGTTTCCTCTCGCCTTTCTTCAATTGCATCTATGTACTGTCCAAGTCCTCTTCCTTGACTATCAGAAAAAAATGAAACATTAATTTTTTTCTTAAATTTAATTCTTGATGGTTTGGTCGGTATTGTGGTAAAGTTAGAGTGGTTATGCGAGGTGGTATTATGCTTGAGACTGATGTCCGATTTTTCACAGTCTTGTTCCAGGTTATTGAGGATTTCAAAATTATTTGAGATTTTCAGTGGATAGTTTAACTGTGGTCGGTCAGTGATTTTCCTACCATTATTACTGTTATTTATTCTTTGATTCTGATTCTTTAAATTTTTTGGCTTTACAGTGATCCACATACTTGTAGGGATGTTCTTAGATTCATTTGATATAGCATACATAGATTCTTTTGCCTTTATCTTATTTTTACCGGTTTTTGTTGATGTGTCAGTGTCCATTTTCTTGTTGGTGATAAGCAGGGAGACCATATCCTCATGTTCAACTGTGGTTCTGTTATTCAATATATATGCTATTAATGATCGTTTAGATATCAGGTCAGTTTTATTTAATTCCGGTAGATAAAGATTTTCTAGTGAAGTAAAATCTGAGTTGTCCTTGACTTGAGCAATGATACTCTCTGCTATGGCCAGAACGAAAATCCCACAATCATAGGAGTTTGTTTGTTGTGGAGTTTTACAAATGTTAAATACTGGTTCCTGGTCGGTTTTTGGCATACTTAGATGGGAAAATAATTTTTTGGCAATCTTTTTTGCATGAGATAGATTGTAGGTTTTCATGGAGTCGTAGTAATAATAACTTTTATCAGCAGTTCTGCAAATGAGCAGGCTCCAGTGAGAGCCATCACCACCATTAGTCCCATCACTGTCATTGACAGGCATTACAATATACTGGAAATTCATAAGTTCCATTGGAGTCAACAGACTGTCAGTGTCCTCTAATAATTTCACGGCTTGACAAACGGCCGGGCTCATACATTTTATGACAGCATTTGTCAGCAGTTTATCATTTATGAGCTCAAAGTAAATTCTTATTATGTCATCATTAATCCAACTTGTCCCTAGTAACTCCTGTATATTTCCTCTGTTGATGGTGACGTTTCTCATAAGTTGGTTTGACATGATCGTCTGCGTCTCAACCGTTTTGTTTTTGCATTGCAGAATATCGTTAGGTGTAGCTGGCCTATAATCAGGATTTGAAAACGAATCCAGTTGACTTTTTAAGATGTACATGCTATTTTCAGTTTCTCTTAGTTTATTTCCAAGGAGTTTTATTTCCTCACTTAAGGATGTATTAACAGCCTTCAATGTCCTAACTTGAGTCACATATTCAGACACGTCATGTTCCATAGTGCAAATGATCTCATCTTTAAAATTATTGTTGTTGGTTACTTTATCTTGAAGTGCTTTAACTATCTCTTCAAATTCTTCTTCCTTTGTTCTACTCTTTTCCACCAAAGCATTTATTTCCTCATCAAACCCTCTTGCCTTATCTTCCAAGATTGATTGTAATTCGGTTTTTATTGCCTTCAATTCGTGAATTTCTTGTTTCAACATTTCATTCTCTTTCAGCAATAAATTACCAGCCTCTGCAGCCAATTGTAATGAAATTTCAGCATCCAGATTATCAGACATACTTAAGTCATTTATTTTGTCACTTAATTCGTTGATTTTCATTTCATTATTCTTTTCATTCACATTGGTACATTTGCTACAAGACCAACTTTCAATCTGCCCGTGGAGAATTTGTTTGTATTTGGTATCTGTCATATTCAAGCATTTTGTATGATACCAAGTTTTACATTGTTGTTTACACAAAACACCAGAGTTCCTAACACCTTTTCCACATTTACCACAAGGATATTTAACTTTCCTGGTACTCATTCTTATTTACTTATAAAATATTTATTGACTTTTTAATCTTCAATAATATTACAGTCAATAAAGTGCCTGCCAACTTAGTAAAAGACAAAGGTATGTATGTAACTCACAGTATGTTGTAGGTTATGATACTCAAGTTTTAAAAGTTGTACTATAGGTGAAGACTACCTTTTAACTGTAATTATCGTATTGAATATTTACACAACTTCACCTTAAAACAGCCATTTTGAAAGAAAAGTATTTATGCCAAAGTATTGTAATCAATAGTAATATTTACTATAATCATGAATTAAATCAATGCAGAAATCATGTTCTCTAGGCCTGAATATCATTGACACAAGTCAAGCAATAGAATAGGGCCTGAATGTTTGGTTACATGTGCCTGTATTTTTGGCACATCTTGACATAGTCTGTTTCTTATGGCTGTTATAAAAACGGTAATAACTACATTCGGGCTTATCGGTCTACATACTTATCGGTCCTGTTTAAAATTTGTAGTTCTCTTCCTTTATGTTATTTTTTCCTATGTTTCTACTTTATATTAAAAGAAAACTGTTCATTACCAGCAACAATTGGTCTCAATAAGTGTTCCTTTTCAGTACCTACTTATTTTGTTATTTTTGCACTGTAGAACTTTATTTAGGCCTATTAAAAGTAGGGCTAATGAAAATAGAATAAGTGAATGAAAGATGACCAATATTGAAAGTATAAAATTATACATAGGAAAATTCGGCGCGGGTCATAAAATCCCTAACGGTATATTGCACACCCCTAGAGAAAATTTCCATAAAAAAAGCTCGGCTCGAGAAAGTTCGAAGCTCGAGAACTTAGAAAAAAGCTCGGCTTGGCTCGGCTCGAGTCAGAAATCACTATTCCCACACTCCTACCTAAAATAGGACCAGGAATACTGCTATCTCGCCTAAAAGTTAACAATTGTCATTAAAAACTAGAAGAATTAAAGCTGCCATTAAATTAAAAACCAATTTTAATACATGTAATCAATGGACAGCAACACTTCATATACGACAGTGACATTTGTTAGTAACATAAAGAATTTTTTAATGCCAAAACGGTTTTATCAATTTTGATTAGCATATTACATGTTGTCATAACTAACTTTAGGGTGTAATAACACACATCTTATTCTTACAACTCTTAAAAATATATTTTCTCTTATACTGTATACTCATACATAACTTTATAAACTTTATAAATAACTTTATAACTTTATAAATTAAAAATGATAAGACAATCCATTCTGATCGGTCAAACTGTGAGAGTTGTAGTAACTTTACATTCAGTCATTTTATCAACGGGCCTTACGGTGTGATTGGTGGTGTCATAAACGATCAAAATTAATAGCTTTGTGCCTTCTTTTATATTTACTGTTGTGTATGTGAGTATTGCAAAAGTGTATATCTACTCTTAAGTGTTGTAAGTAATTTATTGCAACCTATAAAATAATTGTAACAATGCTGAGGTTGAAGTTATGACCTGACAGTGGCATAAATACCTGAGTTAGATCAGCATTGCTGGCAGTCAGATAGGAGAAGAGGGCAGCGGCGGATGTGAAGTTGCCACAGTCGAGTCTGAATTGTTCACCCAACTTTTGAGCTCTGATTGCAGCTGATTTGCTCCGAAGTAGTTGCTATAAGTAAACAAATCTTTTTAAAAAGTGAAAAACGTTGATTGGATAGGTATATATAGACAGATCAGAAGAGTTAACTTTACTATTTGGGCTAGTGAATTGAACAACACTTGTAAGAAACAAAAATAAAACACAACATTTTCTTCACACTGTAAAGTGACTACAGTGGTTTTAAGGAACTCAAATAATTCCTCTTTCCAAAGCTTTTGATATCAGACCACCCTCTACAGTCCTCAATCTGAATGACACGTTTCCGAACATCAAGTCTACGAAATTATCAGGGCAGGTGATGCTTACAATTAAAAAGAGTTTTCCCCCTGTAAGAAAATAGTCACAATAATAATTAATTGAATCGATGTATTCGGCTCATCCTACACCATTTGGGTTAATCCAGAGTTCATATTCAGTGGACCAGACATCAGGAAACTTGGCTTGGGCTTGGCTCAAACGATTAAACAAGTTCAACACACAAGTGTTCTCTAATCACAGCCAAATACAGGAGTGGAAAGAAATCGATGAAGCGTGTCGGCACTTCCTCATGGCTGCCAGACATCAACCGGCTCCTGAAATGGACTAGCCGCAAAATATATTTTTATATATTTATTTTTTTGCAAAAATAAAATAAGCCAATATATATGGGGTTTGAGAGGATAATTTATATATGAATACAAAATTAATCGCGAGTCTTGTCTAGACAATAACCACTACTCTGACTAGAGTGACTAGATCAACAAAAGGAATACCACCGTCACAGCAAACCTGCATACTCAGCGAATTTCCAATAAATATATAACACAACACATTAAGCAACTTAACAGGATTTATAAGAAATATATTCACAAACAAGCTACCTATATTTAAAATATCATTATTCTCCATAAGAATAACATTGGGGATGAGTACGCAGGTATGCTGCACAAGGAACCCAAAATAATGAGTTTTTATGCAAATATCAATAGAACTCATCAAAGTGAAGTCACATACCAAGTTTCATCGATATACATTCACAAATAAGCGATATATAACATTTTAATTATTTTCCATAAAAATAACATGGGGACCGAGTACCTAGGTTTGCTGCTATGGGAACCATGGGCGACAAAATTTTTTTTGTACAAACAACAATAAACTACAACCAGATGAACCCATATACCAAATTTCGTCAGTTTATGTTCATAAATAAACGAGATATACAATTTTTTTTCTCCATAAGAATAACATTGAACGTACTGTGTTTAGCACTTTCAATATCTCAGTAACTAAGTAACGTAGAGCAATAATCAAAATACCAAATTGTTTGTTTTTTATGCTGAATTCAATGGTAAAAGTTAAAATTTACATGTGGAAACCCCAAAAATGGGTACAAAATCCCCCAAAAATCCCCTTTCGGATGGTGCGATTCGTCTGGTTTTCGAACTCGTTCAAATAAATGGTACTTTACACATTTGTACCAAATTTCATTAAGATCAGAGACCTTTTTTACAAGAGTTATCGTGCTCTTAGACCACCCATATATATATATATATATATATATATATATATATATATATATATATATATATATAAATATTTCAACGAATGCTGTTTTTGGCATCTGGGGACCTCAAAATGAAAAGTTATCATGGTCTCGGTCTTAGTCTTACTATGAGACCTACGGCATTAGCTTCTTCCCTATACGGGAAATTCGCTGAAAACGAGACGTCACACAGGAGGGGAGTATTTGGGTATTGAATAACCCCCACACAAAAGGGTAGTCCAGGTAAAAAGTTAAAGTTCTCAGTAACACAGTGTATTTTAAATTGTTCTAACAATCCAAATATTTGCTCAGAGCACATCATCATCATCATTGTTGCGGATTAGGAAACCCCAGCATAGCTGCTAGTCACATCTTCCACAAGTGGGAATATTGCATAGGTTACCGAAAAGATAGGATATAGCAGGAAAAGAAAGGGTGGGATGGGACAGCAGCCAAATCGACCCTTCAGAGGGCCAACTCCCGTGCCCCTGTGACAGCTGGGGTGAGGCTCTCAAACAGGGGACCCGCATTCTGCCCTCCAACTGGCCAACTCAACTGACAGGGTATCCATGCACAACAGCCAGGGACCATCTATTCTCAGGTTGGCAAGTTGGGGACCAAACCCGGAGATTCTGCCCCTAGCCGCTGCAAATGGAGGGACCAAAGGTGAAAGTTTGTCATAATGGACAGCCAAAAGACTTACCATATGTAATGACAACTTCATTTGCTGTACCCAATGTCAGCCTCAAAACTGGTACATACCAGTTGCTCAGAGCACAGCTTGAATCCGAGTTTCTACAACATTTGCTACGAAATCTAGTTTTTCTTTACATATCAGGATCTGCTACTGATTCCTCTTATCTTCTATCTTACACCCCAAAATGACGAATGGTATCCCTCCCGATTATTTTTCAGTTTTAGTCTTGCTACAGGTCAGGAAAGAACTAACAGATAACATGTTGTTTAACATTTGACATCAAAAATCTTACTTAAGACCCTAAAAGCTAGCGACTAACTTTAACAATGAAGAGCGCAGACCGCAGTTTCTGCCAGAGATTGAGAGGCGTTCTCCGGGCAGCTGCGACTTTCAACATCTCCGGCGTAGAGACTCGGTGACCGCACACTGCAATCTCCAGCACTCTCTTGGGCAGAGACAGCTCTTCCTCCGAGTCCTTCATCAGTGTCTGTTGAGAGACAAATCTCCGGTGAACATTGTAACAACTGTGGCACATTTTGGGTGACTGCATACAAATCAGTAAATAAGGAAGCGTTAATATACTCTAAAAATACTCAAACACCTAAGAGAGGAGAAAGGATGGATGGGAGGGTGGAGTAAAGGGAAGGGTTTGAGAGAGGGTGAGAGTATAAGTGTCTCTATGATCAAGACACAGAGTGGAAAATTTGGATAAAGCTGCAGTATAAACTGTGCTCTCTCATTCACTTAACCAGTTCTTACGAATATTATCCCCAAGAAAAACCAAAATCATCAACTATATTTGGTTCTATGTTGATTATTATCATTGACTATACACCTGTAGTGGACGGTAAACGCAATGCTAAGATCAGTTAACAAAGAAAGCAGCACAATCTATTGGGTGCGGTCAGCAACAGGGGCTATCGCATGTGCTTCCTCGTAGACATTACGCGAACTACTTGGAATCGCTTAGGCAGACGAACAGACAGAGTACGCTTGATTGACGCTGGTGAAAAGCGGTTACAACGTTGACACACATTTTATTACAGGTTCCTAACAGTTATTACAATTTTATTTTTATTTCATATAACTTTTGTTATTACAGCCTTACAGCCTTTGTTAAAACGTATATTAAAACTTCCGAGTTGCGAGGAAAGCGATACAGTTGTTTAATTAGCAAAATGAGATTTTTAAAACCCACTACGGACGAGCTGAGCGCGCCAAGCGGCATGAGCCACAGTTACGTCCGCCATAGCGTGCGATGGTGGCGATTTCTATCCAGTGCTGTCAGAACTACATGGAGAATCCCGCTTCTTTTATTAACAGAACCGCTCATAAGGTTTTCAGTGTACTACAGGTGTATAGTCAGGTTTTCAGTGTACTACAGGTGTATAGTCAATGTTATTATCTGTGAAAACACATTGCAATTCTGTCTGAGAAACAAAACAATGACCATAAAGGCAACAAAAAATAAATACTAGCTAAGCCGAATGAGTAACTCACGTTGTACAAGCTCAACAGAGCGTGGTGATGGGAGACGACTATTTTATCGTTGTTGTACCACAGGCGGTCCCGAACACCAGTGAAGTATCGGATCATCACCACGTCGGCACAGCGCAGTCCAGTGGACTGACAGAGGGGACTGGTGGCGCCAGGAAGCACCTCCCTATAACAACAATCATCTCACTTATTTCATTTTATATTTCAGTCTCTCAGAAAGTAGTTATTTTATTCCTGAATAATACATGATACAACGTTCTTTTGAAGCCCAAAAAGCTGTGTTTTTACTGATTTTTCTAAAAATTTTGTTGGTTCTACTAATAAAAAAATCCTAAGACTTCAAAATGTTATCAATGCTTTTTGTAAAAAAATCATTAGTTCATGAGAACAAGTTATTTGATAGACAAAGCTGTATATTCTCTGGAGGAGTACTTTTCCACCCCCTCATGGATTTACTATTAATTTTGTGTTCCATTATTTATTTTTAGTCTAGACTCTTAAGTTTTGATTACACCATTCAATGTTCCTGACATGTATTTTATGAATAAATATTTATTTGGTTTGATTTATTTTACTATACCGCTAGCGATTTCAGACTATGGCCAGAAGCCAGATAAGTTCCTCAAAAACTCACAAACTTCATTAACACAGGAGATTAGGACCTCCCCCCCTGACATTCCATTACCCCTATTGTACTTCAGTCAGTCAAACTCAAATGTCTTTATTCACTATTTCAACTTAAAGTATTTGATATTTTTAAATTCTACATATTTACATTCTAAATTCTACATATTTATAATTCTACATTACAAGAAAAGTTATATCAAAATAGATTCATCCCTATAGGGAAAATTCCCTAATACCCCATCGCAGCAAACCGGTATACTCAGCGAATTTCCAATTCTTATATATGTCTTCTTAATACCGCATAAAGCCGCAAACCAAGTTCCTTTAATATACATTCATACATAAGCAATATATATAACATTTTAATTATTCTCTATAAGAATAACATGGGGGCTGAGTACGCAGGTTTGCTGCAAGAAGGAACACAAAATATGGGTTGTTATGCAAATATAAGTATAACTTAACTAGGTAAAGCCACAAAACAAGTTTCATCAATATACATTCATAAGTAAGCAATATATGCCATTTTAATTATTCTCTATAAGAATAACATGGGAGCTGAGTACGCAGATTTGCTGTAACATGGAACACAAAAAAAGGGCTTTTTCTGTAAATATCAATAGAACTAAACTAGGGGAAGCCACATACCAAGTTTTATTAATTTATGTTCATAACTAAGGGAGATATATTATTTTACTTTTTCTTCAAGAATAACATGGGGACCGAGTACGCAGGTTTGCTGCTATGGGAACCATCGGTAAAAATTTTTTTGTGCAAATAACAATAGACCACAACCAGATGAAGCCATATATCAATTTTTGTCGGTATACATTCATAAATAAGAATAACATTGGGCAACGTACTTTGTTTAGCACTTTCAATATCTCTAGAACCAATAGACGTAGAGCAATGATCAAAACCCCAAATTGTTTGTTTTCTTAAGGTGAATTTAATGGTGAAAACTAAAATTGGGTTTACTAAAAAATTATATGTAAAAACTCAACAAACCCATTTTTGGGGGACAAAGCCCCCCAAAATGCCCTTTTAGAAGAGCTTTTAGATCTGGCTGGTTTTTGAAATTAAAGTCGTAAATGTTGCTTTACAGAACAACTCTCAAGGTTCATCACAAACATACCCAGTAACAATCTCCTGCACCATAAAAGCAAACTAACCCTAAAAAACAGCACAAACAGTAATACAACAGAAAACCAGCAACACAATAGCCCAACAATCCAGAACCATTTTGTAGACAAAGGACAGCCCCCCAAAGAAAGACACAAATTACAAAAAGTTCAACCACGAGAATACTCAGGAACTCTGCCCTCAAAAGAATCAAACATCTTGTGAAAGGCCCATTAAAATCGCACATCAAAACATCAATTGGCTGTCAAACAAAATAGACGGATTGAGCCACAAAGAGGCTCAATCACTTATTTTTCGATAACTTGTCATGTGTGTTCAATAATCAAAGCTAAAGGACCGAGATTCGTCAAAAAAGATTTATTTGTTTTATCCTCGATCAGAAATATTGGAGCTGAGTACGCAGGTTTGCCACAACGAGGAAGAAAATAAATAGGGTTTTATGAAATTATCAATATAAAACAACCGGATGAAGCATATCAAATTAGATTTATTTCCGTTCATAATTAAGGGAGATATCAAACGTTACTTGGTCTCCATAAGAATAATATTTGGGCTGAGAACGCAGGTTTGCTGCCACGGTGACAGTCAAGAAAAACATTATTTCTTGTGCAAATATTAATAGATCACAACTAGGTGAAGCTACATACCAAATTTCATCAAGATACATTTATAAATAATCGAGTTATCGAATATTATATGTTCGCCAAAAGAATAACAATGCAATTTAAAGGGAACTGGCATTTAATTCAAACTGAAATGAATGAAATTAAAGAGAACTGATAAATTACTAAATTCCAGGAAAATAGAATGAATGAAGCGATAAAATAGAGATAACGGTAGCCCAGGCGCCAGGGTGGCAGGGGGGGGAAGGTCGTCACAAGGTCATCGCTCATTCAAGGATCAGCGCCTGCAAACTTTAACAAAAACCTGCAATACATGCGTGTACTGCCGTCAACATAAACTTAAATAGAAGGCGCTATCAAACTAACGCGAGCAGCTGAACTAGTAAAGCGATTTTCTCAGTAACCGATTGACGAAGATCAATAATTGAGAATACTAAATTGTTTGGTTTTTGAAGCTGAATTCAATGGTACAAACTAAAATTAGGGTTTAGCAAGAATTGTATGTCAAAAGTTCAAAAAACATATTTTTGGGCAGGAAACCCCTTCAAAACCTCTCTGCGGATGGGTGGATCTGCCTAGTTTTGGAACTTAAAGTAATAAATGTTGCTTTAAATTTATATACCAGGTCAGACCTTTTTTCGAGAGTTATCACACCCTCGGGCAAATTTGTAAATCGACTTTTTTTCTTAGATTTTACTTGGAGTTAGTCTACTAAAATTGTTAAATTCCTAGTTGTGGACGTTTTTATTATTAACGGCAAAGTTAAAACTAAAATCAACGTAAAATACTAATAAAATGCAGAATTTGCTTACCATGGCTACCAACCTATGTATAAGAAAGAGCCTATTCCAAAAAGTTTACCCATTCGTGCCGAATAACTTTGTAGTGTCAGCTCTGACTTTGAAAAATATATTTCCAAATTGAACCCTGTTTTTGTTGATCGAGGTTAACCTCAAGACCTAAAAATAATCAAATGAGAAACCCAGAGAATAAGTCAATGATCATATAGGTTAAAAACTTAGATTTATCAAATAATCCAGAATTTATCACAGACTGTTTTCCTGGGCTTAAACAAATTAAGAAAGTAATGAGAGCAGCTTTAAATGTTTTAACATATTCCCCTACCACAGAAAATTTATTTTCCAGATTACCACTTGGTGTATTTAAACGGCCACAGAATTTGAAGAATATGTTGGCGAGATCCTTGAAAAACCAGACCTTGTAATAGTAACCAAACACGGCCTACCTCAAGATAACCTTAAAAACCTGCCTTGAACCACTATTGGGCGGTTTTTCGAGGAGAGTACATATAAAAGGAGGAGTAGCAGGAAATGCAAAAAATGGCCTAGAGAAACTAGAGACATGGCCTAGAGAAAACATTAATCAAGGATGAAACAGAGGTCATCTGTGAAACAGAACTTTTTGAAATTAAATCCAAAAAGCAAATAGTCTAAGTATTAGGAGTCTACAGACCACCCAGCGCAAAACTGGAACAAGCAATTAACATCCTATCAGAACAATTAAAAAACACCCTACACACACACAAACAAACTGTTCTCAAGGGAGATATAAATGTAGACAACCTGACAGAAAATAGCGACAACACTAAGCTCGAGGAGCTCCTTACCACTTATGGTGGAATAAGGAAGACACTGTCACCCACAAGAGTCACAAAAGAATCCTCAAGATCTACAGACTGGATCTGTACAAATATAAACCCGGAGCTAATACAAACCTCTGTTGTCTTATCAGGACTCTCCGACCACTCAGCGCAGTTTGCTACACTTAACATACCAAAGCCTAGCACAAGCAAAACCAAAGAAAAATGGGTTCGTTGCGTTAGTTCCAAGTGGATTTAACTCCAAAATTATATTTCAGGTTTTTAGTTCCAAAATGAATAAAATCACTAGTGGTGTTAGTTCCAAAATGCAATAATGATTTAAAATAGGGAGTGGATTTAGTTCCAAGCGTCGTAGTGTCCAAAAGTACAGTCAATATAGAAATTAGCAACATTTTGTTTAATTTTGGGCATAACGAGACTGGATAAAACACTAGAAAACTACTTTTCAAAATAGTGGATCTAGTTCCAAAAGCGGCCGAGTGGATTAAACTCCAAAAGTACAGCCGCCTAGAATTAATGTAGACCTCGCAGTCGTCTAAGCGGGCGACTATATGGTTGACCCCTGCGCATGTATATTGCAGAGCAAATAAAGAAGGCGTGGAAAATAAAATCAAGAAGAAGAGCTGAAGACAAAATAAATGATATAATGTTTGCGAATTTCAGTTTATATAGGCTGACTGGATCAGGCGACGCGAGAAAAATAACTCCCTACCGTTACGCGTCGCCTCTGCCCTATACCAGCTCTTGTTGCTGAGATAGCATCAACGCTATATTATTTTAGCTTTCAAACCCAAAATACGAGAAAATTATAATTTCACAAAAAATGTGAAAGAGGACTTAATTGTGTTTAACTATGACTAAAAGTATCTCTCCTTCATGTATGTTTTGTATGCAAACAACGCGACGCGACGCTGATCATTTTAGTAGAAGAGTTCTATGATGTGCGTGTTTGCATTTCCTCCTTATCTGATAGTCTATCTCAGTATTTTCGTGTGGGGCCCAGCCAGGTGGCTGAAACCTACTGACTTATGGACGGCTGACCTTCACTGTTTATGGCAGTTGAAGACTAAAGAAGTCTTAGTGCTCGGGAGGCACTTGCACGTTTAAAATGGAAACAGTAATCGGGATAATTTCATAACAGTTTTGAACAAAATTAACTCCCATGCATGTGAATAGACTCCAATCCCTATTATATAAAGATAAAGCAATGTTTTTTGTTGTAAAAAAGTATCTCTGACATTTATTTTAATTTGTATATCCATCGTTTAAATGTGAGATAGATTTAAGCTTGCAAAAACTGCTCTCTGATCCGTTACCTAATAAATATGTTTTAGAGGATTTTCATTTATAAACTGTTCTAATTCATCTTATCAACTTAATTTTTAAACAGCTTTTGGTAATAGTCTTATAGTAACAAGGTTTTAAGTTAGTTATAGTTTTAATCCTTTTGTCTCAATCACACCATTTTACAAACAAATACGATTTCCCCAGTGTATGGGGCTAAAGAGAAAGCTCATTAGAGTTTTTTAATGTTTTTTAGCCTAGTTATTATATATTAATATATTTATAGCTTTTACACCTGAAGTATAGAGGTGACCTAGCAAAATCCTCAATCCCCAATTTTTATAGTAAAAATATGCTATTGATTTTTGGAGTTTTCTTCTAAATTTTATTTCCATAGCTCCTTCTTTATTTCCTCCGCAATATACATGCACAGGGTCAGCTGTGCAGTATCGATGCCCGCTTAGATGACTGCGAGGTCTACATTAATTCTAAGTGGCTGTACATTCGGAGTTTAATCCGCTCGGCCGCTTTTGGAACTAGAGCTACTATTTTTAAAAGTAGTTTTCCAGTGTTTTCTCCAGTCGCGTTCTGTCCAAAACTAAACAAAATGTTGCTAATTTCTATATTGACTGTACTTTTGGACAAAACGACGTTTGGAACTAAATACACTCCATATTTTAAATCATTATTGAGTTTTGGAACTAACACCACTAGTGGTTTTATTCATTTTGGAACTAAAGAACTGAAATATATTTTTGGAGTTCAATCCACTTGGAACTAAATAAACATCCCCAGAAAAAAGAGAATTTTTACCAAAAGAGGGATTAAGCTTTTCAAAGAAAACCTGCAAACACAGAATTGGAATAACATCCTGCAAATAGAAGATGTAAATCAAGCCTATGACAATTTCCACAACACTAGACAAGCAGCTCTCAATGACACCTGTCCCCTTAGTATTGTAAGAAGACGACAACACAAAAAAAGGCAGTACTGGGACAACGAATGCTCAAGGCTCAAAAACAACTACACCAATGCCCTGGAGGAAGAACAACGTACAGGAGGAACGGAAGACAAAGCAGAGACAACAGCCAAGAAAAAAGAACATGACCAAAGGCTGAAAACCCTCAAGAAATCAAAAATTGCAGCACACATCAATCAGGCAGAAAATAAATCTAAAGCTCTGTGGCTGGTAATAAATAGTGAAAGAAAAGCAACAATAAGCACAGAAAACCAGCTAAAACTTGAAATAAATGGGGAACAAACGAGTGAACCTCATGAAATAGCAAACCACTTTAAACACTTTCTGTGCCACAATAGCAGAAAGGACACTCCGAGCCAAAAACACAAACTCAAACAGCATTCCCCTGGACTTACCACCCACGATAGACCACAACCTACAGTTTCGACCAACAACACATGCAGAAGTACTGAAAGCTATAGCCTCCTTAAAATCAAAAACCTCCTCAGGCATTGACGAAATATCTGCCAAACTTACAAAAGAATGTAAAGAAGTACTTACTGGCCCACTCACAGACATAATCAACAAGTCTCTGAAACAGGGAATTTTTCCAGCCAAATTAAATTTTGCCAAAATATATCCAAAGTACAAAAAAGGACCAGAGACTGATAATGAAAGTTATAGACCAATCTCACTCATTCCCACGTTTTCAAAAATAATAGAAAAAATTGTTCTTCAGAGACTACTGACCCACCTTGAACACCACAACCTACTTACAAAGGCAACAGCACAGATTCCTGAAAGGCAGATCAACATCGACAGCCCTGATACAACTTACAGAAGACATAATAGACCAACTGGAAGAAGGCTGCTCAGTTACCAGCCTTTTCTTAGACTTCAGTAAGGCGTTTGACTGTCTAAATCATGACCGGCTACTCCAAAAACTAAGAACTTTAGGCATAAGAGGAAAGGAAGCAGAGTGGTTTGAAAGCTATGTAAAATATAGAAAACAGCTTGTTGAGATCAGCTGCACCAATAACAACACCACTCAGAAAGCCGAATCAAGAACCGCTGATGTAATAAGAGGTGTGCCACAAGGCTCCGTGCTCGTCCCATTAATATTCCTACTCCTCACAAACGACATGCCAGAATGGCTTCAAAGCGACTGTCATACAGTCATGTACATGGACGATAAAGTCCTCACTATATCTGATAAAAGAGCAGATAGTCTAGAAAGAAACATATTTTCAATCAAACTTTTATACTGCTCCGAAAACGACTTAGTCCTAGATGAAACAAAAACAGTACAAATCGCTTTTGTGACCAAAAACAAGAACACACCACTGCCTCAAGTGGAAATAAAAGAAACAACTAAGCACCTCGGCATTATAATAGACTCAAAACTTTCCTGGAAACCACATATAGACCAGCTGTGTAAGAAGCTCTCCTCAGGATCTATGTAATTCGTAGAATGAAACCAGTAAGTGACTTCGCCCTTTTAGAATCACACCTGAGGCATGGCATAGTGATATGAGGAGGGACAGCCAACACCAACCTAGACAGGGTCCTCAACCAACAGAAAATAGCAATTAGATGCCTAGCAGGCTTACAACACCAAGAAAGCTGCTGGAAGACTTTCAAACAACTCAAAATTCTCACCGTAATCTCACTCTACATACGTGAAGCAATCCTGTTTGCAGTCACCTCACAACAGCCAAAACATCAGGGCATACACCAGCACACAAAAGGCATGCTTCAAATTTTGCCTTGCCACCGCACCATCTCAGTCTGTTTGAAAAGAAACCAGCATACAAAGGAGCTTTGTATTATAACCATTTACCTGATACCACTACTACCACGCTTCAAGAACCAACTGACATCTTGGTTACAAGACAGACCATACTACTCAGAAGCCGAACTCCTGAACAATAGCACCAGTGGAGCTCCTCCTCAATTCTTATAAACAAAATCAATAATTACTCAGTTTGTAATTGTTGACGCTTGTACTATTCTCAATGAATATGTAAATAAAGAAATATTGTCAATCGTCCATTGTCTATTTACATGTTTGTACCAAATTTCATCAAAATCGGACTATTTTTACGAGAGTTATCGTGCTCACGGACACATATATCAAAACATTTTGAGGAAGAAAGAAGTACAATCAAATCAATAGCTATAAGAAATGAATACAACTCTAAAGTAATTGATACTATCATAAGAAAAATTAAAAATAAAACTTCACAAAATTTTGATGGTCAAAACAAGACAGAATTTATCTGCATGCCTTATAGTTCCGTGTTGAACAAAGCTATGAGAAATACACCCGTCGCAGCAAACCTGCGTACTCAGCGAATTTCCTATGCATTAATATATTTCTTACTACCACATAAAGCCACTTACCAAGTTTCATAAAAATACTTAAATAAATGATATTAGCATTTTATTTATTCTCCATAAGAATAACATTAGGGCTGAGAACGCAGGTTTGCTGCAACGAGGAAGATAAAAATATGGTTTTTTTGCAATTATCAATATAACTCAACCAGGTGAAGCTACATACCAAGTTTTAATGATTTATGTTCATAATTAAGGGAGATATAAAGCTTTACGTATTCTCCATAAGAACAACATTAGGGATGAGTATGCAGGTTTGCTGCTAAGAGGATAATAAAAAAAAATCTATTTTTTGTGCAAATAGCAATATACCAGTACTAGGTGAAGCCACATACCAAGTTTCATCAATATACGTTCATAAATAATCGAGATATCAAATTTTAAATATTCTCCATAAGGATAACACTGGACAATGTACTGTGTTTAGCACTTTGAATATCTCGGCAACGGTTGGATGTAGAATCAAAATTTAAACACCAAAATGATTGTTTTGTAGAGCTAAACTGATTGGTAAAAACAAATGTGAAGTTTACAGTATAATTAATTAAGGAAAAGATAAAAACCATTTTCCCATAAGATTAACATGGGAGATTTTATGAACACGTTTTTTGAATTTTCTCCGCAACCACTTAACCTAGGTTCATGATTCAAATTACTATATTATTTGTTTTTTTAAGCTCTATAAAATGGTTAAAAAAAAATTGTGTGTTTTAAAAATTTCAGGGTGAAAAGTGCAATAAACTGATTTTTGTAAAATTTGGAAACCCCATAAACCCCCTGTCCCATGGTCCGATTTTTCTGGTTTTCAAACTTAAAGTCATGAATGTCACTTTACACATTTGAGCCAAATTTCATCAAAATCGGACGTTTTTTACTCAAGTTATCGTATTCACGGACACACATATATATATATATAAATATATATATATTTATATATATATATATATATATTTACATATATATAAATTTGAACGAATAGTGTTTTTGGCATCTGGGGACCTCAAAACAAAAAGTTATCATGGTCTCGGGCTTAAGTCTTACCATGAGACCTACGGTAATAGCTTCATCCCTATAGGGGAAATTCGCTAAAACCTTCATAAATACCAACTAAAGGTCAGCTATAAAACCAGGAAAAATACATTTCATCTGATAACAAAATTTTCAAATGGCACACATAACCACCAAAACGCCGACATTTTTGACCGATCAGGAATATATAAATTGACATGCTAGGAATGCCCAAAATATTAAGTTGAGAAAACTGGACGTAATTTTAAATGTAGATATAAAGAGCATATTCAAGCTATAAAATCAAATAAACAAACTACACAAAAGTCAAAATTTGCTGAGTTGCCGAGTTGTACATATTTTAACTACAGATCACAGTTTTGGTACACTGCAAGAAAGTTTAGAAGTTGTGTCAATTGAAAAGAAAGGTGACAAGAATGCCAAAGAAGAGCTACACATTTACATGAATTATTCAGAAGACAAAACTAATATACTTAATATAATGAAGGCGCAACAAAAAAATCCAATCTTTGAAACAAACAAAAATCAAAAGTAATTACCGGTAATCATATTTAGACAGATAATTTAGCATATGTTAACAAAATTGTCATACTGTTTTGTTTATTTACAGATTATTTAATTTTAAGTTTAAGGTTATTAGCTGCACTGTGATCATGAGGTAAACCTTGAAACACGTGTCAGTGAATTAAAAATTAATTTTGAAGGATACCCAGGTAATTTTCTTTTAAAAATAATATATATACAGTTTTGAACGTATGGAGTTTTTGACATCTGGGGACCTCAAAACAAAAAGTTATCATGGTCCCGGGCCTAGGTTTTACCATGCCGACTACGGTAATAGCTTCCTCCCTGTAGGGGTAATTTGCTAAAATACATCAAGTCTTAGTTGTCACCTTTTAAAAAATTGTTATCATTTATATTCCATTACGTTAGTCACAATATTTAACTAATCATACCTTAATTTATGGGCAGAAATAAAGCAGGTCTGTGTTGGCGTCTATGAAAACCCACCTTGCATTTGTATGACCTACCTGGATCCAAGCCACAGTTCAAATTCGTAAAGGTTATATAATTCCACAAATAACAAATCAGTAAAAACATAAGAAGCGAGGAACTGACCCTGTGTTGGCTGTGGTTGTAGCGTCACCGGGCAGTATGGCAGAGTCTAGCTCGTGGGTCAGTTCTTCCTGTGACCACGCGAGGAGAGACGTTATGGGGCGACACTGCAGCAGGTAGATCACACCCTGTATGTTAACGCAATCAATTATAATGTCGTTTGTGCAGCCGAGGGGATTAACACACTCACAGTTAAAAATCAAATAATCAGCACTTTAGGTGTTGAACAGGGTAACATACCTTGATGTCCGCAATTCCTTATAATGCAATAGTTGACTAAGGAACAGCGGATGTCAAAGTATGTTAACCCATTGAGGTAGTAATTTTATTCTATTTGCAGTAGCCTATAACGGGAATTGATTGGTGCTGCACTCTAGTAGCAAAATATGTAAATAATGACCGCGGGCGTCTACTGTTCTATCCGCTAGGGGCGCGGATTGACTGAAAAACCTTAATATTGCCGCCAGGCCTTTGGTCGTGTTAGCTGAGTTGGCTACGTCGTGGAAACACCTTGGCCAGGTGGTGATACGATGTTCGTGGGTTCGATTCCCGCACACAACCAAAACTGACCAGTTGTGCAACTCTCAATACGTTAACCGGTCTGTGGCAACGTTGGTGGGAGGGCCCAAGTAAAACAAACGGTGGCAGGCTTGCTTGGAAGTTGACGGGATCGGTTAATTCTTTGAGACTTGCACATGGTCAACACTGATTTTGCTAATTTTTAATTATGTCTACTGTGTGTGTGCCAGTGTGACTCTCTAAACTGAAAGAAAACAATTTTTTAATTAAATTATGCCATTAATCCATTTAAAAACACCAATTTTATACTCCAATTCACAGGTTAATAAAATTACAAGTAAGGAACGAGACCAGCTCGTATGTCTACGCCAATGGGTTAACCTGTATTATATTGAGTACCTGGGGGGCTGAGCTTTGCTCGGGGGAAAGCCAGTCAGTTTGTTTAGATCACTCGGAGTAATATTTCACCACTTCCCCCTACTGAAAATCAGATTTGTATAACTCATTTGCCTCTTTTCTAAATTTTTAAGGTCCCTCCAGTTTTTATTTATAGCTCAATATGTCCCTTTGATTTATTTTACTACTCTATATATGTAATCTTCACTCAAATATTTTAATCTCTGCTCTCAGGAAACCACAGACTATTATGTTAATTAATTAATCTATAATAAAGAAGAGATGGTTTCTGTCTGTCTGTCTGTCTGATGTTCCGGGTGAACGCAAAAACTGCTGAACCGACTGGGCTGCAACTTTACATAAAGATAGATCTTGAACCCATGCAACATATAGGCCTATTCACTTCCTTAAAATCCCCTCGGGCTACGCCCCATGAACGATCTAAGTTTCAATGTTTACATTTTAGAAGAAAGTAAACATTCAGAAACTGTAATGCGAACAGCTGAGGACACTTCCATTTGACAGCTTAAAGAGCAGAAGCAAGAACAGCTGTTTCAAGCTAACTAAAGTGCAAATTGCATTGACTAAATAACGGGTAAAGAAAACCCCTGTGCGAAGAACGGGTACGTCAGCTAGTATGTTAATAATCATTAACAACATGAGTATTACTTTGACAGTTCCCTGGTTGATTATGAACAGATGTTACAATTCTTTTATTTGATTTGAAACTCCATAAGCCCAATGTTAATTTTGTCAACTTTTCATATTAGTTTTTTTACAATATTTGATTTTTCCTGGGGATGAGACCTGTCTAGAACTTATTTTTATCCCAGAAATTAGTTATTTCGAACATTTTAAGGAAATCGTTGGAGCCGTTTTTGAGATCAGTATCGCAAGCAAGCAAACCTTACACATATTAGAGTTTAGAATAACCAATTCCAGAAGGCTTAAACATGAATTTATTTTTGCTCACTTCAAACTAAAATTTTGGAATTTACTGCCAATACACCCTAATAGTTATTTACTTGATTGTTATTTTAGTCCACAACTACCAGTCATGCAACAGCCCATAATGGCGTGGAGGTGAGCTAAACATAAGCAGAAAAGACAAATTTGGAACTCACTGGGTTACTCGATAGATTTAGAAAGTATTCAAGTAGCGACTGAATCCTCCATGTAACGTTCTTCAACTTTTATCAAGTTTGATTTTCGTTTCACGGCCCCATGAGATCAACACACCATGTTGCTGAACAATTACTACTGCAAGTCACCTGTACTGAGTTATACTTTGTTTATTTATTAGTAAATTTCCTTAGGAAAGTGAATTATTAGCATGACCCGCACGGTGAAACTTAAGCCCGGAATCACCATAGAAGATCCTAACGTGACCCCCTGAACATGTTTTGGGAGGTCGTTCAAAAGTGTGTGTTTGCACTCTAGTGGTCGCATTTTTTGACCGATTTACTTAAAATTTGGTAGGGACGTTCCTTTCCCTAATCAGTTGGATAATTTTGTTGGGCAAAACAATCGGAAAACTATAAACCCCTTTTTTGGGGATTATTCTATCAAATTTCGAGTTTTTGGGCCCAAAAAGGATCATAAAAGCTCCGGATGTACAATTAATGCATGTAAAAAGATGGGATTTAGTGAGGCAAAAGTTTTAAGCCCTCTCTGGTCATTCTAGCATTAATATTTACCGAGTTATTAAAGAAAATGTGTTTCGACTAAACACAGTACGTTGTATTATGGGGGTTTTACACTAGAAAAAGCCTGTTATTCCTTTGTGAGTAATTTTATCATCTCCAGCAACCTCACGCCTACTTTAAAGCCTGTCTGGGCCTTCTCCTAACATTACAATGCGCAAAATTGTATTCCCAGCTTTGCAGGTAAATGGAACCAGGAGCATCAGAACAGCCAAAAAATGAATGTTTTAAGATTTCAATAAAAATTGGAATAAATGTATGTTTTTACACTGATTTTGAGTTGTAAACGTTTTTATGTGGAAATTCACTTCCCTCACGTCAGCGTGCTGCGTGCGAACTCGTTATTTATTTATTTAATTTATTCAGTCACAATTACACCAAATACAAAGGTAATACCTTAATGGTAGGTAGGTAACTAAGTCAATTAATTAAATCTAATGACAATTACATTCCATAAATGTTATGCATGGTGGACAAGAACATAACAAGTAATACAATGCTGAGCTGTTTGACATTTTCTATGAAAGAAACTCACTGACTCTGTAAAACATGTTTTCAACTAAATACTTAATAAGCTTTTTCTTAAAAGCATGAACACTTTGAATGTTTCTTATTTGACAAGGCAGCTTATTGTAAAGACGAATACCCTGGTATGATGGTGTCCTCTCAAAAGCAGCTGACTTGTGGAGTGGATATAAAAGTTGTCGGTTTCATGTTGGGTAATTATGATTTGAACTTATTGAACCAAACTTATGTTGATTATTTTGTAGAAACACAAGTTTGTATAGGATGTAAATACAGGGTAGTGGCAAGATTTTCAGTTCTTTGAAAAGAGGTTTGCTGGGAGTGGACTGGTTTTTATGCATCATTGTGTTTACTATACTCTTCTGAACATTAAATACTGTATCACTGGAATGTGAGTTGCCCCAGAAGATTACACCATATGTTATGTAGGAAGAAATATATGCATTTTGCATAATAATACTATTTTGAGAGTTGCTATGTCTACAGTACTGGATAGGGTGCGGATAACGAAATGGCCTTTGCTTAACGTTTTTACCAGTTGAGAGGTGTGAAGGTTCCATTTTAATGTAGAGTCTAGCTATAATCCGAGAAATTTGCCATTCTGAGATGTATTGATAATATTGTGAAGAGAGGAATCATCCGATTGTTTAGATTGAATAATTGGAATGAAAATTTATGGCAAAAGTTTTGTTACTATTAAGAAGAAGACCATTACAGTTAAACTGTTTCTAAGTAAATTTGTATGTAATAGGATTTTAGCTTACTAATTCAAATTTATTCTTCCTGAAATATCTAAGAAATATGAATCCCAGTCACCCACAATTCAGCTGTTGGGCTAATATGTATTATATTTGTATTTTCTGAAGCCATAACACCTTTTAAATATAATAGAACTATTACCAATAAATGGTAAGTTTCTAATATCTATAATATGTAATAAAATAACATGACAAACTGTCTACCAGCATCATTTGCTCATTTTCTCTATCTCTCTAAATCTAATTTATAACTTCTAACATTATTTTCACAGGTTACGCTTCTTTAATCCAATTTATGAGCTAAAGTTGGTTATTTACACTTAATAAATATTTAAACAATTTTAAAAATTTGGTGTGTCCATCAATCTGTTCTATCTTATGTTTTGCACGATTATACAAAAATTATGCATGTTATGCTTAGATATTTTAAAATACATTAAAACTATAATTTCTTCTTAGGGCTTTACCCCATAGCTCTTGAGAGTTCCCATGTTAATCTTATGGGGAAAATTGTATTCAAACAGATAATTACTTAAACATATAATTTGATCATTTGATTTGGTTTGATTTTTTTATTTTTTTTTTTATTTACAAAATGAATGTAGCATACATACAACTGTTTTATTCCCAGATGGTTAAGTTTACGTGAATGCAGGTTTTCTGCGGAGGATTTTCTCATAATAAACAAGTTTCCAAAAAAATCGGTTTGGCCCTCCATCGCTCAGCAGTGTTACCTACTTTATTAATCGCCCACTCCACGTCTCGCGGCCAGCCGAACAGCTGTTCTAGACTGACCCCCAGGTGAGCGAGGGCGATGACCTCTGCTTCAGTCAGACACACTGTTTCTGTATCATCTTCATCTACAGGTTCCTCTACTGTACCTCCCTGGTCTGAAATAAGGCCAAGTAAAATGATAAATAAAAATATCCTAAAACCTAGGACCTATAACATCATAAAACAGTGAACAAAGAACAAAGGAACAATTTATACAAATATTTCAAACAGGCCTCTTATTACTTCGGGGTTGATTACCTCTTAAGGTATGGCTAAACATACGAGGAAAGGAGTCGTGTGGATGTAATTATAATTTCTGTGGTATACTTTGCTTACACATACCAGGAAAGGTACAGGAACGGACACAAGCAGAAATATGCCCCTGCAGCTCATGTGGGTATAACAGCTAATAGGATTAGCCCAAACATATTACCAGACGCGGTAGCTCAGCGGTAAAGTGCCTGACTAGCAAGTCAGACGTGGCCCGTTCGATATGGTCCCGGCCGACTCCTCTAGGATCATGAGCAGTCACCTCTGGCTTGCCCATGTGACTAATGCTGTTACGGTACGTTATAAAAAAAATATAAAAAAAACATGTGTTCCGAAATCAGCCAAGCGCTCACGAACATGACTGTTGTGGGCCCGAAGATAGCTGAACGCCCGTCAGAACGTTCGATGGTGATGCATATGGTGACTACCGTTGCCAGGAAAGAAATCGCTTGAGATAGAAATTTGGCGAATGAATGCTCTTCTGACGATGTATCAGAATCTGTCCATGTTGGTGCATATGCTGTCCATGTCCTACTGGTATGTTTAGCTGCTCCCATCTGATTACTCAGGGAGTATTCATCAGAAAAGTTCCTTTCCTTGTCCTTCTCTTTATTGTCTGGTTCCTTTCCTAGATAGTCAGCCATATGTTTTATTTTTAAAACCCATTAACCCAGTGCGGGCGAAAGACGCCACGTAGGCGTCCCCGCAGTGATTGGACCGGAGGCCGAACGTCGCGACCCCTGCGTCCAAAGTTCTGTGTTTACCAAAGTTAGTACTGTTTCTAGTCATTGCCAACAGAGTGTGTCATGATGTGTTTCTCGGTTTAGCCAATAGATTGCCCGTGGATGTATAATAAATAGTTTGTTATTTTCCGCCAATTCCCATAGATTGTGTGCTAATTCGTACACGGTACTACTGTCAGTAATATATAAATAACTTCGGCCGCTAGGGGCCGCGTGGCTCGGGTTTTCGCCGCCTGCAATGGGTTAATAGCATTTGCTGGATTGTAGTATTGCTTGTATAGTTATCTCAAATAAATTACGTAAAATGATCATCAAATAATGGAGTTAACCTATTTCTGGGCATAACAGCAAACCAAATTTGATTTTGAAAAAGAAAAATGTAATTAATAAGTTTGAACACTGACCCTTAGGACTCCTATTAAAACACTCAATAGTACACACCCGTTAAGTGGTTGTACTGAGAACTGTAAGAGTCTTCTCCGATCAAAGTCTAGCACTCAAACACAGTGTTTCCTAAAAAGAAAACAATACATGAAGACGCAGGTAAATTTCATAAATTGTGTTGGTTTAATCACAATACTTACCAGTAACAGTGAGTTTGCTGGCCTTGCTCCCCTTGACTGTCATTTCCACATGTAGTTGTGTTTGCTTCTCAGTGTTTACAATGATGGTATCGGGCTCAACACTACCAGACACCACGGTCTGTCAACAAATCCTTCACAGTCAAAAATCTTTGTTTTGATAAACGATGTAACTTTTACACCCTTGTACAAGGAAGCTGGAGTTTGCTGAGTGTAAGGGTGAATTCAAGACCTAATGAAACATCACAGACTTATTTTCTCCACAAGAAGAGTAAGTGATCTGTTATCGGTTCAAGTTGTAAGAGCTGAATGTGAATATATTCATCGTGAAAACTTAGTATTACAAAGTTTACAGATCCTATTCCCACCCTGGACGAAACTGAATATTAATTTTGCAACTTAAGGAGAAAGCTTCTGCATTTATTACATGTGTGAATGGAGAGCCTAATGAACAATTTAAAAAATCTCATTAACCCCATTTATCTTATCAGTCCTGTTCAAGTCCTCACATTTAATGGATTTCAGGCAACAATATACAAAATATTCATCAAACTCATTTAAAAAAACCATATTTTATATAATTTTAAAAATATGTTTATTTATTTACTCTTTGTGTCAATTAAAAGGGAACAACTAATTACGCACCTTAATTTATATTTTATCAATGATTTTTATCTCAGATTGGATGACATAAGGAGATTTTGACACTTAAACTAGTACGGATGTTAAAAAGCTTGCGGATGAAGCAAGCTTGCCAACCGAGCAATACCCTTGCAAGCTTGCTTGCTTGATGTGTGCTTTTGGCTGTTGCTTGGTTAGCAGAAAGACAAAAAGCAGAGAGCTTTGCAAATGGGACACATACGAACTAAAGATATTTTTAGACAGCTTTGGGCGAAATCTTTCAACCTATCTCAGAGGCACAACAATGAGCTTAGGCCCCTCCCCTATCTCCTACCCTCCTACCCCCTATCACCTACCTCCCCTAGACCGTAATTGGCTGTGATGAGTAGCTGAGACGGGTCCCCTGTTACAGGGTGTCTGGTAAACATGACTCCAGCCACTTCAGCCTCAACCATCTCCTGAATAACCACCCCCATCACACTCTCCACTGGTAGACCAGATTGTCTGTAATACAGAGGAGATTCAAAAGAGGTTTCATGCTTCTTAAATGTACACATCTACCAAGTTAATATATTATTTAGATAAAATTAATTAATATTTTATATTACTGTAATGTAACTAATAACATTGAATATTTCCATTCCCTGAGTCTCGTGCATAGAAAATAAGAAAAATGGTCATAAAATATCCATATGGCGAATATGGCAAAGGTGTAATAACTTCAGCCATCTGCTATTCAGGAAAACAAAACTCAGGTTTTACACACATTGCAAAATATTTAGAAAAGACAGTGTATTATAGATTGTTTGTATACGAAGAATAAAATAATAGTCTTGGTAAAACACAGTACGACTTCAGAAAAAATAAGTCTACAATAAGCTGCAGTAAATTGTATAGTCTATTACGGTGGAACTTAGCTAATTCCAACTTATATAATTCAAAATCTTCTATAACTCTGGAAATTGTTTGTGAAGGTTCGAAACTGGATCAAGCTGTCATTGGTCATTAATAATGATCCTGGCTAAAATAATCAGCCGGTCTTGGTCAGTAACAAGGCTAAAAAGGACATCTCACCCATTCTACACTCATCATTTATTCATATTCACCTTAAAATACGCCCTCGTTGTGTCGGTGTCTTACCCAATAATTGATTACGTGAGATTCAAATTTGTTGCTTTATCTCTAGCATTTTCTATACAAACAATGTTAACAAATCTTGGTTAATTTGAATTATATTTTGAATAGCTCAAACTATTTTATGTAGGCTATAAAAAAACAGCCATTATATAATTATCAAAACTAGGAAGCCCAAAATAAACATTTTGTATGAAGGCAAAGTCTTGTATCCTTGACCCCCTTGAACGTGTGTCGCGGCAGCTGGAACTGGAACTACTTAGTCCACATGCTCCGGGAGTGGAAACAGTTCCAACTGTTATAACATAAACAAGAATTCAATTTCGCTAAGAACTACTTTTCAAACTAGCTAGCTACAGCTGTTAGCGCTGCAATGATTCATTTCAAAAACAGCCGCAGTGCTGCAGCTGAAACTGGTTTTAAACAGTTCTGCGTTACTGTGGAACTAGGTGTAGCTGTTTTGCGTAGTAAACTGTTAAGCACTTTTCTAACCCTGCTACTCTACGTTCAAGGTAATTATACCCAACTCCCTTTATTGCACATAAGTTTAGTATTACAACTTGTCAAGCAAACAGGTGCATTGTAAAGAGGACTATACTTACAACTAAAATAAATATTTTATCAGTATGATGTCTGAGGTGCGGATGATACCCTGGAAACAGGGCTCACCTAAAATAATATTCCTAAAACGGCTCCTGCGCCAGTGGCATTTGTTTACATTTTCAAAACATATTGGTCCAAATTTCAGTCTTGTTACTATCTAGATACAACCTGTTTTTTAGAGTTCCATTGATTAATAACCCAATAATAAATGACAGCCGATCCAGTATTAAACCTTTACAACATTTTCATATTTTGCTCCCGATCAGTATAGTAGTTTCAGATTAGTAGGCGAGCACTCTAAAAGATGTGATTGTTAGTTTAGATTGGTTTAGTAGTGTAAGGGTTTAAACATGAGCTTCACCTGACCTACCTTCGGTACTGTACTGACTGGTATGTGTACAACGAAGCCCAACACTTGTGTACAGCAGCCATGACGGTATCCAACCCCACACAGCCCAACACAGTGGCGTTCTGTCCTGCAGCTGAACTGTCCTCACAGTCCTCCCCCAGTGCCGAGGACCTCACTGCGTAACTGCGAGTTGGCACTATGTGGGCTGTCAGGGCCGCCACCACAGCGGGACACGTGGCCACGGATAGCCAAGCCGTCACCACGCTGTGGACAAGAGAATGTGAATAGCAGCAACATACCGGTAGACAGAGGTTAAGGACTTCTGTTCAAGACTTCATTGAGGGAAGCTATTTTTACGAAATATTGAACATCTTATTTCAGGCTTAGGTCATTATACTGATTTTAGGGCTCTTGATTAGAATTATACACTGAATTATCCAACATCTTGGGGTCATGACACCGGTGCCTGTACAATATTCCAAAGGTGCCTATCCGGCTATTGCTGGGACCTCCTATATTATTAATTATACAGTTTTAAAGTTTTTTTTTTAATGCATGCAAAAATATCAAACTATTTCAACTAAACTAAAGCTAGTTACCAACAATTTGTATAAAAAATGAGTTCGCACGCAGCACGCTGACGTGAGAAAAGTGAATTTGCAAAACACACACCTTGTTTGCTTAATATAAGTGTGAACATATGTATAAACAATAGATAGATAGAAAGATATTTATTTGTTTACCTTTTTACTTTGACTTTCCTATTTTACTGTATTTTATTTCAGTTCCAGGTTTCGCTACATAGATAACCTAACAGCTGTTCTTGGCTTAATTAATTCTTCCATTTCGTGATCATGACAATAATTAATGGCTGTTTATACTACAAATAATAAAACTGGTTTACAATACAATGAATGGATTTATTAATGAAGTTGACATTTCAGGTTACAAAATAGGGATTCACAAATTATGGCACATAAATATAGAGGATTAACTTTACTATAAGATAATTATTATTTGATACATGAAGTGCTCAGGGTTTACACAATGTTTATAGGATCTGCAGGGGGGGAACTCGTGCGGCAAGAATGACTGTCTGTTCTTGTCTTAGTAAAATATCTTTTATTTTAATTGAATGTTTAGTTATGATATGAATTTTGACACATTGTAAGTTTTGCCAATGAGGATCTCAGAAATCAAAAGTTTGTAATACACTATTATTGGCTTCTTTCAGTCTTGAGGAAATAAATAGGCTAAGCCTTGAAACTTTAGTCTGTTGAAAAATTAATTAATAAAAAGTATAAGTCCAGAGAATTAATCTTGAGGTTGATGTGTTTAGTTTACTTTAAAGTATTCCAAAATGCTAGAAATGATGTTAGACTTGAAAATTGGACATCAATTATATGTTGCTGCAATCTACAAGGTAAGTTGGAAGGGTCTCACCATAGTTTTATATTGTTCATCACTGGCATTTCTTCTTGGCCTTGCAAAATGGGATAAAACTTTGCCAGTGACTCTTCTTACATAATAAAAGAGTGGATGGTGTATTCCACTACACTTTTTATAGGGAAAAATGTTAATTTTGGGTAGATACCCATAAAAAGCTAACACTTGGCCATTATACTTTTGGAAACTCTCTTCTTTTTTAAATTGTACCACATGGTTCTCAATAATGTTAGTCACTGCCATATGTTCCTGAAGTTCTTGTAGACACTGTCACTTGTTTTAAACACTTGTACTATATCAAATTAAATTTGGAATGAGATCAATTTTGAAAAATAAATAAAATTAAATAATTTGAAGCAGTTTACATGAATGAATTAGTGAGCCTTCTTATTACCTAGATAGGCCTATTATACATTAATGTGGGGTTTATTTATTATATGGTAAACTTAAATATATCAAATCTATGAAATGTTGCAATGATCCCCGCAGAAGTCGAAGTGAATGAAATGAAGCTGAGATTTCGAAACAACATGAATGGATTTGATGGTACACATAATATGAATATTTATGATAACATGAACACACATAACAATTGGATAACATTGAAAATACATGAAGGTTAACACATAACAAAATTATAACGTTGGATGAATGACAGTTGGGATTAAATAACATCAATTAAACATTAAACACAAATATGGAATATCATGACATAAGTTACAAAAAGGGTGAAATGTTCATGGGTTTCTCTGTCCATAGTGGGGTTGGTAGGGAGAATATCCACTTGACATTATTATTCCTTAACATTAATACATTTTTTTTTTTTTTTTAAACTAACTCACTGGAAGAAATATTATAATAATTGTTTATTCAAGGGGGGGGAGGAAACTGTTATTCTGGTCCATATCCTAACGGGTTTGTCACTTGGGAGTCTTGGGGAGGAAAGAAGGGGAGGGAGACACATGCAATAGGGAGACACTTGTAAAGGGTTATATAAACACAGTGGGAAAACACATACATTAAATGGGGAAAACACTTGATAGGGGAAATTACATAACACTTTGAAATGACAACATAATGAATATTATATGCTAACATAACTATTTATAACATAACAAAGGGAAGGGAATTGGTGGGGTTCACGATGATGATGTATTCAGGTGTTCACAGGTCTGCTAATATGCTTTTTCAATGCATTAATGTAGTATGGTCCGAATTTATACTGTTACATGTTCCGGGATCATCAGAGAATACATCCTGGTAACTTATTAACAAATCGGTTAACTGCTCCCGTTGTTGTTGTTTTAGTAATTCATTGTTATTTAGTGATTGCTGAACGATATTATAAGAGATACTACAAGTTGTGGGATTATTGGTATCATAATTAGACTGATTAGTATGATTATTTATATGAGTATTACTGTTAATATTATTTTGCCTGTGGCTTTCATCTCTTACGATGTAACATGATATACCTTCAATATACGCTTCTCCAAACTTCAAATTGATAACATTATTGTTTATTTTCAACATAATCGTTTCATGTTCAAAGTTTATTTCCATCTCCCAGTAACTTAACAAATCAATCCCTATAATGAATGGTCTAACTAGGTTGGGAACCAATAAAACTTGTACATTAGTTTGTTGCTTCTCTATCTGTATGGGTAATAATATTATTTTCGCTATACGTTTCGATCGTTCACCTGTTGCAGTCTTAATGAATGTATTGGTTACGGGCAGTTCTTCAAATTTATTAAACTTATGTTTATTCTCTTCAAACCATTTTTCTGACATGCACGTGATGTTAGAGCCGGTATCAATTAACGCATTTACATATATATCGTTAATTTTTACTTTAAGTTCTGGACAGTTAAAATTTTGTTTATCAGTGGATTTATTATTTACATCAGATTCTTCTCTCATTAAAAATTCTCTGTCGCAGCAGATCGTACTTACAGTATACTCGTTATTTATGGGATTATATATAATATTAGTATCATTAGTATTATTAGGCCTGTTATGTCCGATATGTTGTGTGGGCACTGAAGACATCATCAAACGGGAGGGGAGTGACAAATCCGTAAGACAGCCTTCGATTACTTCAGTGCTTACCCGTTTAAAGGTAGCGCTGTATCAGTGGGGTTGGGTGATGGGGGTTTTTGGTTGGGGTCAGTCCTCTCTAGGATTGTCGTACAGACATTATGCTGTTCACGTGACGGATATTTTCTCTCATTACTTGATGTTCCTGGTCGTGGGGATGGGAAATGGTAGTTGTGTATGTTGTTGTTGTTCGGGGGATTCCTGTCATGTTGTTGAGGTCGATAGTAGTGACTGTTGTTGTTGTTGTAGTTGTTGTTGTTTCTGTAACCGTTGTTGTAGGGGTGATACTGTGCACGGTTATCTCTAGGCTGGTAGGAGTGTGGGTTTGTGTTGTGGTTTCGGTACTGGTTACCATGTTGATGTCCGTTGTTGTATTGGAAGTTGTTGTTGTTATTTGGTCTCTTGTCGTTCTGATTGTTTTGGTAATTCGGTTGACGTTGATTTTGGGGTGAAGTCGGTCGGTTGTTATGTGCTGAATAGTTGTGTCTGTCTCTCTTCTGTGCGTCCTTTAGGTCCTCTCTTTGTAGTAGTGACTCGAATTCATGAATAGTATTAGCGTTTTGGACTCTTCTTGCGTCTTGTACTATTTCACTGAAGTGTTCAGCGAGACAGGATACAATTTCATCGTCGCTTAATGGTGGTGTTAAAGATCTCAGTGTGATGACACGTTCTATAAAGTATTCGGAGCGTGACAGTTTACCATTCGTCCGGAATTTTTCTACCTCCAATTTTTGTCGTATTCCTCTCTGAACTGAACGATTCCAAAACTTAGCCAAAAATGCATTTTCAAACTCATTCCAATCTTTGATATCGTCTTTTATCAAAGAGAACCAACGCGACGCATGACCTTCGAAGCTGGCTTCGATTGTGTCAATCAGATTTTCTCTCAGATCAGTACAATTGTTTCTGTGACTATTCCGTTCGTAGTATTTTTTTAATTTAATCAAGTATTCTTGAGGATTGTATGCGCGTCCATAAAATTTGGGTATGGTTTGGTCGACAGCATTGCCATTGTTTCCGCAAACAACATTTATGGTTGAAGGGACGATAGTTGACTTCTGTACGATTTCGTTTTTCAGGAGTTTAATTTCCGTGTTTACAATTTCGTTTAGTTGGCTAAATTCGTTTTTGGTCTGCTCGATTTTGATTTGATTTTGTTGAATTAGTGGTAAAAACACGTCTTGAGTGGTTTTGGTGTGACGGTCAATGGTGTCGTCTATTCGTTGTAATGTTTCATCTTTAAGTTCTCTGATCTGATTGTTTACGTCACCTACGTCTTCGTTCATTTTAGTGATTAGTTCGGTACGGATTTGATTGTTAGTAGAATAGGTTAGATTGTTAGTCTCGTTTCTTTGTCGTTCAAATTCGATTTCGAAATGTTCTTTTAAATCAGACGTTTGTTTGGTGATCTCAGCGGATAATTTGGTTTCAATTCCTTCGATTCTAATGGATTGTTCACTCTGTCTTTGTCGGATTTGGTTTATTTCGTCTTGAAATTTAACTTGAGCGCGGCCTAGATTATGTAATTCAGCATGAACAGCATTAAATTTCGTGTCAAGTTTAGCGTCAGCAGCGTTTAGTTTAGCATCAGCGGCGTTTAGTTTATCGTCAACGGCGTTTAGTTTAGCATCAGCGGCGTTTAGTTTAGTGTCTATTTTGGTTTGGACTGTGTTTAGTTTAGTGTCTAATTCGGATTTTATTTCAGTTTGGACTGTGCTTAGCTTAATGTCTAATTGTTGAAACATAATACTGATTTGGGACAACATGTCAGCGGGATTTATGTTAATTGTCGACTGCGGGCTGAGTGGGTTTAGTGTAGTCGCAAGCGGTATATTCTGGGACTGTAGTGATGACATAGAGAGGTGGGGAGGGGTGGTTGCCAGGGAAACGGTGGTCGTCATGGAAACCGCGGGAGTGGGGGTTTCACCGGTTGTGCCAGGTGTCATGGCGCTTATGTCGTGCAAGGTGTCTGTACTGTTTACGTTGTCTGTGTCATTACTCAAGTCGAAACCAAGGAATGGCGTGTTTGTGTCGTCGTTGAAGTTAAATTGCGTGGGAATGTTTACTGTAGTAGTGTGTTCTTCGTGTAATGTCGTAATGTCAGAAGCAGTAAGTGTTTCGGACGTCTGTGATTCCGTAGATTCGTTACTTGGGGAACTCATAGTTGTTGTTGTTGGTGACTCGATTAAACGACGGGGTGGGTTGATATTAGGTCTTAAGTTATAATGTTTGGGCATAATCTTACTTCACTATAAAGTTTGTCAATTGTAGTGGGGGGAAATGGAGTATGGGAATAAATCTTATCTTTACAATAATTCTTAGTAGCCTACTTGATTTTTCCTTATTCTAAACAAATATGCCTACTTAAATTAACTGCTTCAAATTTAAGAACAGACACTCATTCAAGCCTTACGTTGGAAGCGCCAATTGCAAAACACACACCTTGTTTGCTTAATATAAGTGTGAACATATGTATAAACAATAGATAGATAGAAAGATATTTATTTGTTTACCTTTTTACTTTGACTTTCCTATTTTACTGTATTTTATTTCAGTTCCAGGTTTCGCTACATAGATAACCTAACAGCTGTTCTTGGCTTAATTAATTCTTCCATTTCGTGATCATGACAATAATTAATGGCTGTTTATACTACAAATAATAAAACTGGTTTACAATACAATGAATGGATTTATTAATGAAGTTGACATTTCAGGTTACAAAATAGGGATTCACAAATTATGGCACATAAATATAGAGGATTAACTTTACTATAAGATAATTATTATTTGATACATGAAGTGCTCAGGGTTTACACAATGTTTATAGGATCTGCAGGGGGGGAACTCGTGCGGCAAGAATGACTGTCTGTTCTTGTCTTAGTAAAATATCTTTTATTTTAATTGAATGTTTAGTTATGATATGAATTTTGACACATTGTAAGTTTTGCCAATGAGGATCTCAGAAATCAAAAGTTTGTAATACACTATTATTGGCTTCTTTCAGTCTTGAGGAAATAAATAGGCTAAGCCTTGAAACTTTAGTCTGTTGAAAAATTAATTAATAAAAAGTATAAGTCCAGAGAATTAATCTTGAGGTTGATGTGTTTAGTTTACTTTAAAGTATTCCAAAATGCTAGAAATGATGTTAGACTTGAAAATTGGACATCAATTATATGTTGCTGCAATCTACAAGGTAAGTTGGAAGGGTCTCACCATAGTTTTATATTGTTCATCACTGGCATTTCTTCTTGGCCTTGCAAAATGGGATAAAACTTTGCCAGTGACTCTTCTTACATAATAAAAGAGTGGATGGTGTATTCCACTACACTTTTTATAGGGAAAAATGTTAATTTTGGGTAGATACCCATAAAAAGCTAACACTTGGCCATTATACTTTTGGAAACTCTCTTCTTTTTTAAATTGTACCACATGGTTCTCAATAATGTTAGTCACTGCCATATGTTCCTGAAGTTCTTGTAGACACTGTCACTTGTTTTAAACACTTGTACTATATCAAATTAAATTTGGAATGAGATCAATTTTGAAAAATAAATAAAATTAAATAATTTGAAGCAGTTTACATGAATGAATTAGTGAGCCTTCTTATTACCTAGATAGGCCTATTATACATTAATGTGGGGTTTATTTATTATATGGTAAACTTAAATATATCAAATCTATGAAATGTTGCAAATTTCCACATAAAAACTTTAAAAATTCAAAATGAGTGTAAAAACATACATTTATTCACATTTTTATCGAAATCTGAAAACACTGATTTTTTTGGGCTGTTCTGATGCTCCTGGATCCATTCCTGTAATACTGGGAATACAATTTAGCGCATTATAAGGTTAAGAGAAGATCCAGTCAGGCTTGAAAGTAGGCGAGAGGTTGCTGGGGATGATAAAATACACCAACAAATGAATAACAGGCTTTTCTAATTTAAAACCCCTATAACACAACATACTGTGTTTAGTCGATATACATTTTCTTTTATAACTCAGTAAATATTAATGTTAGAATGACGAGAGAGGGCTTAAAACTTTTGTCTTACTAATTTCCATCTTTTAAAATGCATTACTTTTACATCAGGGGCTTTTCTGACTCTTTTTGTGCCCAAGAACTCAAAATTTGAAAGAATAATCCCCAAAAATGGGGGTTAAGAGTTTTCCGATTGTTTTGCCCAACGAAGTTGTCCAACTGATTATAGAAAGGAACGTCCCTACCAAATTTGAAGTAAATTAGACCAAAAATGTGACTGCTAGAGTGCAAACACATACATATATATATATATATATAAATTTGAACGAGCCCCAAAACGTGTTCAGGGGGTCATGTTAGGAACTTCTACGGTGGTCCCGGGCTTATGTTTCCCTGTTCGGGTCATGCTAATAGTTCACTTCCATAGGAAATTCACTAATAAATACACTTTCGGTTAGCAGAGCCTAGTCATTAGAGACTCAGTATATCCAATGTAGTTCTGAATTACAATTTCTCCCATTTAACTATAAAGAAACTCCATATGTATAAATACTAAACTGTGTAACCTAACAAATTCAAAGTATTTTTCAGGTATTTTAATGTTTTGTTTAGTTCCTAAATAAGTTTCAAATACATTTAGGCTGCACAACTTACTGCTGACACTGTTCTTGAAGATTTCCCTGTTCTTGCCCATTGCTGACCAGATTCAAGAATTTCACTGCGGAGTTCAAAGGAAGGGATGATTCCAGCTGAAGTTGCATCCCATGAACAGTCAGACAGAATCCTGCAGGAACCATCATCTGTGGTATAAACAAAATATAATGTAGACGACATTTAACCTGTGTATTTCTTAAGTCCTTATTGCCTTACTAAAAAGACAATAACATCTCTTGCTTGGTTGTTTGGTTGCTGAGACCATTTGATCGTTTTAATGCTTTGAAATATTTCAACATCTCTTGAGAATATATTCCTGTTCCCTTATATTTTTCTCTATACCTCATTAAATTTTACAGTAAGAACCAGTGAAATATTATTATATCAAAGCTAATCTTCCTCGCCCACTCCCTGGCCGAGTTACACTTCAAACGGGTACAGTCCAAGGCAATGCCGTGCCAAGCCACCTTATCAATATTTTGTTAAAATGCACTCGCATAGGATTTCCGTTTTGCTATGCGCTGTACAAGTTAAAAATTACAGACAGGAAATATTTATTTCAAACTCCCCCAAAAACTGTTATCGTTTACTTTAAAATATTGTACTTTGACATTGATAGTTGTCGTACTAAATATTTGCAGTTGTTTCCCAGTGCTCATTGAGTCAGCAACAGTACAACTTAATTCAGTACAGTATTTTCTTTAAAAAAAATGAAACTGAAAGACTTAATTTTTGCAATGTAAAATTCTGTTCATAAACTCAGCCAATCTTAAATATTAATTAGCTAAGGAATTTCGTTTTCGGCCTGCTAAGTGGTTATTTTTCAACCAATTTGGACAATCGATGTGTCATTTTAAAGCTTTTACACTGCAGAGTAACAGAAAAACGTAAAACTCAAAAATACCACTTTAGTTTTTAAAATATTGACATTTAAAAAATTGCTCCATGTTATTTAAATGGGAGGATACCAGGCAACGTATACTCATGGAATTTGTACTAATTTGAAGCTTAAACATTCCTATACTCCCCTAAGTTGTCAGATTCTTGATATTCTTCCTTTAGGTTCATTAAATGATAAGAATTATAAAGTCCTACAATTTCTCAATTTTAATCATATAGGAGAATTTTTATTTAGGATTTTGAGGAACTCGGCCTTAGTTTGAAAAAACCAGGCAACGTGTAGTTGTGGAAGTTGTTCCAATTTGAAGCTTAAACATTCCGATACTCCCCAAAACTGTCAGATTTATAATTTTCTTCCTTTAAGCTTGTTTAATGATGTAAATTACAAAGTCCTCAAATTTCCCCATGTTATTCATATGGGGCAAATTTTGACCAGGCCTTAGTTTGAGAAAACCAGGCAACTTGTGGTCATGGGATTTATACCAATTTGAAGACTGAACATTCCGATACTCCCCAAAATTGTCAGATTTATCATTTCTCCCTTTAAGTTCATTAAATAATACAAAGTATAAAGTCCTAAAATTTCTCCATGTTATTCATATGGGAGAATTTTTGACCAGGAACTCGGCCTTAGTTTGATAAAACCAGGTAACGTGTGGTCATTGTATATATACCAATTTGAAGCGTGAACATTTCGATACCCCCCAAAATTGACAGATTTATCATTTTCTCCTTTTAAGTTTGTTAAATTACACAAAATTTAAGTGTCTACAAACTATTTTGGTGGGATTTATAGTATGTTTTGTTTACAGCAAACAGCTGATTATAATCACAACTCGGTGAGTTTCATTAGACGGCTGATCAGGTCATGAAGCTTTTGATTTATTTTCGTCTGTAGTAAACACCAAAGTAATTTTTTTTTATTTTATTGGAAAGTAGGTGCTTTGCAAACCTCTTCTCCCACGGGGGTAGTGTGGGACTCCTCCAAGAGAAGACTACCCACTAAACCCACCTCCCCCCCTCAAAAATGGACGAGATAGGAGGGCGACCACAGCATGAGCGGGTGATTGTTACCTGTAAAAAGTAACTTATTTTTTAACAGTTAGTTTTTGTTTTGTGATTATGTGATTTTTTAACTTTATCGTGCTACATATAAAGGTGCATTTTCATAATTTATAATATTTTCAGTAGGAACATATTCAACAACTGCAGGTATTTAATTGTTGGTGAATTGTACCGGACTACTCAAGCTTCATATTGTATCCGTCGAATTTCAACGGGTACATACAAGTAATTAACTAGTTAATCATAGTCATTATTCTTACCAGACGCCTACTTGTCCTGACCCCTCCTTACCTTGTTCCTCAGGATGCTCTGCGCTGCGTCAGTCAGTAGAGCCAGAGACGCAGCTTTACCCCCCACCACATCCACATTGCTACACGCAGGGTGGTCCAGACTAACCATGAGACTGTTGCTCTCTACAGCTGAGTATCGTAGGAACGGGAGCTCCGGAAGTTCTTCCCTCATGGTCCTGGTGGCAATAAGCTAAGATTATACATGTTTACCGACCGAATGAGAAGAATACAGTAACCCTCATGTTTATCCGCATTAAGGTGGCAGTGTCCCGATCCGGACAGCTGTAGCTCTGGATAACCTACCGTGAGGCTACAAATCAGTCTACGGACGCACGCATAAAACAACATGCGATAATTGCATAACAACTAATACTCAGTGGTTTAGTGGAGCGGGGACGCATGGGAACGGCGTTCCCACACTGGTTGTCCATAATTTAATATCATAATAATAATAATTTGCTTTTCTGACAATTTTAACAAAAACATTTAGCGTTCCCACACTGGACAATTTACGACTACACCACTGCTAATACTGCAGTCTACATAAACACAAAGAAATAATATGTACAGCTGAAAAGTTGTTTTGAATAAATACACTTAAGTTTTTGAAATTTAAAATACCTTTTAAACTCGTGTGTAAAGCCCAAGAACAAATCAGAATAGACTTGTAATTTACGGTATGTCTACAATTTCTATGATGCAAAAACCTGAACACTGACCTAGACCATAATAAGACGAGGCAAGATGCCTGGTGCGAGTCCAGAGTACATCTCGCCATAGCTACCTGGAGATCTCCCCACTGCTGGAACGACCGACGGACAACGTAGACCTGATGGCTGTAGCAGCTGCCTGAAAACGGCAATGAGTGACGAACATCTGAATCTTATTTTAGTCTGGTAATCCTGAACATTTAGAAAAGTGAGTGTTAGTCTCCCTAGCAGTGGAAGAAAACATTACAGAGATCTTTCAAAGCGTTGACACCTTTATATGTAAAATGAGTTTTGGGTAGCCTATGGTGTCTCAGTAATTATGACACAAATATAAAAAAATATAGGAACCTATTACGAAAGTAATATTCAAAATAAAAATACATATATATATGTATATATATACATATATAAAATTTCATATATGAAATGCATGTTAATTTTCATAATACTTGCATAAACTCTGTGGCCTGTGGCCACTTTTATTTCAGGTGGTGCAATTAAAACACATTTTATGTTTATGTGGGGACATTATGATTTTTGCTCATTGGAAAAAAAAAGAGATACAACGTTGGACTAAATTAGAAAGTTGCTAGATTTTACTAGACCTTTTCATTGCTACGCTTTTTAACACACCCTACCTTTTGATTTTTTTGAATTTTGGGTATGTAATCATTAGGGGTGTGCGAGTACTCGAAACTTCGAGTTTTCGGCCGAGTATTTTAATATTCAAACTCGACTCGAAACTTTGAAAACTACTCGAAAGTTCGAGCGAGAATTTCCTGCCGATTTTCGGACGATCGCGACCGGCCAAAACGCGAAGTAACGACCGAAAAAAGCAATCGCATCACGTAAAATTGGCCCAAAATGACAACCGCGAACGATTGCGATCGGCCAAAACGCGTAGTAACGGCCGCAAAAGGCGATCGCATCGTGTAAAATCGGCCGAAAATGAGATCGGACCGCGTCATTACTGCCGTACCTAACGATTTCGTTATTTAATACTGTTTGTAAGCAATGTCTGGACTAGGTGAAATTGGCCAAATGACAACCGGGCCCTGTTTTATCGGCCGGAAATGAATGTCAAACCGTGTTTTGTTTGTCAATACGTTTGTCAGTTTAATTGTACTGGCCAAAACTTTGTATTGCTACTCATGTATTAGTTAGAAACCATGTTTGGATTATCAAATCTAGGATGGTATCCAAATCCCATTACACTATTTTAAACTAGCAACTGATGGCAACTACTCGCTCAAAAATACTCAAACTCGAAAATAATTGGCACTACTCGACTCGACTCGATTTAAAAAATCACTACTCGCACACCCCTAGTAATCATTTACAAAAACACTATTTATTGAAATTTTTATATTTTTAAAAAAGCCACTCAAATGCATACCACTCAGCATACCAGAGTAAAGCTGAGATCATCATGAGTAAGAAATTTGAATTGGAAAAAAGATAGTGGTTTAGACAATACAAAGTATTCCGTAACTGTTAATATTTTACACAGAAATGGCCGCCATTTTCACACTGATAGATATAAGTGAATTCTGTATTGCCAAATGTTTTAAGCAAATTTCCCTTGTATGGAAGAGGCTATTTTTTTAACGAGACCTTTAAAATTATATATAATTTTCCTTTATGTTTACATAACAACATTTTGAGATTCAAACCCGTAGTAACCTTCAGTTTTGGAGCACCTGTACATAGATTTTGATGAAAATATTTTTAATAGATTGCCCATATGTGTTTTAGTTGGGCATATCATTGATGACTTTAGGCCAAAACGTTCTCGCGTTATATATGCTGGACGGGTGGTCTGACTGACCCTGTATACAGATAACTTTCCTACCTTTCTCCCTACCAGTTTAAATTTTACTGTGGAAATCAAACAGAACAGAAACAGCTTGTATTAAACTTTATAATTTGATAACTCATTTTTAAAAACAACCAATAATGTTTAACTTTTACATATTTATATTTTGAGAAATCTTATCTTAGCAATCTAGTTGGCTCAGTTAGTCCTTAAAATCCGGATTTCGGTTCCCGTTGGACCATCATCAGTTGGGACTATAAGGGTCAACCAAGTGACGAATCACGATGAAATCCTTCGGAATACGTAATACTCAGATGCATTTTAGCTTGGTTGACTCTTATAGTCCCAACTGATTATGGTCTTACGGGAACTGAAATCCAGATTTTAAGGACTAACTGAACTTAGGTAAAAATTTTCAAAATATACATACCTATATATCAAGCAATCTGAGCCATATAACGAATAATTTTTACAGCTTAAATTGTACAACCCTGAGATAACCCTACACAAAATTCATGAATTTCTTAATTTTAATTTGTTAAGTTTCTAAAAAATATAACGTTTAATTTTTATTTTTTTTTCTACGTTAAATTTGTAATTTTTTTTTACTATTTCATCGTTGAGTTGAATTACATCAAACCAAAATTCATCTTAATTTCTCACTTTTAAAATTTCTGACGTATTTTTCAGGCACCACAGGTCCGTCAATGACAGAGTCTCCAACAATCCTTTCCACTCTGCCGTCAGCATAGCGAATATGACCAAGCTGCGTTCTGCAACATAAGGCAGGGTAAAATAAATCCTTCAACATTAATAATGAATCAAATGATACTACTGAGTGAAGATAGTTAATAAACAGTTTATAGGGGATATGAGACGGAATTTGATAATTAAAATTGAAGCTGTATATACAATCAGCACCAAATCATGCTAATTAGATCTTAATTATGGTATTTTTATAGGCAGATATGTGCCTAAACAGGTAAGGGCATTGGTGCAGCAGTATTATAAAAACTGTCAAATTCAGAAAGAAGTACTTCCCAGATTTTGTTGTAGTTTTGACAATCACTGAATCAACAAATAATTAATTAAGGAACATTATTTTCACTCTGTATCCTTACATTTACTTATCATCGTAAGTAATGGATCTTATCACATAGGATATTAGAAGTGTCTTCATAGAAAAAATATTAAATCATATTTCTAAAAATATAAGTTTATAAAGTGAGTAAAGTGGGATATCTAAAAGATATTGGTGTTTGATGTCATAGCAATTGGATTGTGTAGCACCATACAATTAGGCCTAAAAGGCCATATATAGGCCTATCTATATAATACATAGTGACCATTTTACAGTGAGACACATACTACAATAAAACTTCTGAAAACCACAAAAAATCCCAAATTTGCAGTGTTCCTCAACCATTTTTCTGTAAGGTCTTGTCATAAGAACATAATAAGAATGAGCATTCAATATATTAGTCATACATTAGGGGCAAATCAAGACTACTGTAATGCAGGATCTCTAAAAACTAAATATCACTACCCTTCACTTTTGGGTATATTAACGTTTTGCAATAACATATTCCCCTTTTAAAAATCATTAATTTTAACAGGTAGAATTGGTTTAATATTAAGAAGTTAAATGGTAATTCAATTTAGGATCACACACAGATTCCTAAATCATGAGTATGTACTTATTTAAAGTAAAAGTTCTTTTGTTAGAGCTACAGTAATACCAACCTGAACCTGGCATAGTTGTAATTGATACTGAAGATTGTTCCGTTGTCTGCCAACCCGACAAGACCGACTGTCGCTCTGACGTGTGGCCACTTCCAACAGTGTCTTCGCAGCGACGGTGTGTGGAGGTTGGTAACAATGTCATCTACAGTGACTGTTCCCTGCACCACCCCCCACTGCTCGTACCCCTTACCGAGCGAATCTCTGTAGGAATAGTTTTGCTGTCTGAGATTTCGATTAAAGTTAAAAATACATTAAGGATAATACATGTGATAACCACAGGTCCTTAAAAAGTAATAAAACTGCACTTGCTATTTTTTTAAACTTACTTACTCGTACCACTTGACATTAGACGATATAAATAGTCAAGCCTTATACCACAGGCTTGAGTCTGTGTGGGGATCTTATCCAGCATTACAAGGAAGAGCAGTTGCAATACGGCTAGACAGAACTGATAGAATTTACTTTAGACTAGGATACAAACTAATAGCAAAGCTGCTGCAGAGATTTTGGAGATTCGCTGAGTCGACTATTTCAACTTCTCCCCTCTCCCTATCAATATCAATTTCCAACCCACTAATCATAGCAACTCTGTTTTAGCGAATTTCCCCTATAGGGAAGAAGCTATTACCGTAGATTGCATGGTAAGACTTAAGCCCCAGACCATGATAATTTTTCATTTTGAGGTCCCCAGATGCCAAAAACACTATTCGTTCAAATTTATATACATGTATATATATACATATATGTGTGTGTGTCCGTTACCGTGATAACTTTTGAAAGAAACACCCGATTTTGATGAAATTTGGCACAAATGTGGAGAGTAGCATTTATGACTTTAAGTTCGAAAACCAGATCGATCGCTCTGTGGGAAGGAGGTTTATTATGAACCTACATTAAGGGAACTTGGTATGAAGCTTCACCTGGTTCAGTTGTATTGATAATTGCAAAAAAACACATTACTTATCTTCCTCGTTGCAGCAAACATGCGTCCTCAACCCTAATGTTATTCTTATGGGGAATAAATAAAATGCTATATATCACTTATTTATGGATGTATTTTTGTGAAACTTGGTAAATAGCTTTATGTAGTAGTGAGTCACATATATATGCATTGGAAATTTGCTGAGTACACAGGTTTGCTGCGACGGGGGTATTTTTTATTTAGATTTTTAGATTCTTATAGGCTAGTTAATTTTTTGTATGAAAACAAGTTGTTTTTATCTATTGACTATCTTAACAATTTGTTTTACAAACACTGAAACGCATAAGTACAAAGGATGACTGTGAACTCACTCTGCAGAATTCAAGTAGTTGGTACACATTTATTAGTAGAGGATTCATTTTCATTGCATAAAATTGCTGGATTATTCTTTTATTTTCTGTGCTATTTTTCATGGCGAGAAAGATTATTCATAAAAAAGTTCTAGAGAAAAAATAATCAAAGTGTTGACTTTTAGTTTTAGGTCTTTAACTGACTACACTAAATCTTTCTAGACTTACTGGTGTAATTTTGTTTTCACCTTTGCGATATAAATTTCATATTCTGTTGCAATCAAAAATACACTACCTTCATCAATTGTATTTTGTTGACGTTGCCTATTTTACTATGTAAACAATATGGTATCAAGTTTCTTATTTCTTATTTCGAATTAAGCGAAAGCCCAAAGTTCTTACTCAATCATCACTGAATCTCCAACTTCCTAATAAGAGGGAGAGGTGATATTTGTTGCATATTGATAAGGTGATATATGTGTTGCATATTGATTAGGTGATATTTGTTGCCTAAAATATGACAAATAAAAGGTTTTGGTTCTGATTTTATTTTGGGTTCTGCCCCATGGATCTTCAAAGTTCCAATGGAATTTTTACAATTTGATTATCATAACTTTAACAGATGTTCAATATTCTAGATAGTTGAAAAGGTTTGAACCACAACACACACAACTGCTGTATACCCAGTGAAGTCGGAAATCGCACCAGCAGTGACTAATAACCAGCTATAGTTTAATACAAAATATTAGATCCAATTATCGAGGGAAATGTTTTAGGGATTTTAGTAAACCTATCAGATTCAAAACTAAACTTGCCTGATATTTTAATGTTAGTAAACCAGATTTTGGACAGACTCAAGTAAGTGTCAAGCGACAAAATAAACAAAATACCCCCGTCGCAGCAAACCTGCATACTCAGCGAATTCCCAATGGAGATATAAATGTCTTAATACTACATAAAGCCACTTACCAAGTTTCATAAAAATATATTCACAAATAAGCGATATATACAATTTTAATTTCTCCTTAAGAATAACATTGGGGCTCAGGACGCAGGTTTGCTGCAACAAGGAATACAAAAATGGGTTTTTATGCAAATATCAATATCAAACTCAACTAGGTTAAGTCATATACCAGTTTTTATTAATTTATATTCATAACTAAGGGAGACATAGCATTTAATTATTCTCCATAAGAATAACATGGGGGCTGAGTACGCAGGTTCGCTGCTACAGGAGCCTTTAGCAAACAATTTTTTTGAGCAAATATCAATAGACCACAACCAGATGAAGCCGTATACCAAGTTTCGTCAGAATACGTTTATAAATAAGTGAGATATAAAATTTTTCTTTTCCTCCATAAGAATAACATTAGATAACGTACTGTGTTTAGCACTTTCAATATCTAGGTAACCAATTGACGTAGAGGAATGAACAAAATACCAAATTGTGAGTTTTTTAAAGTGAATCCAATGGTGAAAACTAAAATTTGACTATTTCAAAAATTATATATACAAAATTCAAAAAACCTATTTTTGAGGTACAAAACCCCCCCCAAAATACCCCTTCGGGTAGAGTGATCTGGCTGGTTTTCGAACTTAAAGTCATAAATGTTGCTTTACACGTTTATCCCAAATTTCATCAAAATCGGATCATTTTTACGAGAGTTGTCGTGCTCACAGACATATATATATATATATATATATATATATATATATATATATATATATATATACAGTTTGAATGAATGGTGTTTTTGGGGTCTGGGGACCCCAAAACGAAAAGTTATCATGGTCCCGGGCCTAGGTCTTACCATGTCGACCTAGACCCCAAAAACACCATTCATTCAAACTGTATATATATATATATATATATATGTGTCCGTGAGCACGATAGCTCTCGTAAAAGTTATCCGATTTTGATGAAATTTGATATAAACGTGTAAAGCAACATTTATGACTTTAAGTTCGAAAACCAGCCAGGTCGCTTTATCCAAAGGCGTATTTTGGGGGGGTTTTGTACCCCAAAAATGGGTTTTTCGAATTTTTTACATATAATTTTTGAAATAGTCAAATTTTAGTTTTTACCATTGGATTCAGCTTAAAAAAACACGAAATTTGGTATTTTGATCATTTCTCTACGTCAATTGGTTACCGAGATATTGAAAGTGCTAAACACAGTACGTTGTCTAATGTTATTCTTATGGATGAAAATACAAATTTTATATCTCACTTATTTATGAACGTATACTGACGAAACTTGGTATACGACTTCATCTGATTGTGGAAAAACATTTTTTAACCAATGGCTCCCGTAGCAGCAAACCTGCGTACTCAGCCCCATGTTATTCTTATGGAGAATAAGCAACGTGTTATCTCCCTTCATTATGAAATTAAATTAATGAAATTTGGTATATGGCTTTACCTACATGAGTTATATTGATATTTGTATAAAACCCCATTTTTTGTGCTCCTTGCTTCAGCAAACTTGCATACTCAGCCGCCATGTTATTCTTATGGAGAATAATTAAAATATCATAAATCGTTTATTTATGAATGTATATTGATGAAACTTGGTATGTGGCTTTATGTAGTATTAATATACATATATATATATATATATGCATTGGAAATTCACTGAGTACGCAGGTTTGCTGCTACGGGGGTATTTATTTGAACATCCCCCAGTTTTATAAATTAACTTAAAACTATAATAAAAGGTTGGTTTGTGACGCAAATTTGAATTATTTTTGTTTATCACAAACCTAATTAAGTTGCCTTTCATAGTACCTTTACAAGATCCTGCATAAATAGCAAATTCAATGTTGGTTTGGTTTCTTAAAATAAAAATTCCCATAACAGTTTAAGAACTACTGCTCTGTGAAACAGATCTTTCTATAAGCATCAGACTCCAATACAAAAATGGAAAACAATGTTGAACAGAAAGTGGTCTCACAAAACTGACCTTTTTTATGTAATTTTAGATTTTATTGAGGTTTTTCTTCCAATAATCAATATACATTTATTACACAATACTATAACATTGAGGGAGTATTTATTTTTGTAAACATTTTCTATTCTAAGGTGGGGTGTACTATTCAAAAATAGTTTAATAAAGTGCAGAAGCAACAAAGGTCTCTGCCACCAAGTCTTCCACCTCAGTTAAATTTGAACCATTTTTCAGTTAAAATATTTAGACTTTAACTGAAAACTTGCAGCATGATTCTTTCTACACAGTAGTATTAAGCAAAATAGATGCACTTTCATAAATCAGAAGCAAAGATTAATTCTTTACGATTAGTATATTTTGAAAAATATACCCCCTCAATTTTTCAGGTCTTTTCTATTATAGGTTTTCAAACTGAAAACACTAAGTAAGTTTTCAGGTGGTCATACAGTCATTAGTGAATTTCCTATGGAAAGTGAACTATTAGCATGACCCGCAGGGTGAAACTTAAGCCCGGGACCACCATAGAAGTTACTAACGTGACCCCCTGAACACGTTTGGGGGTTTGTTCAAAATTGTATATATATATATAGACATATATATATATATATATATATATATATATATATATATATATGTGTGTGTGCAGGCACTCTAGCGGTCACATTTTTGTCCAATTTACTTCATATTTGGTAGGGAGGTTCCTTTCTATAATGAGTTGGACAAGTTCGTTGGGCAAAACAATCGGAAAACTCTAAATCCCTTTTTTAGGGATTAATCTTTCAAATTTAGAGTTTTTGGGCCCAAAAAGGGCCAGAAAAGCCCCTGATGTGAAATTAAGGAATGTAAAAAGATGGGAATTAGTGTGGCAAAACTTTTAAGCCCTCTCTCGTCACTCTAGCATATATATTTACCGAGTTATTAAAGGAAATGTGTATTGACCAAACACAGTACGTCGTCTTATGGGGGTTTTACATTATAAAAACCTGTTAATCATTTTTTGGTGTACTTTTATCATCCCCAACAACCTCACGCCTACTTTAAAGCCTGACTGGACCTTCTCCTAACCTTATAATGCGCAAAATTGTATTCCCAGCATTGCAGGTAAATAGAACCAGGAGTATCAGAACAGCCAAAAAATCAATATTTTCAGATTTGAATAAAAAATGGAATAATAGTATATTTTTAACTGATTTTGAGTTTTTATAGTTTTTTATGTGGAAATTCATTTCCCTCACGTCAGTGTGCTGCGTGCAAACTCGTTTTTTTACTATTTATCACTGGGTATCTTCAAGAAAAAATCTAATTATTGATAAGCATAAGTTACTATAGAAACTACAACATTATAATTTCATTTTTTTGTAAGAGCAGTGGCAGAAATTTGGATAGTTTAAAGTTTAAAATAAGAAACTATATTTCCGCTCATGTGAAAACAACACAGACTACTTGACTGCTTGTACTGTAAGTAGATTATGATTTTCGAATTTTAACATGGCATGTAAACATCTTTGCAAAAGTTAAACAACCATCAAATTAAATGTTTCTCTATCTCCTATACTAATGTACTGCTTAACATGACAAAAGTTATTGAATTGTGCCTTGAACCCATCAAACAAATTTTGTTTTCTAAGCATTTACTGCAGGAATAAATTACTACAATAATTCTCGTGAACATCAATAAACCAAATTTCTAAAATAATTGTCCTTCTTTACCATCAAACTCGCCTAAATAACTTTATATAATTATAACCATACAAAATAAAAGAGTTATAAGGGAGTAATGATAAAAACCGTTAACATGTTTTGAGCTTACCACTGTACCTAGAAAAATAAAAATTTTAGCTAGAAAATCTCTATGTAACCAAGTTTTTTTATTAATATTTTAGATTTGATATGGAGAACAAGCTTGCCTTAAAACAGATCAGGTTCACTTCATAAACACAATAAGAAAGTGCATAATTTGATTATATATAATAATTATAAACTCTTTAATATGCATAATTTACATATATCATTTTACAACAAAAATTACTGGATCATCCACATTTTTTGTTTAACATATCAGTATAGTGTTACTAGCTAAAAAACACAATTATTTAAGGAAATTAAACTTGCTTAATCTACACAATGCACTAGGTTAATTTTGGCGATGCTGACCACTATCTGGCTGTTCTATAGCTGAAGGTACGCCAACCTGTGATTCTTGTGTTGAAACATTTACACACACCCTGTTCGTAGGATCTGAACTGGAGCAACCAACAAGTACAAAAATATTTGCTCTGTTGTTTTCAATAAAGAACAAAAAACAGACTTTTGTACTTGTTGGTTGCTTCAGTTCAGATCCTACGAACAGGATGAGTGAAAATGTTTCAACTCAAGAATCACAGGTTAGCGTACCTTCAATTATAGAACAGCCAGAGAGAGACCAGCATCGCCAAAACTAAACTACTGCATTGTGTAGATTAAGCAAATTTCATTCCTTTAATTAATTGTATTTTTTAGTTAACATTATACTAAGATATGTTTTGGAAAAAATATGATCTAGTAATTTTTGTTGTAAAATTATGCAAATTGTATATATTAAAGAGTTTATAATTATATACGATCAAATTATGTATTATCTTGTTGTGTCTATGATGTGAACTTAATTTGTTTTAAGGTAAGCCTGCTCTCCCTACCAAACCTAAAATGTTAAACCAAAACTTGGTGTATAAAGTTTTTCTAGCTGAAACCATGATTTTTCTAAGTACAGCGGTAAGCCCAAAACATGTTAACGGTTTTTGTCATTCTCACTAATAACTTTTATTTTGTATAGTTCTAATTGTATGAGATTATTTAGGCAAGTTTAAAGAAGGAAAATTATTTTAGAAATTTGATTTATTGAGGTTTGAGAATTATTGAGGCTCTCTTGTACTTTATTCCTTCAGTAAATTCCTAGAAAACATAATTTGTTTTGGGGTTTTCAAGGCACAATTCAATAACTTTTTTCAAGTTAAGCAGCACATCAATGTAAGAATTAGAACAAAATTTAATTTGATGATTGTTTAACAATAGCAAAGATGTTTGTTTATATGCCATGTTGAAATTTGAAGTCATAATTTACTGACAGTACAAACAGTCAAGAAGTCTTTGTTGTTTTCACAAGAGTGGAAATGCAGTGTATTATTTTATGCTCTAATCTATTCAAACTTCTGCCACTGCTCTTACAAAAAAATGAAATTTGAATGTTGTAGTTTTAGTAGTAATTTATCTTTACTAATCATCATTACTAAAAAAATACTAATCATCATTAATATATAAATGGGCATACACACATCATTCCCAGACTGCCGCCGCACCTTTGCGTTGCTTCATTGAAATAGACTAACTATATTTGTAGCAGTTTCCTCTAGTTTTTGATTGATTGATTGGTAATTGTTCAGAAGCATGTTTAAAAATATTGGTCTATTTTTAAGACCTGGCCTCTCCGTACTAGTTCACAGGGATGTCTGCTACTCATGTGAGGTTAGTTAATAGTGAGGCTAGATCTCTGTGTTAGATAAATATTGACTTACTAGCTGGCCCGACAGATGTTGTCCTGTCCTAATGTCATTGAATTTGTTTTATGTAAAATACTCGTTAATTTTCAAAATGAGCTCGGTCGCTTCACTCACTCGCCTCACAGATGAGCTCGTTCGCTACGCTCACTCACCTACTTTTATATAGTGCTAACTTCGGCATCAAAAAAAGAGTTTGAGTTGCCAATCAAGTAGATTTGTTATTTCCGTAATGAACATATGTTTATGCCTTTCAAGTATGTTTAGAAATAATCCTTGTTAACAGCTGTTTGGTGAAACTAACTTAACTTTGATCAAATCAATGGGAACTTTGAAGGCCAGTGGGACAGAGCCCTTAGTTCGGAATAGAAATTTTCTTTTATAAAAACCTTGTCCTAACATTAACAAACACAAAAACAAATATAATTTTTAATTTGATGTACTCATTCTCAAGTTATGGTGTGACCAAGGGAAATAGGGATTAATTTTTATATATTAAGATGGGAGTGTTGGAAAACTTATTCTCTGATACTGATTAGGCTTCACCCACCTTAGAATATTCTGCGTGGTAATAAAGGCTCCGAAGTCAACACGTAAAACACAGTCACAACCACGAACACACACGGACTTTACAACAAGAAAATCGGGCCCTCGCAGAACATCGACGTTTCGCAGATAAATAAAAACAACCCGCTTCTTCAGGATTTAATTATGGCAGTCTAGATGGTCGACTGCGTAGCCGCTCCGAACGACGCATACCGCGGCTCAAACTGTTGGAAAACTGTTTAAATTTGTATTACAAAGTGCATCACTGTCTCACGGTTCCTGCTGATTTGGTAAACTTGTATGGTGTAGTAGTGTTTATTTAAACTACGTGAAATAAGAAAAAGCTTAATGCTGCTTACATGCGTCACTCGGTCAAAGAATAAAAATATGAGTTCGTCATGCAATAGACAGTGTTTAAAATATGTGTAACCTTTAAAATTTTGTAATATACATGGTTAAGAACACTTGAAATAATTTTATTATGCATTATATTAACTCTATTGACTGAAATTGAACTCATGGTCTGGTAATCGCAGGGCTGCCATGAGGGGGGGCAATCGGGACAGAAAGAACCAAACAGGAAGATAGTAAAATAGGGGTGTCTGGGCCCCCTCAGCATTTTTGCCTCAGGCCCCTAATTGCCTCGTGACAGCCCTGGGTAAATGTCACCCGTGATACTTAAATACTGTGAGTAACAATATTCATGAACATTTTTTGGAGTGGGATAAGCGAAGCACAAAGGCAATGCTCAGTGGCGAACATGTACAAAATATTTCCAGTGATAAGACGGTTAATAAACACACAGTGGATAATTTGGTGGGATCATTAATTTAGGACATGAATTTAGTGAACATGAAAAAAAGTTGTTCATAAACATCTGGAATCAATACTTCTCCTAGTACCATGTTAATACTGATATGGTAGAATAGTTAGTATTAATTTTCAGATCAGAGCAATTTAAGGAATTGAATTTATTATTGTAATCAATATGAGTTACATAACCGCTTCACCACATTCTCTTTGTAAATCCTCTGTATTAGAAGAGAACTCTCTGCAAGATTTTGAGAAAATCACTTATTATTGATTTTTGTTTTCAAAAGAAGGTAGTTTTGGATTCAATATCAGATTTTTTTTAATTTTTTTGAACAAACTTTAATTCATTTTAAATTCAGGACAAGTCTGGGGAGGCTATCTTTCAAGTTTGTTTTTAGAGCAATTCCAAATCGGGTTGTTTTTTTTTTTATTTCACAAATATCTTGTTATCATCAACGATGGCTGCAAGGGTGACAATCATGTGTTTATTTGTTTTCTTCATTCTAGTTCCTGACAACTAACTGTAATATGTGTGGCAAACTGGCAAATCACACAATATTCCAGCCTCGGAAAACAAATGAATGACTTTTTTTGTGAAGAATGAAAAGTAAATACACCAGCTGACATTTCATCTCTTACCTTAAGCGTACACGGGGGAGGCAATGACAAGTAGTTAGTTTAAATTATAATGAACCATGACGAGTGGAGACTCACAAGTTTATCTGTAGCTGTGAAAGAGGTTGCTCCGCCAAGGCACTGGCCACAGCAGAAATGTCCGCAGATGTCTCATAGTAGTATGGTCCGTTCAGTGCAGCCCAGCTGCAACATAAAGCATGACCCAACATAGAAGCAGTCAGTGTTGAATATATATTTATGATGTGTGAACTATAAAATAGAGCCATTGCAGCATACCGTTAGCATCAGTAAGCAGGTTGAAGTGAATTTTCCATTTATTAGTTTTTTCATTAACACGATAACTACTAAATATTTCCCTACAGAGTTCCACCCACGTGGCTTTGTATGACTCTGCGCCCAGTCGATCAATTCTGGATTCATCGGTTTCAATCGAAACATTCCAATTTACCACCGATTACACAATTCACCCGATAATGTTCTTAGACAGTGACTACCAGTTACGTCTAAATCAAATTAAAGCGTATAATTTTGAATAATCATAAAACAAATAAGTAAAAACTAAAAGCGCATTAGAAATCACAACAGTTGACGTTTTATCAGCCAGTAATAACGACTAATGTACTTAGTGTAAGGATCAAGCTGGAAGTAGTTCCTTAAACCCTCCACATATAGGGTTTACTAGTAGTGGTGCTCTAGTGGCAAAATCCTAAACTTTTACAAGAAATTTTAAAATCGGCATTTAGCGTCGTGGCCTAGATCTAGCCAATGTCTTAGTATTTAAGAAACGATTTACTAATCCCCACACTTTTCCCTCACATACCTCATATATCTTTGGGTTAGATGATAAACTGTAAGTCCTGAAATCAGTGCACCATTGGTCTTTGGGTGAAACCAACAATCTGATTGCTAATTCCAAAATTACCCCAAACATTTAAGAAAGAATAAGATGAACTCTGCACACATATTAACAGAAAAATATAATAAAATATGTTTAAAAAATTTGTTAACTTACATTAGATTTATTTTCACAAATTTACTGCCTTGATCAACATTGTTCCTCCTGAAAAAATACATAATTACAAGAACAATTGATCAATAATAAAATAATAATTCAAGTTTATGGAGTTGTTTAAATCGCGTAGTATATTGAGGCACTTTAGAATTCTTGTAAAAATTATGAGTTTTGTATCACCTGAGTTTAGTATCAGGATCAAAATATTTTACAAGACTAAATTGAATATGAAATCCCATTATTCAAAATATTTTTTTAATTCCTACCTATCTTAAATTGTAGGAACAATAAGAGAAATAGAGAAGGACATTGAAAGCCTTTGATTTTTCCTTAACCGCTTTGGGTTGAATTTATGATGATTTGGTGTGTGTCAGCACAAAAATTTGTTTACGTTTCGATAAGGATTGGTCAAAATCCTGGGTCTTTTTGCTAACATGGACTTTTTTGATAATTATGTTCACAAGTTAGCACTTCTAAGGTTGATAATTTTAAAGTAATTAAATAGAGTCTTTCAAAAGATTTAAAGGTACTCAGTTATACTTTTATTTAATAATAAACTTTTTTGTTTTAAAGAGTCATTAATTAACAGTTAATGATAGATGGCAGCTGGATTCAGTTTTGAACCCTCATAAAAATTTTCTAGACTTTGCTCAAGTTTGATCTGGCGAACCTCGGATGACTAGGCGAGAGCTCTACCCACTAATCTACCCATCTAGTCATGGCTGTACATATTTTGTCAAAATCCCAACGAGTGTATGTCCTCATTACTGATAGTACCGTGCAACTTTGAAAGTGATACCTGATGTTTACTTTGTCTTACCCTTATAAAAATTCTACCGACTAAATTTCCCCATCTCTGAATGAGTTTTATAAGATATTTCTGTATTCTTCTATGTCCAAGAAAGCTTCTTCATCAAGTGTGCAGTTTTTTTAAAACTTAGGGACCTAAAAACTTAAACATATTTGTGCTGAACCATTATAACCCCAAGCTGGTAACCCGTTCTCTGAGCAGGGTTCTTGCATTTGTAATGCTAGATGTTAAAAAAATTACATTTTACTTACTGTTACCATGCTGATCATAAACTGAATCAATTCCCATAAGAATAATATTGAAGCAATGACCGACTAAGGGGCAGAGCCCCAATGACTTTGATGCTTTGAAATAGTCTAAATTTGTCTAACAGTTACACGGTTCAGTGTGAAACGTTGTGAACAATGACTCTGGACCTATTCAAAATTCTCCACTTATCTGAAACCTGATTTTGATTTGATTTTGATTTTTATACATTTATGTTAAATTAATATACTTCACTGATTTTATTTCACAACTTAATCAGCTGTACTTAATTTTTCATATTTAAATAACCTGATGTTTTTATTTACTTAAGTGTGTAACCTTCAAGTCAATTAGTTCTTCGAGAATCTGGCGATGATTACTTTGTAATTGAAAGGCCTCGTTTAAATTAAATTATATTGTATTGATTAACGTTTGTATTAACTTAAAACGTGAAACAAGTTAGAGAAAATTTTTAGTATAGCTGTTTTCTTGTGAAAAGCAAGAATATCTGGCCCTATACGAGTGTAACAGATGGGCAACAATGTTTTGCTGGTTTCAACTCTAATAGATGAAACGAAAAATAAACTCGAAAATTCAAGATTTTGAGCTATGTACAGACAAAACTGTAATTTTGTCCTACATAAAAACTAAATGTCTTACTTGCACTGAAGCCTGCCAGTGAAGACTATTCTCCACCGCCTCATTGGCTCTAGGCACTGGAAAGCTAAACAATCGGTTGTCCACTCTTCACATGCTCTTGGACGTCCATACTGATCTGTCGCAATTTAATTATATCTTATTTACTAATAGTATAGAAATTGGGAAAATCCATCTATTTAAAATGTACTAGTGTTGGTAATATCCACATTGCACACAAATTTTACTTCTTAAGAAATAAGGAAATCCTCTTCATCTGATTTCCTAAGCCGTCTTCATTGTCACCCAACGTTTTACAACATCCTGGCATACCAGGCAAAACGGTGACATTGCCATGTGCAATAATGAAACTTAAACGACTAAATTACATCAAACTAAACTCGGTTATATTAAGTTGGCCTACCATTGAAAAATCAATAAACACTGTAGTAATTTGTATTCATCAAAAAATCTACTAATTTGCCTTTAAAAGATTCCAATTATCCATTCAATTATCAATTTATAGTACACCAGCAAAGTTTTCATTCATGCACACCCAGACAGGTGCCAAAACCCCAAAACAGGTAGCGAGGTTCACAAATGGACATTGTTCCTAAACAGGTGCAATTTTATATAAAATTTAATTTATTGAATTACACAAATTTAGGGTTTTTTTTATAGTCCGAGATTTTATTTTCCAACTAATTACAAACTATTTTTTTACAATTGGTAACTTCCCTAAGCTGTTTCACTCCTAATTATTTTACAGCTTTGTAGCTATTTTACAAGCCAGAAAGGCTATAAAGCCTACAAGTTTTAAGTATATCTCAGTAATCCGGATTATAAAAATTAAAAAGTTATTTTGTCACTTACAACATTGCTGGTGGTGGCCCTTGAGTTTTGAGAGAGGAAGTAAACTCACCTGTACTCTGGTAGACAAGACCACTGGAGCCGAACTGTAGTCTGACTCGAGCTGAGGCTGAGTTATACCTTCCCCTTGCTAACTCCAGTAGCAACCAGACGTCTTCCGATCCAGCAAACACTAGCATGCTGTCTCGCCTGAATGTCTGCGAGTCATAAAACAGTAGAATTGTTATAGATTAAATCTTGTTTGAATCATTAAGAATTCTGACATACTGAGGTTTGATTTATTGTGGTGATCTCCGACAGACTTTGATTTCCAGAGGTTTATAACAAATTGAGAAGTGTTAGAAGCATAATCCCCCAACAAATATGCAATATGTTCTGCATCACAGTAAAAAACTATTCAAAACAAATCAAATATGAGTGAATAAATGAAAAAGAAATTATTTATTTGAAGGATGTAATGCTAAGGTTACAGTTGGCAAAAGTAAGAGGTATACACCTATTTACTAAACTAGCTGGTACCTGGCGCAACTTTGTTCACGTGGGTCTTTTTACTAGGTACTATGTATGTAATATAAGATTAGTTATTGAATTTATATTGGTGAGATTTTATTAATAAGTTTTTGTTGGATGAGTTTATTTTATCAGTGATGTCACCAATAATTTATTAGATAAGACATAAGACATTATATCCATAATGTACTAGGAGCTAATTGTTGGAAATCAATTTAAATTTTAAACTCTTTTTTGTTGTTTATGTTGTTGATTTGACCTGACGATGGTATCTTTGATATCAAAAGGCCTAGTCAATTAAAATTTATTAATATTGGAATTTTGATGCTCTCATTTCACAGTTTAAAATTTAAATGTGAGACATAACTTGTTGTCACCAGCATGAAGGGGGGGGGGGACTGGTGGACACCTAACTCAATTACTAACTAAGTTCCTGGTCACTACAGATTCTGTGATCACCTTCTGGAGAGCTACTATTAATCCTTTAAACGTGTTTTACACCATTCAAAATTTGAAACATTGCATTACTCTTAGAATTTGAACTTTATAATTTTAGTAAACTCACTTTTTCTCTAGTCCATACCCTCGGCCTCTCCAAATACTCCTCTCTCCTTGTTGGAAAGATGATAACATCCGGTTTCTCCGCAAACATGATTCTCCGCCATTGCAGCACAACATAAGCAACTGCCCACTTGAAGTAATATGGTAGCCCTTAGTCAAACACCACATTTTTAGACTTTCACATCAACATTGCTTACCAAATTTAATAAAAACAGATTTTTATTGAATGACCTACAGCATCAATTAAAAAACAAATGGAAATAACAGTTATTTTTACTAAACAGTAATATTATTTGATAAAAAAGTAAAAAGGTGAACGAGCCATGTCAACTGTTACTATTATATTAACAGGACTACAGTCTCACATAATTGTGTGTGGGCTATACTGTTTATTATTGTTCAAATCATGTTTAGCTGGTGACTCAGATCAGCTACTGTGATTATTGGTGTCAACAAAAACAAATTAAACCTTACTAGCAGGTGTTCCGCTCTCCGTATGAGAATGTAGAGCCAAACGTTTTAAACCTTTATTTACATTATGATTAGCTCATTAGTTGACTAACTAAATAAAACATAACTCCACAAGATTAAGATTAAAACTTAGAAAGTCTATGGGGCGAAGCTCTGGAGGTTTTAAAACGCCAAAAAGTCACATCTAGAGACTATGCTTTTCATTGATACCAAACAAAATGATAGTTTTACGGGTTGAAAATCATCAACAAAAATCAATTTGCTATCTACATCACATCTAGGCTTTTTTAACACTTATCTAGTGCAGATATGAAAAAGAATGTACGGTACGGTATATTTAGTAAAAATTTGTGTTTACTTTAAATAGTTCCTCTGAATTGTGTGCATATTTTAAACAAATAATAAAATTTCTATACGGCTGTATCAACAATGTCTCAGACAGACATAAAAACAGTCAAGATAGCAGTATAACTAGTATAAAGCCCTTAAACAAGAAAGTGTCTTAGTTTTTAATAAAAAACTTAACTATAGCTCTCAATTAATTTGTAATATAATAATTGAATCTGAAGTTGAACAGACGAGTCCACCTTTGATAAGGTCAACTACTACAGGGCGAGGGAAAGGTCAAGGACACAAAGGTCACATGGTGTTTATTAGCTTCTGTTGGCGAGTGTACTGTGCCAGCTACCATGATGTAGTAAAGTAGTGAAATTGACATTATAACTGTCCGTCCGTAAAATCTGTCTTCGCTGTTTGTTGATGTTACATTGTAAAAATGTGTCTATGTCCTTGTTTTCATTCAGTAACTTTTGTAATTCATCGATAATGTCAACTTAACTGAAAAAATGTCGGAAACGGCTTGGTATCTCTCAACACTCACTTGACTATGTGAATGTAACTTAGTGGCAAAACCTGGTTGTAATACACAACTAGTATTTGAAATGGAGAATGGAGATGAGAAGAAAGGTAAACGAGTTCGCACGCAGCACGCTGACGTGATGGAAGTGAATTTCCACATAAAAACTTTTAAAACTCAAAATCAGTGTAAAAACATACATTTGTCCAATTTTTATTGAAATCTGAAAACATTGATTTTTTGGCTGTTCTGATACTCCTGGTTCTATTTACCTGCAATGCTGGGAATACAATTTTGCGCATTATAAGGTTAGGAGAAGGTCCAGTCAGGCTTTAAAGTAGGCGTGAGGTTGTTGGGGATGATAAAAGTACACCAAAAAATGATTAACAGGTTTTTATAATGTAAAACCCCCATAAGACGACGTACTGTGTTTGGTCAATACACATTTCCTTTAATAACTCGGTAAATATTTTTGCTAGAATGACAAGAGGGGGCTTAAAACTTTCGCCTCTCTAATTCCCATCTTTTTACATGCATCTTTTTACATGCTTTTTACATCTGGGGCTTTTCTGACCCTTTTTGGGCCCAAAAACTCGAAATTTGAAAGATTAATCCCCAAAAAATGGATTTAGAGTTTTCCGATTGTTTTGCCCAACGAACTTGTCCAACAGATTATAGAAAGGAACGTCCCTACCAAATTTGAAGTAAATCGGACAAAAAATGCGACCGCTAGAGTGCATACACACACACATATATATATATATATATATATATATATATATATATATGTCTATATATATATATATATATATATATACAATTTTGAACGACCCCTCAAAACGTAATCAGGGGGTCATGTTAGGAACTTCTATGGTGGTTCCGGGCTTAAGTTTCACCGTGCGGGTCATGCTAATAGTTCACTTTCCAAAGGAAATTCACTAATATATCGACACCAGTTTGTTGGATCAGCTGAGTGGTAGGGGATTGTGGTGGTTGCACTTGAAATGACAACTCGGACACAACCTCAACTAGCTGATATACATGCCAGTTGTGGTGTGATTAATGTAATAGTTTGAAGCAGGTTAACGTCAACAAGCTTAATCCTATACTCTAATATGAGTAAGGTTTGCTTGCTTGCTTGCTTGCTTGCTTGCTTGCTTGCTTGCTTGCGACACGGATCTCGAAAACGGCTCCAACGATTTCCTTCAAATGTTGGAAATAACTAATTTCTGGGAAAAAAATAAGTTCTAGACAGGCCTCATCCCCAGGAAAAATCAAATAATGTAAAAAAAACTAAAATTAAAAGTTAAAAAATTAACATTGGGCTTATGGAGTTTCAAAAGAATTTTAACAGCTGTTCATAATCAATCAGGGAACTGTCAAAGTAATACTCATGTTGTTTATGATTATTAACATGTGGTTTCCTGAGAGCAGAGATTAAAAGTTTTAAGTGAAGATTACATATATCGAGTAGTGAAATAAATCAAAAGGGACATTGAGCAATAAATAACAACTGGAGTGACCTTAAAAATGTAGAAAAGAGGCAAATGAGTTATACAAATATGATTATCAGTAGGGGGAAGTGGTGAGATATTACTCCAATTCATCTAAACAAACTGACTGGCCTTCCCCAAGCAAAGCTCGGCCCCCAGGTAATTACTATAAATTGTACAAACAATCAGAACGTTGGATGCTAAGTTAATCTCAAAGAAAAACTGAACCCTAAATAATGGCAGCCATTTTAACTTTATTTATAAACAAACCCCACTGTTGATTTGGTTTAACTACCATGAGTAGAGGAGTACCACAGGTATCTATCCTTGGCCCTACCATCTAGTTCATTATTTTCCACAATTCCTAGAATAACTTCACGAAGCAATTATGTTTGCTGATGACACATCATTAAAATACTTCTGTCAAAACACAAAGTACAACTAAAATTAAATTTATGTACATACTTTAATTTAAAACAAGATCATATTTGTAGCAGTGTTGATTGGTTATTTATTTCAAAATGTATTTTCAACAACAAACTAAACTAAGAGTGCAACTCGAGAATCAAATTCAAAACCTCTACCATTGTGGGCCATCATGTTATCCACTGAGCTACCGATTCATGGTTTAACTTTTTTGTTAGATCAGAGCATGTATGACTAAGTGTTGTACAGACAGATGCTACCTTCCTTTTATAATAGTATTGGTTAGTTAGACCAATAATTGAATTAACAAGGATCAAACTTTTATTTTAGGGATAAGAAACATTGAAATCAGTCCTAGGCTCCCAACTTAAAACATTTAGTTAGTTTATACCTTGTTTACTATCGAAGTGCGGCTGGCGGAGGATCTCTACCTGCCCCAGTCCCACTCACGGGCTGTGTGGGAGAGCAACCGACCCTTTGCTCGTCGTGCTCTGAGAGTAAACAAGGTATAAGCAGAGCAAATAGTGGTTTTATATTACCTTTCCGTCACCAGTTTTGTAGTATTGTTTATTTCACGACCAGGTTTCGGTACGAAGTTGTACCATGATCACGTGGAAGTCGTCCGAGACTCAAGCTGTGATTATGAAGCTGTCCAGAAGACTTTGTCAAAAGTTAAAAGAGAAACACGTACACCACAAAGAGAACAGGCACATTGTTACACTTAAGAGGGCTCTAAACCTTCGCCAAACGGCTGAAAAACACACCTCCGTATTACTCAAATTCTGAGGTTATTAAATCACGTAGCGACCTCCAGTGAACGATAAAATGTTTCTCATGAAATTAACTAGGTTAACAAAGTTATTTTAAGGTTTTAAGTTATTGTTATACATATTTTATTCGGGGTTAAACTCAGTGAAAATTTACCATTTTCTACTACGTAAATGTCAAACATTTAAGATCAAATTAGAAAGTTTTTCTGTTTTAAAACCCTTATTAGTTATTCAAGATCATTTCCCGCTAGGTAGGATTTCATAAAAACCAATATTTATCTCATAAATCGAGTAATTTTAGAGGGTTGTTTCTGAAAAGCGCTTCGCAAAACACCCCCGTACAGAGGACGCTCTGGCGAGCGGCGATGGAACTACCACCACCAATGAGACATTCGTCAGTGTCGCCAACCTCTGTTTCTGATGTCGCCAACCTATTGGGACATCGGACGGACGTAATTCCCCAGAAAGGTCCTCTGTGTCCTTGCTTCAAACTACTCTAAAGACGCAATATTTGCCCGTCGTACCATACCGTCATTCTTGATGATATAGCTAAATCAAATTTCAAATGACATTATCTGGGCTTTTTACCGTTCAAGAATGTGATCAATATCATTCAATGTGATTAAATGATTAAACCTAATATACTGTAATACACCAAAAATTTGAATAAAATTAATCCTTCCCTAAACAATATTTTTTTACAAAAATTAAGATTGTTCTAGTTATTAATGTTTACAGTTGATACAAATAGTAACAATTATATTTAACGTTACCAAGTGCAATCCGTTTTATATTGGTTTTCGTTAACCGTATAGTAAGAAGTTTCTCATTAACAATCATAACTGTAACTCGGCGTAGGTACAACGTGGCTTTAGCCAGCTTCATCACAATCTGTTTCATGTCATTTTTAAAGTGTGTGTGGTTTTAAAATACTTGTAACGCGGCGCGGCGGCCACGCCGATTTCCAAGAGCACTGAGCCGAGAGGTGACGAGGGGTGGGAGTGCATCACCTCACTTCCTGGAAGATCATCCCCTACAGCATTTTCCTTGTCCGCAAACCTTCAGTTCATCAGTTGATCTTTGTGACAGTGAAAATACCCCCAGTGTGTAAAAAGGCAGAAATATTGCCATTTCGTCATGTGGACACCTGAAGGAATGAGGATGGAAGAGTTTGGATCATGATTATTATAACAGATGATAATAATAAACCATAGTCTGTTATCATACTCAAGATGTTTCATTTCTGTTTACTAGTGATAACAATGCGGAAGCGGACTGCAGACGATGATATGAATCATATTGTCATACTTTATCCCTTTTATCATATTATCTATGTTTTACTTTCTCCCCTCACGTAGTGTAATACGAAAAAAGAGTCCCTGGACCAAAAATACTAAATAATTTTGTCTGGTCAAAAGAATGTTTTTTCATTCTTGCAAAACCGTAGACCTTACAAGTAACGATCGAAAGGGGCGCCAAAATCGGATGGGGGCGCATCATATTTTCTCCCTTATTACATATAATAGCAATATTAAACTCGAATCATTACAACTTCAATTAAAGACGAAACCCCAGTTGAATACTCTCCAATCCCCAAACCATATTTTTCCTCATCTAGGAAGTACGTTAAAATAATCGAAGAGAGCCAGTTAAAACAATTAGTTGCATCATGTAACTTGATATTTTAACATTGTAATTTTCTTTCAAAGTATTGCAAGTTTTATCCAGCACACTCTCAATACGGTACCAATCAGAATACCCTGAAGTTGTCACAAATCGATAAAGGTCAAAACAACTTTTCAATTTGGAATTGAGGGGAGCGGAGGATTTGTTATCTGATATGTAAATTTAATGTTTAAATATAATGAAGGTGCAACATGGTGAATACACAACTTTCTTCCCAATAATGCCTTTCAACAACTTAAAAATACTAATATACAAAAAATTAACAAAATCAGCCGGGTTAATATTACATATTTACAATTTATTTATTTTACAACTATGGATTACGCACTCCACCCGCACCCCGCGACCCATCATGAGCGCCTAGCGTTTCCCCCCAACCCCCAAAAAAAGGTGCCGCGCCGTGCTGGAGCACGGCTCGCACTGCCCTAAAGCCGGTACTGAGGAATGAGGATACCAATTTATTTTAATTGATATAATTTTCCTTTTAGCGAATTTCCCCTATAGGGAAGAAGCTATTACCGTAGGTCTCATGGTAAGACTTAAGCCCGAGACCATGATAACTTTTTGTTTTAAGGTCCCCAGATGCCAAAAACACTATTAGTTCAAATTTATATATATATATATATATATATATATATATATATATATATATATACAGGGTGTTTCGGGATAAGTGTAAACAACTTTACCAGGAGATTCCTTACATCAAAACAAGACAAAAATCTTATATGAACATGGGTCCGTAAACCAGTCGTTGTCGAGTTACAGCCAAAAATCGATTTTTTAAATTTCAAGTGTAGTTATTGCACCTTTTGGCCTCTAGACTGAAAAATTCTAAAGATAATTTGATTAAATTTCCACAGTTAGATAGATTATAAAATTCAAAAGAGATAATATTGATGTTTTATACTGTAAAGTTGAGTAACGCTGAGAAAAAATAGTTGAAAAATTAAATTCTTCCAAAAAATTCAAGGCTTCAAAATTATTTTTTGTTTTTGACTGGCTAATAATATCATAACCGTTAAAGTATTTGGGCTGCAACTTTATAAAAAGTTGTAGAATTTAATGGAAAACAAAATAATAACAATGTATGTATGCATTCGATCATGATTATTTATGTAAAAACCCAAAATCTGTAGGATAACAAAATTTAGAAAGGAAAACCTTAATTATCCAGCCAGTCAAGCAAATGCATAAAACCAAAGAAAATCTTTCAGCACGAGTTTTTTTTATAAAATCTTCATAATTTTTTCAATTTTTTAAATTTAAAATATCCTAAATCCTTAAAAATTCCATCACAGGACCCCACTGAGGCCATTTTTCGAAATAGCAGCCTTTTCCTACACAGGATAAGCTGTGAAAAGAAACACTCCTCCACATTTTATTAATACATTTATCGATTTATCAACTTGGGGCTATTACAAATAACTTGTGGGTGGTAATACTTTATTTTTATTGATTACTAAATTGCAGCCGCCATCTTGGATGCACAATTATTTTATAAAATAGGCTACATCCATCATAAAGGTAGTGGTTGTGAACCAGCATTGAAAACTAAATCTTTACGATGAATACAATGCCGTAATCCATTTTTTAATATTAAGCTGATCTCAAAATAAAGAAAATTCATCCTATTTTTTATAAATGTAGAATAGAGGCCACAAATTGTAATGTAAAAAAGGTAATACTAAATTTTACATACAAATTTATTTAACAAAATTTAAATCATTCTAAAATTACAAATCACAATGTTTTGTGGAAATACACGTACAAATTAAAGATCTAGAGTTAAATAATACTGTTATTTACAAAACCACGTGGGTACCATGGGTGCACCTAACAAAAAGTTTTCAAAGTGACCACCATCTCTCTGCCTGCACAATCTTGCTCGTGAAATCAATGACTTTGTTGCGGCTCGGACGACTGCTGGGTTGTTCTTAATGGACTCAGCTACATTCATTATCCTTTGCAATAATTCTTCTGTTGTTCCAGGCTTTGTTGTGTAGACTTGTGATTTCATCCATCCCCATAAAAAATAGTCCATGGGGTCAGGAGATCTTGCGGGCCAATGTACTGGACCGTTGTTAGCTATTACCCTTTTGCCCAAATTTCTGACGCAGTAGTTCTACAACTTCTCTTGAAGTGTGAGGCGGTGCGCCGTCGTGTTGAAACCAGAGATTTACTCTGGTTCCAAGAGGGACTTCCTCAAGGAGTCTTTGTAACTCATTGAGCAGGAATGCATGATAAGTGACTCTGTTTAGATTCCCCTCGATGATAAAAGGTCCAATCAGCTTATCATTAACAAGGCCACACCACACATTTACAGAAAACCTTTGTTGAAAATGATTTTCTATTACTTTGTGGGGATTTTCTGTAGCCCAGTTGTGTAGGTTTTTTAAGTTATTTATTCCATTTATCGTGAACTGGGCTTCATCAGTAAACAAAATCCACTTAACAACCCTCCGGTTAGCCACTACCCAATTGCAAAATGACAGCCTATTATCGTTGTTCCCAGGGTGAAGGGCTTGCACCTTTTGAAAGTGATAGGGGTGCATTTTTTCCTTCTTCAGAACTCTCCAAACCTTTGTTGAAGACACTAAATGTTAGTTCGATAGTCTCCTGACACTCGTACCTGGACTTTGCTGCACTGCTTCAAATAATTTTCTTCTTTGTGCACATCAACTTCATTGAATCCCTCTCGCTTTCTCCTATCAGATCATGTCTCTTTAAGTCGGTTGTGCAGGTCGGTAAAAACTCTCGGGTTTGGAATACTTCTGTTTGGATATCTTCTCCCGTACTCAACCGAAGCTGCCTTTGCATTTCCATTGCAATACCCATATACAAAATGCATGTCAGTATACTCACTGTTTGAATACATTTTCACTTTGGAGTTAAAACCACCAGCATTTACTGAGAGGAAACTTGTTTTAAAGGACAGGAAACCACATTATTACTCAACAATGCAATTAAGCAGATGTGGTTTACGGAAACAGTGCTGCCAACTCACCAATGAAAACAACAACATACAAGACGGAACGATGATAAAATTATTGAATTAGATTAAACCAAAATAAACCCAATTCTGTTGTATTCTTCCGATAACTACTAAATTAATTTATGTCTTAAGAAGATTACAGTATTTGTTCTTAAACAAAAAAGAAACTTATAATAACATTTTGGTAATTTTTTTTAACTGTTAGTTGACAACCTTTACTTGTGTAGCCGTCCTGTGTAGGAAAAGTCCATTAACAAAAATTATTTCAGTGGGATCCTGTGGAAATGTTTGAAGATTTTATAAAAAAAAAACTCGTGCTGAAAGATTTTCTTTGGTTTTATGCATTTGCTTGACTGGCTGGATAATTGAGGTTTTCCTTTCTACATTTTGTTATCCTACAGATTTTGGGTTTTTACATAAATAATCATGATCGAATGCATACATAATTTGTTATTATTTTGTTATCAATTAAATTCTACAACTTTTATAAAGTTCCAGCCCAAATACTTTAACGGTTATGATATTATTACCCAGTCAAAAACAAAAAATATTTTTGAGGCCTTGAATTTTTCGGAAGAATTTAATTTTTCAACTATTTTTTCTCAGCGTTACTCAACTTTACAGTATAAAACATCAATAATATCTCTTTTGAATTTTATAATCTATCTAACTGTGGAAATTTAATCAAATTATCTTTAGAATTTCTCAATGTAGAGGCCAAAAGGTGCAATAACTATACTTGAAATTGAAAAAATCGATTTTTGGCTGTAACTCGACAACGACTGGTTTACGGACCCATGTTCATATAAGATTTTTTTCTTGTTTTGATGTAAGGAATCTCCTGGTAAAGTTGTTTACACTTATCCCGAAACACCCTGTATGTGTGTGTGTGTGTGTGTGTGTGTGTGTCCGTTAACACGATAACTTGAGTAAAAAACGTCCGATTTTGATGAAATTTGGCTCAAATATGTAAAATGACATTCATAACTTTAAGTTCGAAAACCAGAAAAATTGGATCATGGAAAGGGGGGTTTATGGGGGTTTTAAATTTTCCAAAAATCAGTATTTTGCATTTTTCACCCTACAATTTAAAAAAAACTTAATTTTGGTTTCGACCATGTTGTAGAGATTAAAAAAAACAAATAATTTAGTATTTTGAATTATTAACCTAGGTTAAGTGGTTGCGGAGAAAATCCAAAAAAACCTACTCATAAAATCTCCCATGTTAATCTTATAGGAAAAAGGTTTTTGGCTTTTTCTGTTTATTTTAATGTAAACTTCACATTTGCTTTTTTCAATCTGTTCAGTTCCACATAACAATCATTTTGGTATTTAAATTGTGATTCTACGCCCAACCGTTGCAGAGATATTCAAAGTGCTAAACACAGTACGTTGTCCAATGTTATCCTTATGGAGAATAAATAAAATGTGATATCTTTATTATTTATGAATATATGTTGATGAAACTTGGTGTGTGGCTTCACGTAGTACTGGTATATTGATATTTGCACAAAAAAAATGATTTTTTGTTGATTATTCCCGTAGCAGCAAACCTGCGTACTCAGCCCCCATGTTATTCTTATGGAGAATAAGTAAAATGTAATGACTCCCTTAATTATGAGCATAAATTAATAAAACTTGGTATGTAGCTTTACTTGGTTGAGTTATATTGATAATTATATAAAAACCCATTTTTCTATTACTTGTTGCAGCAAACCTGCTTTCTCAGCCCCCATGTTATTCTTAAGGAGAATAACTATAATGTTATATAGCGCTTATTTATGATTGAATATTGATGAAACTTAGCATGTGGCTTCGCCTAGTTAAATTCTATTTATATTTGCATAAAAACCAATTGTTTCTGTTCCTTGTTTCAGCAAACCTACGTACTCATTACCAATGTTATTCTTATGGAGAATAAATAAAATGCTATATATCACTTATTTATGGATGGATTTTTGTGAAACTTGGTAAATAGCTCTATGTATTAGTGAGTCTTATATATATGCATTGGAAATTCGCTGAGTACGCAGGTTTGCTGCGACGGGGGTATTTACTTTACAACTTGTTTTTCTTCATTCCTTATACAACGTGATTGATAACTATTTATCTGAGTAATGATTCCATAATATTACACAATTGCAACGTTTAAATCTTGTGTACTATTCCGAAATTAAGTTATATAATATCTTAAGTTTTTACAACTATTATTTATATAATCGAATTTCACAATCATTATTTGTTCTTGGATCTATTCTTAATCTTTAAATAATCTCACATGTTTTATCATAGAGGGTACATTTTATATCCTACGGACATTTTTATTGACAACTACATAAGAACTACATGAATTTTCTATGCATCCATACATTTTAATGTTTATACATTTGTTATCCATGAAAAATGGTCGTGACATACATTTTGAGTTCGGGGCTAAATCCAAAGTGAGATTCTCAAAGAGAATTTTAAAGGATATAGAAGCAGTGAGTGACAGCAAAGACATCAGCCTGCCTCCTGTCACTGGCGGCATCGGGAGTTACCGTTGTTCGTTCAACTTCCCCACGAATCCATGGATTCCCTTTCGGTTGGCAGTAATGCGAAAAACCGGTTTAGAGGGTGGCTCGCCTAGCGCGGCCACTTGTGAAAATTGAAACTACGTGGAGCTTTGTGGGACACAGATCGTTGTACTCCACTGTGGCCACGGACCTTTAGAGCCACCTTAAACACAAAAAGATTATAAAAACTTAATCAACGGACGGTCAGCGGCCACAATGTTCGTTTGTACAACCGTTAGCCGGCACCGGCGCGGGGAGGACACTGGCAACGATGGAAGCCGTATCGTCGCCAGTGTCCTCCCCGCGCCGGTGCCGGGTAACGGTTGTACAAACGAACATTGTGGCCGCTGACCATCCGTTGATTAAGTTTTTATAATCTTTTTGTGTTTAAGTGTAACAATGTGTGTGTTCTCTTTGTGGTGTACGTGTTTCTCTTTTAACTTTCGACAAAGTCTTCTGGACAGCTTCATAATCACAGCTTGAGTCTCGGACGACTTCCACGTGATCATGGTACAACTTCGTACCGAAACCTGGTCGTGAAATAAACGATACTACAGAACTGGTGACGGAAAGGTAATATAAAACCACTATTTGCATAAGTCTTACCAGTTCAGGGGCAATTATCAAATATGAATAAAATATAGGCAGAGCATTGGCCGGAGAAGGTTGTTTTTCTTTCCGCACAGTGACATTGTCAACAGTTTCGCAGTCCGGGCGATGTGTTCATTTTCTACAGGTTTTTATTAATTTTTCATTTTAGTTTGTAGTGAGTTTTTTCTCATGTATGGTGTTTTACTGTGTTAACTGTGTATGTTCAATGACAATTTACAACTCTTTACTGTAGTCAGTTCTGGGGACGATAGTGTGATGAACATTGTTGGGCAGTGCTAATAGCTCGAAATCGACCAATCCAATTTATGATGTTAATAACTTAAAATAGTAGCGTTTATCATTGCTTTATGAACGAAATATCTTACTTGAGAGTGAAGTGTTAATTATGGAACAAGAAACAGATATCGTTGGCGGTCCAAAACATTCAACAGAATTTCATTATAAAAAACTAACTTCTTTTGATAAAGAACAATTAAATTCAAGAAACATTTAAAAGGTTTTTAACAGGAAAAGCTCTGTACTTATTCCAAGGGTTTACTGAAAACACTTATTAAGCTGACTTTGTAATTAGTTATATATACATATAATATATAGTATAGCCTAGTATATATATATATATATATACTGTCATAAATTGATGCCATTCTATATTTGTGTGTTTTATGTATTTTTGCATGATTGTACAAATTTAATGAATAATGTGAATTTGAACTAAATTGTATTAAAGTATTTAAACATTGTAAAGTGCTAGCAAGAGAATGTAAACTCGGCAAAGTGTTGGCCACGGGCCAGTGCTGATGTGTCGAATTCATACCATGCAACATGATGTCATAAATAGCTTCAGACACTTCAGGAATTTTTGTGTGCGATTTTCGGACTACACAATACTGTAGTTGTGTTTTTTGGAACATAATATTTTGTAGCATCGCTTAAGATTTAATAATTTTTTCAGCAGTGAATATGAGTTAAATAGCCTATAAAAAATATTTCAAATAGAGTACTGCCATTTAAACAATCTGCTTTTGACTAACCTGACATTACATTAGCAACAACAGGAGCTGGAAACCTGTAGCGAAATAAAATTGTTACTGTACAGAAACAGAAATCCATACAAGTTAGGCTTGCAATACTCAAAGCAGGATAGTAATCTACAATAAACTGTTTCATAAGGATAATATTAGATAAAACACAATGAGGAAACAGTAAACTTACCAAAGAGTGGGTGTTTCCAAGCCAGAAAGGGCAAAAACAAAACAATGCACAAACACAAAAGAGAAGTTAACTCCATGCTGCCAGAAAGCTGACTGAGTCATCCAGTTAACCCAACTTATCAGCTGGTTTAACAATGTTATTCACAGGTTTAGTTGAATAAATACACCAGTGCAATTTCTACAAAACAATAAGTTCCACCCAACAAAAAACACTGTAACAGAACAACTTTCAATTAAACAAAAATTACATCTATTTAAAATAAACCGTATACAATCCACTAAAAGTTTAACGTTTTTGAAATAATAAAACTAGCCACTGTTAAAACTGTGAGGTTAGGGCCATTGGAAGCAGTTTGAGCAATGTTTACTTAATAGCTGATTATTGTAATCCTCTTAATGTGTAACCAATAGATAACACACGAGTACTCCAATTCTGGCTGGCTATAAATACCTACTTAGCCTACTTCAAAGAAAGATCACTCCAAAATGTTTCAACTGACAAAACCATGATAATTTCTTGTTATAATTAATATCTTATATTTGTGTTAATAATGAATAATTGGACCAAATTGATAGCCCAAACTATTAGATTCAAAAGTCGATAATTACTTGAGATGGAGCAAAATTTAGTAAAAAAAATTAAATACTGAGATTCATGATTTGAATTTTGTTAGCTTACCGGCTTTAAAAACCATCTATAATGCTCTCATACACACACAATGTAGTACTAACATAAATTAATTTATTTGAAAAAAATTGAATAGAAGGGGAGTAAATAAAAAGATGCCAGAGAACCTAGAGGTTAAAGATGAAAGGCAAATCGCACTTAGTACTTAGTACTCCTGACACTTGTTCCACAAAATCATCACAGAGAAAATGGTTGTGGAACTTGTACCTGGGTATGCGAATTTGCTTTTTATATTCAACAGAAAGTTCCCTGACATATTTTCCCTTATTCTCATTCTAAACTCAATGCTAGAATTAATTTGAGTTCAAATTTATTGGAACAAAAAATTATTGAAGACATACAATATTAAAATAATTCTATTTGACTTGTAAACACTGAATGAATAAATTGTCACTGATTTCACCAAAGTAAATGTCTTCTATTTAGGTATACAAGAAGATAAAGACAACATCTAGGACATTACAATATGTCTGCTCTTTCAGTGACAAAATACAGATCACTCTGCCTGTTTCATTGCGTCTAGCACTCTTTATCTACTGGCGAGAATCAAACATGTTGAAAAGCATATACAAAACATAGTAATACAAATCCAACCCTTTAGGGTGGATTGCCTTCTTTCACTTGATGCATGAGCCATAGTAAAAAAGTATCATTTCTAACTGCAAAGTCTAGAGATAGTTTTGAGATATATTTCTTTTGAAAATGTAAATACCACTGTAAATAACAATACAAAGTTTATTGGGATTGGTATAGACACTTCTATGGATTAGAAACAAACATTTTCATAATACTTATAAAATATTAAAATTCAGCGTGTTTCAAATTGCAGTTTAAAGGAATGCAGTTTATTTGAATACCAGGTTTACCATGACTTATTTTCTTCAATTTTTAAACATGAAACTGAACTTTGGAGTATTACTTTTGATGCTCATCAACTTTTTAAATTACATAAAAGAACCAAGAAAACCAGGACTTCATTTGAGACACTCTTGAAAACAATTTTTTAAATATTTGAAAGTTTTAACTGTCCCTAATCTATGTATTCTTAAATTTATTGATATGTAAATTCAAATAAAGAAACATTAATAAAAATTATTGTCTCACAAATAATAATATATTTAGAAAAGATTTTCAATATCCTGTCCATAGAATTAATCACTCTGAAAAGAATTATTCAACAATTTTTCAGTGTACTATAAATCAATCAACAAACAAAATAAAGTAGTTGACTTTCAATTGAATATAAATTAATACAGTGTTTATTAACTTGTAAAAGATAGGCAACTTGATCTAACCATGTATAGTTTTATGTAATTTAGTTAGTTAAGTTATATAATTATTATAGCACATGACAATGCCACCTGTTTTGTCTATAATAATTACAGTACAAACTGAACTGTAATTGCATTGTTTTATTTCCAACTCTAAAGTAAACAAAAAACCAAAACAATTGAAATGTTTGAAAACATAAACGAGTTCGCATGCAGCACGCTGACGTGAGGGAAGTGAATTTCCACATAAAAACTTGTAAAACTCAAAATCAGTGTAAAAATATACATTTGTCCAATTTTTATTGAAATCTGAAAACACTGATTTTTTGGCTGTTCTGATACTCCTGGTTTCATTTACTTGCAAAGCTGGGAATATAATTTTGCGCATTATAAGGTTAGGAGAAGGTCCAGACAGGCTTGAAAGTAGGCGTGAGGTTGCTGGGGATGATAAAAGTACTCTAACAAAGGAATAACAGGCTTTTCTAGTGTAAAACCCCCATAAGACAACGTACCATGTTTAGTCGATACATATTTTCTTTAATAACTCGTTAAATATTTATGCTAGAATGACGAGAGAGGGCTTAAAACTTTCGCCTCACTAATTCCCATCTTTTTACATGCATTGATTTTACATCTGGGGCTTTTATGACCCTTTTTGGGCCCAAAAACTCAAAATTTGAAAGATTAATCCCCAAAAAAAGGGGTTTAGAGTTTTCCGATTGTTTTGCCCAACGAACTTGTCCAACTGATTACAGAAAGTAACGTCCCTACCAAATTTGAAGTAAATCGGATAAAACATGCGACCGTTAGAGTGCAAACACATATATATATATATAAATATATATGTCTATATATGTATATATGTCTATATATATATGTATATATATATATATATATATATATATATATAAAATTTTGTATGACCCCCCAAAACGTGTTTAGGGGGTCACGATAGGAACTTCTATGGTGGTCCCGGGCTTAACCCTAGCCGTGGCCATATGTCGTAATATGATAGATTTACGTGATGCCTTAAAATGGCCACTATCGTAATACGATAGAACGGGTCAAAATTTTTTTAACGGTAAAAAAAACATTAATAGTCAACTCAGAAGTGAACAATATTTATACCATTCGAAAGATCACATTCTGAACTTTCATTTTATTACATGAATGAACCGTTTACAAGTTGTATAACAATGTCACGACGATTATAATTACAATGAAATTTTGCCGCTACGCCATTCCTGCAGTCGACGCTCGGAAAATGTAAAAACACGACTACTTTGGAATTACCCTGCTCGGGTAATTTTTGTCTTAGGATGTTGCGGGTGGTACCACTGCATAGCCAAAGAGTTTAGTTTCACTGTGGTATTGATTTTTAGAACGAAATATTGATTGCACAACAGTTACGATTTTATGAACACAGCTGTTTTCTGACTTTTTAACAGTTGGCCAACAGATGTAATACGATAGTTTTTAAAATACGAATTACATCCAGTGCAAGTTATAAATACTAGTCATATAATATTTCATTTTGAAGAGGAAGAAATTTAGCTTTTGACATTGGCAGCCTTGCGCATCATCTTTTCCGCCTGCGCTGTGGAAGACGAAGGAAATGCGTCACTCTTCTGACATGTAATGCGTAGAAGTCGCCATCACATGATTCTTTCGCCGTGCTATGTGAGTTCGCGCTCGCTTGTTATCCGCGAATTATTGCTAAATCCTGTATTATTTCGGAGTGTTAGTGTTAGTGAAGTGTGTGTGTGTATATAACAGTAATCTTTATGCATTTTATTATGCATAAATATTACTGAAGTGTGTGAAATATTGTTTGTAAAAAAACATTGTTTTTCGTACAATGTCACGAATATACGAGTGCGATATAAACCAACAGGATAACATAATAATGGGACGGGGGTGAGTAATTATATTTATTTTTAATACTTTTACAATTGTAAGGTAGGATATATTTCATTATTGAGTAGGCCTAATATAAAAAATAACAATTTTGTAATTTTTCCTATATGGTGACCGGACCTACAATCACACGTTATCTCTTATATAATATGCCACTACCCTGTGTATATGTATATTTATATATTTTATTGTTTCTAAATACCTGCAGGAATAATATATAGATATAATATACTAAATGTATATATAGTATTTGGAGGAATAAATTTCTAAAAAAAGTTATATACTAAATACCGTAGAATTTTTTTTCCGAATACCCTAAAATTTCCAAAATTCATCTAATCATAAGTGATAACAATTTTTTACCTTCAACTTTATGACTTTTTTACATTTCTTATTTCATTATCTTTACAAATATATACATATTATTATTAGCATATACATATTTACATTACCTATTTACAGTACTAACTAACACTGTACAATTTTCACATTTTGCGGTTTTCCGTATATACTTACATAATACTTACAAATAAAATTCTTTCCCCAACATATTATACATTTCTATGTAGGGAATTGAATGTCCTACTAAATGTATATATAGTATTTGGAGAAATAAATTTCTAAAAAAAGTTATATACTAAATACCGTAGAATTTTGTTTTTTCCGAATACCCTCAAATTTCCAAAATTCATCTAATCATAAGTGATATAAATTTTTTACCATCAACTTTATGACTTTTATACATTTCTTATTTCATTATCTTTACAAATATATACATATTATTATTAGCATATACATATTTACATTACCTATTTACAGTACTAACTAACACTGTACAATTTTCACATTTTGCGGTTTTCCGTATATACTTACATAATACTTACAAATAAAATTTTTTCCCCAACATATTATACATTTCTATGTAAGGAATTAAATTGTCTACAAAATGTATATAATGAATTTTCCATAAAAAATCTGACAAAAAAGTTTTACCGAGGCTGCTTTTGAAATTTCGAAAAAAAATTTCAATATTTCTTTATTTTTTTTACTTTGCTGAAAAAACTACCTCTTAGATCTTTTCCATTTTACTATTTTCAGATACCCCTGTTCTTTCTGAACAAAAAGAATATGTGGTTGGCTATGTTTAGTTCTCATTTCAATTTTATACGAATTTTCAAATAAAGGTCTGCAAAATCGCCAAAATTGGTTGGCCATTCTACAGTTTTTGGCTGGCCACTGCTAGGGTTAAGTTTCACTGTGCAGGTCATACTAATAGTTCACTTTCCAAAGGAAATTCACTAATAATAAACAGGGACAGCTGATCAGCTGTTTTATAAATGCTATAAATATACAACAACGCTTCCTCTTTAAAGTCTTGACAGCAGCATTTGATCAACGTGCCTCTTACAAATTATCCAACTGTCTAGTTCGATATGATAGTCCACATTTCCATCTCTCGACTGACCTTGTCCGAAGCACTACTTTCCCTGACCATTTTAATTCCTTGGTTCGTATCCCATCCTCACCGCAAACTAATAAATACTGTATAAATTGAACTGTAATTACATTGCTTTATTTCAAACTCAAAAGTAAACCAAAACAATTGAAATGTTTAAAAACATAAATAAACAGGGACACCTGACCAGCTGTTAGCGAATTTCCTCTATAGGGAAGAAGCTATTACCGTAGGTCTCATGGTAAGACTTAAGCCCGAGACCATGATAACTTTGCATTTTGAGGTCCCCAGATGCCAAAAACAACATTCGTTCAAATTTTTATGTATGTATATATATATACAGTAGAGCTTCGATAGTTCGACAGTCTGTGTACTTCGACAAGGGCTGTGACGAGATGACATGACAGTAGCGGCGACGATAGTGTCCTTGAAGGGTTCGCCGGTCAGTCTTGGGAGCCCGCTTATTGTTTTCGCGAACGTGTGCTACCGCCCTTTCTATAAATGACTTATCCTTCCTACCCCCTACCCCGTCCTATCCACCCCCTTCCCCGCCTTTTCCAGTAAGTAGGTCAAGTCAGTTCGCTCGAGACACTGCGGGAGTTAAACATGTTTTTATTATTTCGTGATACACTATTGTTTTTCTACTCATAATATTCCCTGTGTTTAATTGTTCATATACTCCCTATTGTTCGACATTTCGATAGTTCGTCAACCCTCTAGTCCACAAAGTGTCGAAATATCAAGGTTCTACTGTATATATATTTATATATATATGTGTGTGTGTGTGTGTCCATAAGCACGATAACTCTCGTAAAATAGGTCCGATCTTAATGAAATTTGGTACAAATGTGTAAAGTACCATTTATTTGAATGAGTTCGAAAACCAGATGAATCGCACCATCCAAAGGGGGGGTTTTGTACCCCAAAAATGTGTTTTTTGGGGTTTTCACATGTAATTTTAATTTAAATCAAATTTTAATTTATACCATTGAATTCAGCTTAAAAAAACAAACAATTTGGTATTTTGATCATTGCTCTACGTCAATTGGTTACCGAGATATTGAAAGTGCTAAACACAGTACGTTGTCTAATGTTATTCTTATGGAGAAAAAGGAAAATTGTATATCTCGCTTATTTATGAACATAAACTGGCGAAATTTGATATATGGCTTGATCTGGTTGTGGTTTATTGTTGTTTGCACAAAAAAACAATTTTTCGCCAATGGTTCCTGTAGCAGCAAACCTAGGTACTTGGTCCCCATGTTATACTTATGGAAAATACATAAAATGTTATATATCGCTTATTTACGAATGTGTATGGATGAAACTTGGTATGTGACTTCACTAAGATGAGTTCTATTGATATTTGCATAAAAACTCATATTTTGTATGCCTTGTGGCAGCAAACCTGCGTACTCATCCCCAATGTTATTCTTATGGAGAATAATTAATATTTAAATATTACTTGTTTGTGAATACATTTCTTATGAATCCTATCAAGTGTTTTAATGAGTTATGTTATATATTCATTGGAAATTCGCTGAGTATGCAGTTTTGCTGCGACGGGGGTATTTTATAAATACTATAAATATTCAAAAGTCTGGCATGCCAGGATGTTGTAAAACGTTTTCGACGATAAAGACTAAGACTTAAAGCTAAATCTAAGAGTGGGTGGCTTGCACAGATGCAGCATTGCTGTGCTCTACGAGAAGTGAGGGCTACTGCTTGGCAGGAGCATCACTCTGATCTGCTTCAGACGCGTTATCAGTGTGAGTCCAGTTAGGAAGCAGTTGATGTAAATGGTTGACAAGACCGTGACTGAATCGTATCCAATGCAACTACTACACCGATCGTCTCCATGTCTTCAGGGAGGCTCCTCCAGGTTTCCCACAGACACACTGTTGTTCATGAGTAGCTTCGCCTGAAGGTGGGCACTTCTCACAACCGAGTGGCCAGTACGCCTGCAAACAACGCACTGGTGTCGCACCCCTTGCCCAAAGCCATTGTTGCAGTTGAAAGGTACAGATGTACTGCAGAACTTTATGTATAGGTGAACAACCGGTTTAAGCTGTCACCAATCAGTTTAATTTAATCATAGGTGTCAGACGTTTATTTTTCTCAAAAGTCCACAGTAAGAGTTTGGCTTAGGCTTAGATTATACAATACAAAAGTGGCTTACCTTCTTAGCACACATTTACTTTTGGTTTTATTAAGAAATTTAAAATTTTATGAGTAAGATAATGCTTGGTATGACAATTTGTTTTATGGTTAGTTTTCCTCCTAAAAATACCCTTTGCTCATTGAAATACCAGTTACCAGAGCCAGACTAAAGGGAGTTTACTGTATATTGACAAATGGTCTCTGAGTAGTTAATTCCTCCGTTAGAGCAGCAGACCACGAAGAGGCTGCACTAACTGAAGCCGGACCATTCCTCCGTTAGAGCAGCAGACCGCAAAGAGGCCGCTCTAACTGAAGCCGGACCATTCCTCCGTTAGAGCAGCAGACCGTGAAGAGGCTGCTCTAACTGAAGCCGGACCATTCCTCCTTTAGAGCAGCAGACCACGAAGAGGCCGCTCTAACTGAAGCCGGACCATTCCTCCGTTAGAGCAGCAGACCGCAAAGAGGCCGCTCTAACTGAAGCCGGACCATTCCTCCGTTAGAGCAGCAGACCATGAAGAGGCTGCTCTAACTGAAGCCGGACCATTCCTCCGTTAGAGCAGCAGACCACGAAGAGGCCGCTCTAACTGAAGCCGGACCATTCCTCCGTTAGAGCAGCAGACCGCAAAGAGGCCGCTCTAACTGAAGCCGGACCATTCCTCCGTTAGAGCAGCAGACCACATAGAGGCCGCTCTAACTGAAGCCGGACCATTCCTCCGTTAGAGCAGCAGGCCACGTAGAGGCCGCTCTAACTGAAGCCGGACCATTCCTTCGTTAGAGCAGCAGACCACGTAGAGGCTGCTCTAACTGAAGCCGGACCATTCTTCCATTAGAGCAGCAGACCACGTAGAGGCCGCTCTAACTGAAGCCGGACCAGAGGGAGCCTACTGTATATTGACAAGTGGTCACTAAGTAGTTAAATCCTCTGTCAGAGCATCCAGACCATGGAGACCAATCCAACTGAGGATTAAATCCCAACTACACTCACATTTCTCCTTAAAACAACAAAAAAAGCCAAACATGTTATCAAAAATCTATTGAAACATACAAATCATGAAGAAACAGAGATCACCATTTAGAAAGTCAGGAGAAAGAAAATCGCCACATTAAGAAACATTAGCCTAATTTATTTGTGCTAAATGTAAAATAAATAACAATTGAAAACTATAAAAATATCACCAGTTGATTGCATGCGGGGGAATGTCGTTGGTCACTTAGTTTTCTTGTCGTCCGTCACAGTTTCCACCTCTCCCCCTGAGATCGCAGCCTCATCCATCCTGGATTTGTCCATCGGATACAGCCTGTTGGAGAACAAGCAGTGGTCAACAGTTTGTAGCATCCACTTTGATCTGAAGCTTACCTGGGATGAGCAAATATCAAAGACTAGTAGAATGTACCCATTCTTCGCACGGGTTAGAGTTAGAAACATAAGTTAGCTTGAAACAGCTGTTCTTGCTTCTGCTCTTTAAGCTGTCAAATGGAAGTATCCACAGCTGTTCGCATGACAGTTTTTGAATGTTTACTTTCTTCTGAAATGTAAACATTGTAACTTAGGATCTTCACGGGGCATTGCCAGAGGGAATTTTAAGGAAGTGAATAGGCCTAAGTGTTGCACGAGTTCAAGATCTACCTTTGTGTAAAGTTTCAGCCCAGTTGGTTCAGTAGTTTTTGTGTTTACCCGGAACATCAAACAGACAGACAGAAACCACCTCTTCTTTATAATATTATAGATTTGTCCTAAACTGTCAAGTAGTTGTTTTGTTTTTTTACAGCGCCTCAGACACAGCCACCAAGTCATTATCTTGGGTCCTGTTACTTTGCATTTTCCACAGCATTTTGTTGCATTTTGTTAGTTGAATGAATTGGGGTAGTGGTTAAAAAATTAATCAGGTTTTAGTGGTTCAAAACAAGGCCATAGAGGTTTCGAAGAGGTTACATTTACACGTGTTAGAGAGAGAGAGAGATAGCTATGCAAGATAGAGGACAAAAGCGGCAACAGGGCGATCGTAGCCACCCGCCAGTAAGCCTGTCCAGGAAAATAGTATATGTACTGACAGATAAATTTCTTTAATTACTGTAACGTGATTGAGAGTAAGTAATTAATATAAATAATAACTATATTAAAAAAAGATAATGGAACTTTTGATTTATTTCTACTATAAAAAAAATTTATCTCTCAATCTTTCTAACCCGTGCAAAGATCAGGACATCAGCTATTATCTTGTAAATAAAATACTAGACTCATTACATGACTAATCCTTTTGATAATTTTATCTGATTAAACAATTTGTGAAAAATGTTGCTGTCCTTTCCCTCTATTACAAATCTCATAAAAATCTGAAATTACCTTGAAAAATATTGTGTTTACTATATACGAAAAAATTCGAAGAAACAATGTTTCTAAAATTTATGGACATCGAAACAATAAGTTATTCTGGTCCTGCCTTGGTTTTACCTTGCCACCTGAAGGGATAAAATTCTGATGGGGAAAGCATTTGAAATTAACTAAAAGCTGATACTTACCACCTCTGGTAGAGGTATATCAGGAACACCACATCGTCTCTGAAGCATGCTAGCCGGTGGGCCGTGGGCATTGTGATGATGAAAGCAAACACATCGTCGATGAAAGTATTGAACGCCTGGGCAAGAAAAGTGTAACTTAGCAAATAAAAGAATCAGAAAACAGTCACATACTTTCTGTCGGACAAACCCTCTAATAATTATCAATATTTGTTCTATTTACTATAAACAGGACGTACATAGGTCTATAAAGGTCTAGTAAATGTGTCACCTGGTTTGGAACTGCTCCTTAGTTTTCCAGAATAAAAGGTTCTTTGTATATTTCAGCATATAATCAATTTTACTTCAATTATTCATTTTAGAAGTATAAATTGGACATAGGTACAATTACAATATACAAAAGCCAGATGTACCTTGCCTATAGCTAATATTTTACTGAGACACTAATCTACAAGTTATTTCTGAGTCAGTTAGTTGATTTATTTATTTCCTTTTCTTTGAGCACTTTTAAGGCACAACATGTATTATATGCTATAGCAGGAAGATGATTTATAAATATAATTCATAAAATGAATTGGCCATACTTCAATAACTTATTCTTATTGGACAGTTTGGAGCAAACATAGAGGTCTCCAGTTGAGAAATCCAGACTTAATTAGTTGAATAAAGATTAGTTATGACTAATTCAAAAGCATTTTTTACAGATCTTAAGTTAAATGTTATATTTCATCTAGAAAAAAAAACACCATCGAATTACAATCGAGATAAATTTTATACAAAGACATTTCTAAATGGAGGATTTCCACAAGCATATTAACATTGCAGAATATTCTGCACAGCCAATCGTAGGCCGTCTTGGGTATAAGGTTATAACGCAATTTTTTTGCTCTGCATAGTGGTGACACGCAACGATTCACCTGGGCATCACTCAGTTTACGACCAAATTGAACCGATACGCTACACCATTCAGCAACGTAACACATTCTTACACATGTGTGGTAAGTTTTCTGAGAACAGATATTGTGCTGTTACCACTTGTAACTCCTAGATACCACTTAATATTGCTCTGGCTCATAGCAATATTACTGAATTTATCATACACAGCTTGAATAATCAAATCAAATCAAATCAAATAAGCACTCAGACACGACCCAAGCCTCTCAAAAATTAAATACATGTTATACAAATTATCGGCCACATAATGATTTGCAAGTTTAGTTTGATAAATTACATTTAATGCAATTTAGCCGTCATATAAACTATTTTGTTCATCCTTAATTTTAAAGTCATTTAATATGTATAAAGTGGACTTCCTCCTCCATATCTCCCCCTCAGAGTTAGGTGGCAACATATTTAGAATATTTTATTTTGCCCAATGTTATTGGTTAATTTAATTTAATCTCGATAAAACATGGTTCACCTTATACATGAAGGATCGCCACGGTAGATGAGCGACAGACTTGAGCCGATAGTTGATAAACAACTGTGGCAGCATGAACAGGAATCCAAAGGCATAAACTCCGTTCACCAAACTGTGAATGCACCACGAATACCAGCTGAAACACAACAGAAGCTCAATAAGGAGATGTTACTTTTTAATTTTAAAAAGAGATTTTAAACTGTTAGTAAAGATCCCGAGGGATACTACAGGATATATTTTGAACAAAGTGTAGTCGCTAATGAAAATCGGACTACCTATTCAGCTATCTAGAGTTTGAAAAATGTACACACCCTCAACGTTTATATTTATGTTTATGTACTCTATGTGGTAAATACACTTCTAGCTCTGACCTTAAGGTTGCTAGGTAACATAAAACAAGATGGCGATTTCTGCCTCAAATGAATAAAGCTGGACAAATTTACAATCAACCAGAAAACTATTTATTTACAAAATTGACATTTCAACATATTTAAATTGTGAGGGGTTGACAATTGGTATTACAAAGGTAGGGGAAATATATATGATTTACTTTATACAATTATGAAATAAGCCTTGGCGTCGTTCTGTGGGTAGTATTGAACTCTATCTCAGGGCGTTACAATGGATTCGTAGTGGTGGCTATCTTCCTTGATTCTAGATTTTGCCTTTAAATTTTGAGTTTGATTTTCTTTATAATAAAATTTCAAATCTGATTATTGATTATAAAATATGGAATTATTTGAATGTTCAAGAAGTCAATTTTGGCTTGGCATCATCCAGAAATGGCGGCCATGATTTTGAATAAATGTTTTAGGCCTAATGATTTCTGTCCTATTTTCACTGCCGTTAATCCTATACTCTAATATGAGTAAGGTTTGCTTGCTTGCTTGCTTGCTTGCTTGCGTGCTTGCTTGCGACACGGATCTCAAAAACGGCTCCAACGATTTCCTTCAAATGTTCGAAATAACTAATTTCTGGGATAAAAATAAGTTCTAGACAGGCCTCAACCCTAGGAAAAATCAAATAATGTAAAAAACTAAAATGAAAAGTTAAAAAAATTAACATTGGGCTTATGGAGTTTCAAATCAAAACAAAAGAATTGTAACAGCTGTTCATAATCAACCAGGGAACTGTCAAAGTAATACTCATGTTGTTTATGATTATTACCATGTGGTTTCCTGAGAGCAGAGATTAAAAGATTTGAGTTAAGATAACATATATATAGAGTAGTAAAATAAATCAAAGGGACATTGAGCTATAAATAACAACTGGAGTGACCTTAAACATGTAGAAAAGAGGCAAATGAGTTATACAAATCTGATTATCAGTAGGGGGAAGTAGTGAAATATACTCCAAGTCATCTAAGAAAACTGACTGGCCTTCCCCGAGCAAAGCTCGGCCCCCCCAGGTACTAATAAATAAAGAGTTCTCTTCTTACACAAATTTTGAATTAAAATGTCTATTGATAAAGGAACTTGAAGATAACCAGTAATCAAGCTACTCGGTCCGCCTGATTCTGATTCAATTTAGTCTCTAGCCTAGATAAGTTGGAGTTGTGTTACCAATGGCATCTCCTTCACCAAACCATCTCTTCTGGCCTCAAATAAATAAAAGGGAATACTCATGATGGTTTGGCTCTTCTCCTATACTAGAAAATATCAGACTCAGAGATGTCTGATTTACTCTTTAAATGGGAATTTACTAATTTTAGATGATGTTCAAAAATTTATGTCTAACACCAAGGCCGGTTCATTTTAGAAGAAGGGAAGAGAGTTGAATTTCCCACCAACAATGCAGTCACATATGATTTCTTTCTTGAGGCTTTCAGTACACATGACACTTTCACTTTGAATTTATACTGTTATTACTATATAAAATTTGGCCAGTAATCTATGTATTTAAGGTCAGGCGAAAATTAAAATTTGTGTTTGAAGTAGTTTTGTACTATTTCTAATACAAGGTGGTTACATGGCTGAGTAATACATTTATCTTATAAACACTTAGAGATATAATTTTGTTATATACAAATTAATTGCATAAGTATGGATAGGTCTAATAGGTTTTTATAAGGGCACATTGATATTTTATGGGGGCCTAATCCGGGTTTGTACATGATTACATACTTTTATATAGGCCTATTTAGCTATTATTATTGAATATTTACCAACATAAATTATGAACTGTTGCAAGTTCTAGACCCAACGACTCCCAGCTTACTCCTCAAGCTACAAATTAATCAAACTAAATTAATCATGTGTTTTAATTATGAAATGTTTTATTTGTTAAATGCTTTAATTATGATTATTCAACAGGTTTGTAAAATAGTTGCTTTGAATTTAATAATAAGCTCAATTGGTTTAAATTAAACCTCATTTCATATAAAATCTAGTCATTACAATACATTTTTGATGCAGGTATAAAAAAAATAAAAATAACGTTGTTCGTAATATTAATATTTTTTCATTCCCCATATCCATTCCTCTTCTCTCCTTTATCCTGTTTGGTTTATTTGTGAGAATTGGCACTTTTCTTTCGGTAAGTTATAGATTAACTTAACATAATTTACAATAGCAAAGCAGGTTAATGCAACTTAAAACTAGGTATGGAGAATAATATTTTACAACTTCAAAAACAAAGCACAGATATAACAGTGCCGGGAACAGTTTTAGAAATTTATGTGCAGGAATATTCAAATATGCCAATGTTCAGTTCTATTTTGAATGCTTAAGAGGGGGCAGGAGTCAGATAGAATTCCGCCTTTTGATTTGGGGTTTGACCACTAGAGCGCTAGTAGTTTTTCAAATAATTCTTCCTTACCGACCGGCAGCGTGTGTAGGGTTGGCCTTCAGTCAACGGGTCGGTATTGTCTAGTGTGATTTACAACACCTAGAATGACGGGTTCACTGTCACTGGCGCGGCTTCTCGAACGTCCCGCACACACGGGACTAAACCCAAAATTCTTGTCAAGACTGTTTGGTGTAAAGGCTGATCAAATATGTTGCAACTTCGTCTAAATCTTATGTCTGGTAATATTTACTAGCAAAAATATTATGCAATAAGAAATACATTAGACATTTATTAATTTCTCCGGTCAACATTTATCTTTGCATTATCAGTTTTGTAGCTGCCGCCTTATATCGATTTAATGAAAATTTCATAAGCTTTAAGAATATCACTTTTCACTATTATAGTCGAGTTTAGCAATTTTCATTAACATAATACAGTATGTGATATATTTTCTAGGGATTTTTTACAGTTCAGGTCACAGTGCTTGGCATCTGGTTAGCGTATGCTCTAGAATAAATTTTCGCCTCTATTTGGCTTAGTTTTACAGTCTAATATTGTCAACTGAAAGCAAAAATCACTTATTTAATTTTAAAACATTTGTTTTGGTTGTTTTTGTTAATATCTACTTTTATTTGTGAGAAATGTTAGTAGTTTCTCGCCTTTCCCAAGTGCCAAGCACCGTGAACCGAACTGTTCAACGGACTTTGTTGCTAGTTAGGATATAAAACACTAGTGGCTTGTAGAGGATAACTTCTAACCTTCTGTTTAGCCTGCATTTTATCGACGGTTAACTGGAAAATTAATTAAATAATGACTCCTTTTGATACAAACCGAGTTAAGTTATTGCTCATAAGCTCTACGATTATCGAAAGAAAGTGACTGGCAGAGCGGCCGCGCGGCAACCGAACATGCTATTTCATAACCTCGTGGAAACATAACCTTCCAATAAACGTTATTTAACATGTCAGTTAAATTTTGTCTTTGAATGTTCATTAGATCTTTAAAATACTACGCTAAGCTGATTTTAATTAAGAAAATTCCTCTGTTATTTCTGATCCAATTTGTATGTCTGAGGTATCAAAGTATTTGTCCTGGTCCTGTGTGTAGAATATATTTTAAAATTTTACTATATTATACATTAGATTTCATAAGTATTTTTTATATAAGTCTACTTAAAACTGATAACACTTTGATGTTCTTCAAATCATATGTTTATGTTGTTTATATTTAAATTATTATTCTAAATATATCTTATTTCAATTTGCGAGTTTGTCTGACGACGCCAGCGTAGCTGGCGAAAGGCCTCATGAAATATTACAAATATTAAAAATATTAATGAAGGTTTTAGTTTAAAATTAGTTTATAACCAATATTACGGCTCTTTATTAAAGAATATTTCTTTAGTTTTTCAACAAATTGTAAGAACAACTTCAATGTATTCGCTGCGTCCGATGCATAACATATTTCAACGCTCAAAGCGATGTAGAAACTAAACTTATATTACTGATTTATGTAGATAGATGAATTAATTGCTTGTGACATCTGTTATTGCTAATTAACTGTCCATAGTGTTTAACAGCTGCAATTGGAACAAAATTATTCTACATGTTAATCATACAGGCAAAACACTTTGAGGGTGGCCTATGTCTTTTGAATGAAAATGTCAAAAAAACCTTTATGCACAGCTACTAAGCTTTTACTGCCATGATGTACGTAGAAACGCTGCCACCAAGTAAAATAATAATTATACTAATTCCCTAAGGAATCTCTTGTGTACAGCAAAACTCTTTTATTTATGAACCGATTTTAATGATTGAGGTGTCAAATTAAAGGCATTTCTCTGTAGAAGTCATGGAATAACTTTTATCTCCCTCAGTTCAATGTGCTTCACCCCATTCGACTTTAAAGTTTCTGTGTTATTCGTATAAGCAATATGTTAATAGATCAGAAACAGATGTAGTTGCAGCAACTATTTTAATCAGCTGTTCATTCCTGAATTCTTTGAGCGAAGCACGGGTAATCAGCTAGTTCTAAGTATTCTTCATGACAGATCTGCATAAATCGGGTATGAAATCAGACTACAGTTTACAAAATTATTAAATTTGAGGTACGAAGTAATTTTGTTCAGGATACCTTCCCGGATTGGCATAAAAGGGAACGAGTTACCGGATTCTTTTGATAAGAATGCTTTAAATTTAAACAATATTAATAATTCGTTTCTACCTTGTTTCAATTACACGAATTCGTTAGTCACCAAGAAAGCTAATGTACAATGGCAAGAGGATTGGGGGGCTGCATCAGTTAGGCCTACAGAGGGTAGCAGAGTTTTTGGACTGAAGCCTCTAATTACGACTTCGACTTGGTTTTCAAAATTCAAGACATCAAGATAAAAAATCCAAGTCATTTCACGTCTTTGAATCGGTCAATGCATTGTTCCGGAACATCTACACAGACTCAAAATTATAATACCCCCTCTTTGTGAAAGTGTCGGGGAAAAAACACCAAGCGAAATAAGCGATAATTGCGAATCTGCACCTGTGAGGTCAAGACTTCAATGAAGTTAGTAAAGCGACCATCACGGAATTTTACCTGCACCTGAGAGGGCAAAACTTGCTCAGACATACTGGTTTCCATCACACTTTATCCCAGTTTGGACTGGCTAAATGATTGACAGACATTTATGATTGAAATTTGTTTATATTTTATGAACAATAGCAGAGTTTCCGGCGCGCGTTGCTCAGTAAGCTGTATACAATCTGGAGAGACTATTGCCTTGCAGTTATGACAAAAAACCGTGCCGTGTTTGAAAAGTAGCTGGAAGCACAATATCTCCCCTTTACAGTACCAACATAGCAAAACGAACACCATATACAAGGTGCCATTATCGTAAAAATTTGTAAAAAAACACAGCATAGCAGCAAGGACAGATGTTACGGACATTAAATGATTAATGACTAAAAATTGTCATGTTGGGCCATGTAAATTCAAAAATATGAAAAGAAAATTTACTCGATTTCGATCGGTAGTTACTACTAGTGGTAATGGTTTCAAAAGGAGAATCAAATCTGCCGCGCAAAATCGGTTGCGGAAGCGGGATCTTTGGTCGGTAAGCGACGTTGCTGCCATCTATCGGGGCGACAGCGAACCAGTTGCAGTTTGTGGGCCTACTCGTTTTGTAAAACTTCAAAAAAAGGCTTATTTTGGAACAGTTTCACATTTTAAAACAAAAAAACACTCAGGCCAAACATTAACAATAACATAACTGTTATTATAACGTTTTCAAATTTAATTTATATAAAACGTATCATTTTATAAATTGTTTCAAAAGTACACAACTTCTTATGGGAAAAAAGGAGGTTGATTTTCATATTTTAGGTGTTATTTTTGAAAAATACTACATTTTGATTATAAGATCATACGGCTAACAACTATAAGATTGTTTGGCCTGCAATCATTTTTGCATTTAAAGGCGGGCAGACAGTAAAATAAAACATTTATAGTAGCGCCCCATGTTAAAAGACGACCGGAGCAGGCGGCTGGTGGAGCTAGGTTTGGCCCCCTCTTAATACATTCACTTTTGCTGACATGTTTTAACATAAAAATTGCACATTTCCATGTTTAGCAGCGTCATTCATAGACAATGCTAGTACTCAACATGTTAAGCAGACAAAACGTGTTACACAACAACAAAAATAAATTAGGCCTACTCAACCTTAGACCTAAGTAAACTTCCAAGGTTATTACCATACCTGTCGGTCTACATCTTATACTTCCGTAGCCAGATATTAAAATCATTACAGATAGATAGAAAAAAAATATATATATATATATATCAAAACTTAATTTCGCATAAGTTAGCTTTATTCCTACATAGGTATTGTATGTAAACTTACTAAATTTGGCATATTTTTGCTAGTAACCTCTTAAATTTATCAAGGGAAGAAGATGAGTTCTGCATTGCCTACATAATCTTCAGTTAAGCTTATATTGGAAAGCTATTTAAAACAGAATAATTGTTACTTACATGCAAAATTATGTACAACCTTTTATAACCTGATTTAATATTTGAATATGGAAGTTGAAGACTTGTACCAACAGGGCCGGTAATAACACAAAACTGCATGTTATTATTTTAATAACTATCTTTTATAGTGTTACATTCGTGGCACTACATGGGTATTCTTATCTTTAAATTAGTTCAGCATAGAGAATAAATTATCCACATAGAGGAGCAACCAGGGGATATTTCTCATCCTATTTATATTTCTCTTCACCTATTTGTATTTATTTTCCTATTTAGCTTCCAGCACTCAAGCAGATGTTTGTGTATGATTTAGAGTTTCTGCACACAAAATTGCTTGATACTTCTAATATTAGTGAGATTTATTCTGATCCTAAGGAAAAATATTCCTCAAAATCTCCTATTCACAGTGAATCTCATATTTTGGGCTAATACTACTAGGCCTATAGTTTAAACAGTGTTAGAGTAAAATACATCCAATACCTATCTACAGTTACATTACCAAACAAATAAGGTGTTGAGAGCCTACCTTCGATGGGATTCGTAAACGAGCGAGTACACAGCCGCTCCAACACACAGAGGGTACAACACGTACGATAGGTACCTCATACTTTCGGCATCAAAGTCCCTCGAGTCTTGCTCAGCCTTCGTGAGTATTTGAGGCTTCAGCTTCAGTCTCCTCCAGTCTATGGGAGTTACTTTCTGCACTTTCCAAATCTGCAAAACAAATTTTTTTTTATGTATTAAAAGACTTTTGTTTTTGTTGTGTATTACAATTTGGTGGAAACCGGTAATTGTAGTTATGAAATTAAAATTATGTTTAATGTAATTGAATAAATTTATACAAACTTATTTATAAAAGCTTAAATTAACACAGTGAGTGTGCCGGGTCGAAATAGACCTGTGGGGGAACTCGCAGGGCCAGCCGGGTCTATGAGGACTCTCAGAGTGCTTCACTTTTCATTGAATTACTGTGGCTCAGCCATTGGCTGGTTTCAGTTAAAGTTTTGTAGCCTTTTGTATTAATGATGTACAATGAGTCGATTTATAAATTTGATTTTTTGTTTTTGCAAGTGCTGCCCAATGCTGCCCATAATAAATATTGGTAGGGTTATATGTTAGGGACCTTACATTTCTTTTTGATCTGTTAATGGATATTGTGTTGTACATTTAGATAATAATGATAATAATGTTATTTGACTTGGCTTTTGCTGCAATAGTGACTTTGTCAATGATATGTTCATTATTCTTGAGGCAAAAAAAGATTATCATTTAGCATTATTTTAGGGGTGTGCGAGTAGTGATTTTTTTTAATCGAGTCAAGTCGAGTAGTGCCAATTATTTTTCAGTTTAGAATATTTTCAAGCGAGTATTTACCATCAGTTGGTAGTTTAAAATAGTGTAACAGGATTTGGATACCACCCTAGATTTGATAATCTAAACATGGTTTCTAACTAATACATGAGTAGCAATTAAAAGTTTTGGCCAGTAAAATAAAACTGGATTACGTATTGACAAACAAAACACGGTTTGACATTCGTTTCCTGCCGATAAAACACGGTCCGGTTGACATTTGGCCAATATCACCTGGTCCAGACATCGTTTATAATCAATATTAGATAAGGAAATCTTAATTAAGGCCGATATTAATTGGCTCGGTCGCCACTTTTGCCGATATTATGTATACCGTCGTCCTTTAGTACGTGATCCAGTTGTAATTTTTGGCCAATATTATGTTTTCCGTCATCATTTACGGCCGAAATTACGCGGTCCGATCGTCATTTTCAGCCGATTTTACGTGATGCGATCGCCTTTTGCGGCCGTTCCTTCGCGTTTTGGCCAGTTGCAATCGTAAGCGATCGTCTGGAAATCGGCTGGAAATACTCGCTTGAACTTTTGAGTATTTTTCAAACCTTCGAGTCGAGTTCGAGTATTAAAATACTCAGCCGAAAACTCAAAGTTTCGAGTACTCGCACACCCCTATTATTTATCATTTATCAATGCTTTTGGAGACCTCGGTTTCAACTTTTTCACAATTTTTTGCCAAATTATCGACCAGTGGCACTTCTATATAACATATCTAATAAAATATTGTTGCGAATATTTTGCAAACAGCTAACAAATCTTTTAGAAGTTTCTTAGGGTGGGTTTCCAGGAAGTAATTTTGCAATTTTGGTTGTGAAAATATTACGAATGTTCATGGAATTTATGTTTTAGGAACAACTTCATCAATCTCAATTTGGTTTTAGAAAAAAAACATGAGTAAAAATTAGCTCTCTAAAAGTATCAATAACACCTTGTTTGCCTGGGATGGGGCGAAACATACTTCTGGTGTATTCTGGCATCTAAGGCATCAATCATAAAGTGCTTCTAGCTAAATTGGCTGAAATTAAAAGTAAGGACCTCAAATGGATCAAATCATTTGTATACGAACATTAACTGAAAACAATTACGTCTAAGAACGATGTCAAGTTTTACACAGAATGGAAAAAAATGTTCAGTCAGGTCTCCCTCAAGACTCAATTTTAAGCTCTTTACTGTTTATGATATAAATCAACAATTTGCAATTAGCGAATTTCCCCTATAGGGAAGAAGCTATTACAGTAGTCGGCATGGTAATACCTAGGCCCGGGACCACGATAACTTTTCGTTTTGAAATCCCCAGGCCCTAAAAACACCTTTCATTTGAAACTGTATATATATATATATATATATATGTGTGTGTGTGTGTGTGTGTGTGTGTGTGTGTGTGTGTGTGTGTGTGTGTGTGTGTGTGTGTGTGTGTGTGTGTGTGTGTCCGTGAGCATGATAACTCTCGTAAAGAAGGTCCGATTTTGATGAAATTTGGTACAAACGTGTAAAGCAACATTTATGACTTTAAATTCCAAAACCAGCCAGGTCACTTCATCCAAAGGGGTATTTTGGGGGGGGGGGGGTTTGTACCCCAAAAATGTTTTTTTTTAGTTTTTAAACATTATTATTTTTAAATCCAAATTTTGGTTTGCACCATTAAATATCCAGCTTAAAAAAACAAAGAATTTGGTATTTTGATCATCGCTCAACATCAAATGGTTACAGAGATATTAAAAGTGCTAAACACAGTACGTTTTCCAATGTTATTCTTATGGAGAATAAGAAACTTTTTATAGGTATCTCACTTATTTATGAACTATATTAACAAAACTTGGTATACGGCTTCATCTGGTTGTGGTCTATTGTTATTTGCACAAAAAGCAATTTTTACCGATGATTCCCGTAGCAGCAAACCTGCGTACTCAGGCCCATCTTATTCTTATGGAGAATAAGTAAAATGTAATGACTCCCTTAGTTATGAACATAAATTAATAAAACCTGGTATGTGGCTTCACCTTATTGAGTTATATTGATATTTTCATAAAAACCCATTTTTTGTGTTCCTTGTTGCAGCAAACCTGCTTACTCAGTCCCCATGTTATTCTTATAGAGAATAATTAAAATTGTATATATCACTTATTTGTGAATATATTTTTATGAAACTTGGTATGTGGCTTTATGTGATACTAAGACATCTATTAAGCATTGGAAATTCGCTGAGTACGCAGGTTTGCTGCTACGGGGGTATTTTTTAGGATTCAAACATAAATAGTTTTATTTGCTGATGACACCACAGCTCTTGTGAAAGCCCATATTTTACTTTGTTACAAAATGTAGTGGGCGAGATGCTGAGGGAACTGGAAGGGTTTGTAAAGAATGGTTTATTTATTTAATTACTATAGTAATGAATTTACTGTATTTAATAGTATTTACTGTTATTATATTGTGACAAAGTACCAATTAACGGCTACTGTGCATTAAGGGAATGTTGTGTACTAATAAAGATTTCAAATTGGAAAAAAATGTTTTGTTATTGCATGGGGTGCGGAGGGGAGGGCGCATTGTCTTTGCACCCTCCCCTGTATCTATTATCAGTGTCTTATGTATCTCTCCGAGTGAGTTTCTAAAGCCCCGTTTCCATTCTAACAGTTTTTGGTCAAAACATTATTTTGAGCTAAACTCAAAACAAAGTTAAAGTAAAATGTTTAATGTAAACAGTCGCAAACTGTTTTGAACTTTGTTGGCCAACAAAACGTGTTTTGAGCTGTTGCAGCTGACAACAAAGTTTTGAGGAGAGCTGAAAACATAATGGAAATGGTGTCCCAACACCCAACATTGTTGTGAGCAGAGTTCACGCATGCACTGTGAGTGGTAGCAGCCCACTCCACGTAACCCCGCACCGTCGCGCCCTTGGTCGCCGCGTCCTTTCCGTCGACAACACATGGTTTTATTTGGAACTTGGGTCATTACTATGCCGCACAATTAGTTTGTACAACAGGCTGTAGAACTATTGTCCTTCAGCCTGTTGGACAATTATTTTTTTAAGTGGTTTCAAGTTACCATTTTGACCGAATTATGTGATTCTAGCTTGATAACTCAGCTGAAAGACTACTTGAGAATGGCGCAATGAAGCGTTGAAACGAGGTCGTAGTTGTACAATGGGGAATTTGATCTGGAGACGAAAAGGCAACTTAAAACCACTTTATTTAGTCATACCAGTTCAGGGGCAAATCAAAATGAGTAAATTAATTATTTTTTAAATAATTAAATCGTTCTACATATGCATTTCAAAAAAGTTAATCACCCAGTAGCCTAAATGGTTATATATTCTAGTAATTTACGGCAAGTTTGCTATATTTTTGAACTTCTTGTTAGTTTGAAATGAACAAGTTTTTCTATACATATTGAATACAAATTTGGTATAACTTATCAAGTGGGTGCATTAAACCAAAATTGCCTTATCAGTTAGTTCATCTCCATCAGATTCATAAACTAAATAACTGGTTTAAAATGTCGACCTCTAATTGTTAATAGTTTTTATTTTGCCTTACTTAGTGCATAAGAAATTATAAGTAGGTCTAAACCAGCAAATAAAGTCTTATGTTTACTTTAGTTTCTTAAAACATACTAACACATTAAATTCTAAAGAAACCTCGCCATTTAATTGATTTATTACAGTGAAAGATAAATACTTAACTTGGCTATAGTCAACACATGCTGATGATTCATTTTAAATTAGGACCTATACAACTTCTATTGGGTTTGACATGAAAAATCACAAGGTTAGTTTAATAGAAAACAATGTATGGAAATATAAATTTTTTTTACAGTTTTAACAAACGCTATAAATATTTTTGCGTTACATTGTATTAACATACTTATGTAGCAACACAAGTGGGGCTACAAATGAACGTATGTAGTAATAAACGAATGCTCCGCGCGTGGAGAGGAGATGGCTTTTCGCGGGAAATGTTGGCACGAGATGGGAGAATGGAAACAGCCTCCAACAATGTTTTGAGCTGAGTTGGGAGAATGGAAACAGCCTCCAACAATGTTTTGAGCTGAGTTGGGAGAATGGAAACAGCCTCCAACAATGTTTTGAGCTGAGTTGGGAGAATGGAAACAGCCTCCAACAATGTTTTGAACTAAGCTCAAAACAGCTTTGAGCTTAGCTCAAAACATTGTTCAAGAAAATGTTTAATGGAAACGGGGCTTAAGAAGTAAATTTGCAATTTTTGTGTGTGAAAATATTGTGCATGTTTATGGAATGTACGTTTTCAAAACAACTTCATCGACCAAAATCATGCTACAAGAACTAAAGCTCGAATTCAGGTTGTGGTTTCCTATATTGCCTTATTTTCTAATATAAATACACATTTCTACTTGTACTACTAAGACACTGTGCCCTGTGCACCTCTATGAGTGTTGATATCCCCGCGGGTATCAGCACCAGGAGGGACGTCTCTTCATCCAGGAGGTAGAGGAAGACCACCAGCTGACTGAAGGCTCGCCACATCACCGTTCGGCCAGACAGTCCCGCCAGCGTCTTCCTTGTCCGCCAGAAACTAACGTCGTTCTTCAGTGCCAAGAAGTCAAACAGGAGCTGGGTGGAAGAGAACAATATTTTAAAAAATTATGTTTTTACTGTATTATGCCATCAGTTCATTACATAATTCAAAAGTACAGTAGACCCTCAGAAATTCGGATCAGCCTAATCTAGACTCTGGGTAGTCTGAACCGATAATCGCCAACTTTTTAAATTTTGTTTGCAAATAAAAACAAAAAACTTCACGATTTAGCGCCTTCAGTTTTCTCTCAATTAGTCTGCATTACATAAATGTACAGTATAACACAGTGCATTAGCCTACTGTAATTTATTACGAAGTGTTCATAACTTTCTTTCAGCATATAACGTAAATACATATTGTCATAATTGTTTGCCACAGAGGCGGAATTGATGATTCATGCCCACCTCCGGAAATCCAGATTTTTCAAAATCCGGACCGGCCATCTGCCACATCAGTTAGGATTTCTGAGAGTCTACTGTAGAAGGGAGGAGTCCTGATAAGAAATTACTACAGTATGTGATATTGTGGATGACATTATCATAACTCCATTTTTCATTATTAGTTTTAAACCAATGTCACGAGTAACAATATGCTAGACATGTAATAAACTTGATATTCATGTTTATAGTGTTATTTTATTCTTTAATTGTTTAAGCAAATTTCCCTTAAAGAGAAGAAGCTATTACCATAGTCGGTATGGTTAGACCTAGGCCCGGGACCATGATAACTTTTCGTTTTTAGGTCTCCAGATGCCAAAAACACCATTCGTTAAAAAAATTATATATATACATTTTTTAATATACATATATTTATATATATAAATATATGGTCCGTGGGTGCGATAACTCTCGTAAAAATGGTCCGATTTTGATGAAATTTAGTATAAACATGTAAAGAAAAATTTATGACTTTAGTTCGAAAACCAGCCAGATCGCTCCATCTAAAGAGGTATTTGGGGGGGGTTGTACCCCAAAAATCGGGTTTTTGAGTTTTTTACATATAATATTTTACTAAATCAAATTTCATTTTTCACCATTGAATTCAGGTTAAAAAAACAAACAATTCGGTGTTTTGATCATTGCTCTAAGTCAATTGGTTACAGAGATATTGAAAGTGCTAAACACAGTCCGTTGTCCAATGTTATTTTGGAGAATAATATAAATTGTATGTCTCGCTTATTTATCAACTTATCCTGACGAAACTTGGTATATTGATTCATACTGTTGTGGTCTATTAATATCTGCACAAAAAAAAAATTTGTTAAGATAGTTCCCGTAGCAGTAAACCTGTGTACTCAGCCCCCATGTTATTTTTATGGAGAATAATTAAAATATCATAAATCGTTTATTTATGAATGTATATTGATGAAACTTGATACAGTAGACGCTCTTTTATCCGGCATGTTCGGGACCACGCCCATGCCGGTAAATCGATTTTTCCGGATAATAGAACTTTTTAGTTATTAATGGGAATACAGTAATCTGAGAGTCTGTCATCTCGCTACAGTAATGAGCTGTGGTCGGGTGCGTTGGTTGACCTTGGCACTGCTCCGGAACACCTGCATTTGTGGACGGATAGACAGACAGACGGACAGACAGACAGACAGACGGGCGGACAGACAGCCGGGCGGAAGTTGGCGTCTAAAAATAGAAACCAATCAATACAAAAAAATAGGCGAACCAAAACACGGTTGAATACAGTAGTGTACTGAGCAAAGGTTACGAACATCACTGAACGTTAATGCTTGAGACGTAAACAAACAACAGGTGACTAAGAAAAAGGCGGGAACAGTCCAGCGCAGTCGCAGTACGAAACGGAAACGACCGAAAATACCTGGAAAAACCCGGGTCGCCTAGTGCCGGTTAATAGAATGTGCCGGTTCATAGAATGCCGGATAAAAGAGCGTCTACTGTATGTGGCTTTATGTGGTAGTAAGATACATCTATATGCATTGGAAATTCACTGAGTATGCAGGTTTGCTGCTACGGGGTATTGATACTTTAAACAGTAATTTATTAAAAAGTTGATTGCTGAAAAATGGTCAAATTAACTGGGTTTAGTTTGTTGAAAGTTCACAACAAACTAAGTAAAGGAAACAAAGTAAAAATCTAAATTCTGTGGCTTTATTTAAACAAAATTGCCATTCTTTAAAGGATGACATAACTTTTCAATCGAGGGGCAAGGGGGGTAGCCAAATTGGCAGTAGCATGATTATGGGAGGGGCCAAATTAGCAATGGGATGGTTACGGAGGGGAGGGTCAAAAATTGGCAAAAGCAAATTATGATTTTTTAACATCCCCTATGATTTATCTGTGTGCAAAGAATGAACGAGTTTGGAGTTTCTAGCTTTGCTTAGCTTTCCTTCCCACAGATTTTTAGTTTATACTCATGAAATTTGTATTTTTCGCAATTCTGAAAGACTTTTAAAACTTGGTCAACTCCTCTAGCGATTTTGTTAACTTTTACTTTGAGTGTTCAGAGTTTGAATCTTTTGCTCGGATCATTTGTCACTATTGGAGCTATGTTTTTATTGCTGTTGTTGTGTACAGGATACTCGAGTAAACCTGTACCATCCATGAAATTGGCCTCCTCCCTTCCTGAGAGTGTGCATTGTTTGGAAGACCATCTTCCCTCATTGGGGATCCATAGAATATCTGCTATCACATCATCCACCACGGCTGTGTTGTGAGTGTTTTTTTTGTTTTGTTTTTTAATTTGAACTTACATGAACGGAAGATATAAACACTGTCCCGCAGAGCAAGTAGATATTAGTGTCAGCGAAGATGCCCTTCAGTTCGTCCAAGTCCTTGTCGGCGAACCCTAGGGATTTCAGCGTCTGGAATGCTTCTTTCACATGAAGTACCAACCTAATAGGATAGAAAATACCATCACTGATTATAACAATAAATGAAGTTAGCCCAACATCTTTATTTTTTTCTTTTGTACTTAAACTAAGAAAGATTGAGTTTCAATTCACAGGAAACTCTTACCGTTGGTTTAAAGAAACACTAAGAAACAAACACATGGTTGAGATAGCTAATGGCCAAATATAGAACAGAAGCCCTTACAGTCATTACCCAGCCTAACTATCACCTGACACCATTTATTTAAAACTAAGCAATCTGACGTATTGTCCCTCAAAAACACTATTATTCTGTAATCTAATGTGAACATCGGTTGGATGCAAATATTTTGGACGTTATTAGGCATTAAACGTTAAATAAACGTTATCAGGAAACTGACACATGCTTTCTCCCTTTTAGCCCAACTTTAATGAATAAATTACTTTTTATTTACTAAATATAGGATACAACGAAGAAGAATACAAGCATATAAAGGAATAATATATAAGTTTTAATAATTTAATGAAAATATTAGTTTTGTAAACTAAAATACAAAGCACAGTCGAATGTACAGAAAATCTTGTAAACAAGTTGTTTTCAAAAATATCCACCCAAATCCTTGTTTATAGGAGGCACTACAGAATCCATCGCTACACACGTGGTTTTAAGAGGGGAAATGCCCCCTATTCCCCCCTCAGGGTTATTAAGGGGCAACATATTTCGAATTTCCTTTGGCTAAAAGGGAGAAAGTATGTGTCAGTTTCCTGATACCGTTTATTTTCATTTCAACCAAATAATAATGACAAGATAAAAACATTAAAAGTGGACATATTTACCATTGGTTTCATTAGATATAGTTGTCAGACTTTTAAAAAATATATCCCAAATTCAATCAGAAATGAAAAATATTTTTGATAACCTAGAGTAGGATTTTGCAAAATAAAATGTTAAAAATGAATACATTTAACAATCCCCAAAACATCTTCTTACCTTAACAGACCAATCGATATTGGAGCATAATGGAACTTGATATCGACTGTTGAGTTGCCAGTTAGTTCTACTAGATTTCGCAATCGGTCGTTTAGAATGTCAAACTGAACAATTGGCAAAAAACTGCCATCTTGTGATAACCTGTAAAATATAAAACAATCATTGACGGGAGAGAGAGTGAGTTCCACTGAAGCAAAAAGTAGGGATACTTCTAGAAAACCACGTGACTATTTGCGTTAACGGTACCTCACTGTCTTTAGATCGCCACGGGCCTATTGGCCTATGGTGAAGGGCAGTTGAAGTTAATATTTTAAGGAAAAAAATTAAGAGAAACTCAGCCAGAAAACAAGGAAAGTTAGGGAAAGATGAAAAGTCAAAATCAAGTGGAGTGATAGCCTAATTTGTTTTACTAGGCTTAACACTTTGACTGCGCGTGAGACGCCGGCATCCCATTGCGATCCTGCGGCGCATGCACGTGGGAAACCGGCTTCCCACCAAATCCGTTTAGCAACAATGACTCAGTGTGAGCTCAGGCTGGGCCGGAGGAGTACGATATTTTTTGCGTGTGTCGCTGAGAATGCGAGCTTTATTTTGGTGTCGGTTGGTAATAAATTTCCCCCAATATCCTGGCCTTCACGTGACTTCCCTGCATCGGTTTTTGTCCCACTTAGTCCCCCTGTCTGACTACTGCTATCTGGATTGTGCTGCGACCTGTTGGCGCTTAGTAGAACTACGTCCAGTTGAGTTGTAACGCAGTGTTTTGTCATTTGTTAGCCGGGAATTGAAAATGTGACCACGCCAATCTGAACAGTTGCCACGTGGCAGGACCACGCCCCACATCCCATGCGCAGTCAAAGTGTTAAGTACATTATTTCAAAAGTTTATTACCATCCACTTGTTTTCCTATAAACAGATCTATCTTTTTATGTTGTCATGTAATAGTCCACAAGATTCTCCTTTCACTGCCAGGTCTGTGAATGGAATAAGTCGATTGTGCCATAATTGTGTTGTTCCACTAACTGATTAATGTTTTAATATGTAAATACTTCATTTAAAAACGAGTTTCTTTTGGACAAATGCACAGTAAGGATATGTAAAAAGCAACAGAACTGCTGATCAGATGTGCAGTCTTTAAAGAATCCATCCATCCCTTAAGGCTGGATCCGGTTTGCTCAAGGTCTACCCTCCCCTTCCAAGTCTGCTATGGTTACTCTTTTATGTAACTCTCAAGAGGTGTTACATAAAAACCACTGATTGAGGCGGGAATTGAACCCAAGCACTACACTCTGGCTGGGGGGATAGCACTTTAGACCGCCAAGCCAAACTAATCAGGCCAACGGCCAAGTGATATTTTAGGCTATGAAGACGAGCTAGCTCCATTGTACACAACATTACAAACGTTTATGAATGTTTATAGCGGCCGATAGGAAAAACTATCCACTAGTTTTTGTATAATGAATAATCAAAAAGTCGATACATCGTTGGTTTTGCAATAAGGAATCAGAAGTGAGTCGCTGGCCTAGTGGTCAAGGCGTCGGACTCTGGAACCATGGCAGCGGCCCTGTCATGGGTTCGAATCCCAGCCTTGGCATGTAAATTTTATCAGTACTGTTCAACGCTTACTGTAACGGCTCACTCCTTGCTTTGCTGGATACGTTCCATGCACAGATGCATAGTCTATGTGGACAGGCAAAGTACCGGGTAATTAAAAGAAGGAAAAAAAGTTTTTTTTTAATCTGTTAAAAGGAAAACACAAATATTTGTTACAATATTACCATTATTATATTATTCGTTACTAGCTGCTATCATACCCGGGAATAACATGTTTGTGCTGCATTCTGTGGTTAACCCGTGGAACTACTTCGAATCATGGTCAGCTGATAGAATTTTCTTCAGCTCAAACAAATGTGAATGTCCGTAAGAATAACCCAGGATTGGAACTGTGAAGCCCCATAGGTCATAGCCCTATGAGAATTTCTTAAAATCCCTTCTTGTTGGTTACCTACGTTATAGAAAGAGTATACGTGTCAAACTAACCTCAAGTGCTGCTGGAGCTCTGCAGGGATGCCAATCTGAGGCAGAGCCGTGATCCCGGTCAGTATATTAACACCGATGCTGCTCTTTATATGCGTCACTGGCTTCAACTGTTTCTTCTCCACCCCTCCTGCACATCAAAATTCACTAAGATGACATTTCACAACATTACATCTAGGGCATATCGCTAGCCCGACTACTTACGATACTTTCCGCTGATTACTTTCCTGGACTTCAAGGGTTTCGCTCCGGGGAAAGCACTACAGTACTGTATGGGTTTAGACCGCTTTCCTTAAAAGTGTTTATAACTCCCGAACAAAATGGTTCTGGCATTAAATTAACATATAATTAAACTGTAGTTTAATATTGTCTAAACTACAGTGAGAGAACAATAAATTACAGAATTAGCAATTGCGTACAATAATGAATACCCGGTACAAAGAATATCCGGATATATAATGGTTGGATTAATTTAGGATGATTTAAAGAGAGTGTGAGAGAGAAATGATGTAAGTGTAGGGTAAACGAATTAGAACTTTTTCAGCTTCTACATCGATTTGAGCGAATTGCCAACACTCTGAAAGCTGGACTTCTACAAAACATGCAAAAAGTAGCAACGCCCAGAGCATGTCTAAGTTAGTAAAGATTGTTGAGTAGATAGTCAAAGTTATCATAACAACTGACTGGATTTTCAGATTTAATAACCAATAAAAAACATTTAGTAAACAGTCGGGAGATTTGATCCATTAATTTTTAACTATCAATATATCAAAAATCAGTTTGTTAATATGTTTCACCTCAAATGTCTGGTATTTTTGAGTTAGAAATTTATTGCCTAACACAAAAAGGGTTATTTTTTATTAAAGAGTTAAGAAAGGCTTTTAGAGGAACAAATTTGAATGGAGACTAATTATAATAAGCAAGAGAACGTAATCACTCACCACTGAGAAGTTGGTAAGTTGCACTAGAAGGCACTTGGTAGTGGGACAGCGCTAATTGAGTGTAGACGCGGTCACTCGTTTGGCTGGCATCGCTCCACTCCCGAACTATCGAGTGGCGCGGCAGCACAAATAGATGCAAGTGAAGTGTTCCATTTTTCCGTGTCTCTCTCGGTACTGACACTGTTATTGTTCTGCAATCATCATAATATTTTATAGCCTACATCAAGATATTATACAACTTTTGAGTTATTTACAATCTTGGTAACTGGAAAAGTTGTCAGTTAGGAAATTTCGAGAACTAGCTGGTGTCATTTTCTTTGCATGGGAATCTTGGTCACAAGAACCCATCGATTCAAAACCTTACAAACTGTAACCAAGTAATCAATAAACAAATCAATATCCTTAAGAATAGGCTAACATTAGAACTTACTTGAAGATCCGGGAAAAAGACCCTTAAGTGACTTTCAAAACATGAATAACCTCAACTGTTATTCGTTTTAAAATCAAATTTCTAACAACAATCAAATTTCTAACAACAGAAATAATAAAACCCAGGGAATGTCGGTTCTGCATGAATATATTGTCTACCTTCATTCAAAATGTTGAACACAACTGCCGTTACATGGTCGTCACCCTTCTGCAGTATCAACAAAATGCTTTCAAGTAAATACAACATAAATATTTCATTTTTTAGTTTTTACATGGACTAGAGATCTGTGTATGGAACGTATTCAGTAAGGCAAGGGGTGAGGCATTACAGTACGAGTTGTACAGTACTGATAAAATGTACATGCCAGAACCGGGATTTGAACCCCCGACAGGGCCGCTGCCACGATTCTGTAATAATGTGCCACGATTCTGATTTAAATAACGTGAAGACTACCAACACAATGGATGGACATCTTACTTTTCGAAGGCAGCATTGCAGTCAAAGTCACGAATGGTTGCAGCCAGTTGCATCTCCCTGGCACTGTGAGGCCTCTGGTTAGGTGAGGTAAATAGGGCTATCTGGAAAAATGTGAGGCAACGGTTTCAACCAGAGTTCATTTTACAAAATATTTCAGTTAGAGTATGTTCAAATTTTTGTAACCGAGCAGAATAATTATACTAGTTTAAAGAGGAAAAGTACCCCCTGACCTTGAGTAAAGCTAAACGACGACTTCATATTAGAGACGGGATTTCTTGATTACTTGAGAGTGAAACATGAGTTTTAACATGTGTTGGCGATGGAATTTCTATCCAGACAGGTTGTTTTGGGCAATTTTTGGACAAATGTTGCACCGTTGACATTTTGCAGAACATTTCCATTAACCTGGGACTAATGTGATTGTAACATGCCCAGGGCAAAACTGTCCCAGACAGTTTTGAGTCGTCACTTGCGACCAAACCTGCCCCCCGAGGTGTTTCCATTCTCAAAACTCACAGTAACATGTTACTCTGACTCTTGCAAAGATTCAAGACACAAATTTATCCTAATGGAAAAGGGGCTTTAGGAATATTTCCGAGTTAGATAATTTAACTTAATCTAGATATTCTATTTTAGTATTTTTGGAATTCACACTCGATATGCAATAGTGATCTGGGGCCTATAGTGTAAGCAAAATTGGTAAGGAATCTTTAAAATTAAATCTGTCTACTTCCTGTTAGTAACATTTGAAGAAAATGTTAAAGAAAATTATCTGGTTCAGCCTCATCAGTATCACTACGGTACAGTACAAAAAACCGTGATTGCAACCCTTCTACCCAAGATTTAAAATCTCCAAACCAAAATCAGCCTGAGCAGAGTTAACATTTCTTTAAATGTTACCAATGTAACACTTGTGATAATGCATAAGTCAAAAGACAAGCGAAAGACCACCTTATTGAACGGCGCATATACAAACTGCCTGGCCTCGCACTATCGTTGTCAGTTACTGATCCTTAACTAAGTTGCCATCCTACCTAGTTTTAAATTAATATGACTAGTTTATGACTGGATCAGGTCTATAAGACGCAGGGGCGGATCCAGGGAATCACGTTGGGGGGGGGGAAATTCCGGGGGTTTGGGGGGGTATGGAATACCCCTTAGGGGTGGGGGTCCGGGAGTCCACCCCCGGAAATTTTTTAAAAATTCCATATCAATAATTTTATCGGACGTAAAAAATAGCCGACCATGTTTTATTGACCAAAATGTATGTTATAGGCCTAAATTTGACCTGATATTTCAGATAAAAAATGACAATTTTACCGCATTTCATGGTTGCCGTAACTTTTAGACCAAAAACGACAAAAGTGGACATAGTTTATCGGCCAAAAATACCGCAATAGTTTATACCCAAACCATAATTCAAAGTCCAACACGCCAGCGGAAGTATCAAAGTATGTTATCGTCGAAAATGAAGATTTTACCGAGACTAAGAACGAAACAAATTTTACCGGCCGAGATTACCGCGAATTTAAAGACACCCGAGAGACATATTATCGGCCTAAAATAGCAATATATTCTCAGTTTGCCGTCTAAAATGTCAATCGGGCCCCATTTATAGCCTGAAAACGGTCAAACTGTGTTTATAAACAAATTTACCGACCGGACGTGTGTTATCAGCCAAAATCGATAATTTTACCAGCAATTTTACAGCAATATTACTAGCCAAAAACTACAACCACAAAGTTTATTATCAGCCGAAGATTTAGTACAAACCGTATTTTATGCCGGGATATACTTAATCGCTCTAAAATGGCAATCAGACCGCATTTTCTCAGCAATAAATAAAGCCGAGTCGTGCTTTATATACCAAAAGCGAAGTTTATCGGGCAAAATCAGAGATTTGGCCGTGTTTTATCGGTAAAAACATAAATTTGTCCGCAACTTGGTGGTAAAAAAAAACAAGACTGAATTTTTTTAGGAATAATGGACTGGACCGTGTTTTATTGGCCTCAAGCGGCAAGCGAGGCCACAACTTGTTTATTTACCGAAAATAACGACCGAGCCTCAATATATGCCAAAAATCACAATCTAACAGTGATTTTTTATCATAACAATTGGCATTCAGACCACATTTCCCCAGCGAAAAATAAAGCCAGATACCGTTTTATATGCTCGAATGACAACCGGAACATATTTTTACAAAAACAATCGGCGATTCGACCCCGTTCTATAGTCAAAGAACACCTATTTTTTTCGCGACAGATGGGTCAGAAACAAGAATTTAGTTGCATTCAATGGCCCAAAATTACGCTTGGCGACGTTTCTTATTGGCTGAAAATGACAACCAATACTCCTTTGTTTAAAATTCATTGTTTGTGATGGTGAGTTTATATTGTTTAAGAGTTATTGCGGACATTTTCCATCACTGATTAGTAAAAACAGTTTATAATTTTTTACTAATCAGTGATGGAAAATGTCCACAATAATCTCTTAAATAACAACCAAAACTTGTTTTATTGGCTGGAAACGACAACCGAGCCGCATAAACAAGAACGGTCGAAAAAGGCGTTTTAAACTAAATTAACGAATTTTTGCCGAGATTCCCGCATAATTATCCGATTTTCCTGGAATTTCCGATCTGTGGACACCCTGTATCCCTAGTTCCGGTCTGCATGCCTGTATTACAGGCATATAAGTCTGACTGACGACGCATCAATCAGACCACAAGACGAGATGACACTGCCGGGCAGACGTAGTGCTGGTGCAGGGGTGCGCGCGCAACTCCAACCTTTTGCCTTGGGGGGGGAATTTCCCCCATTCTCCCCCCCATGGATCCGCGCCTGATAATACGACGTCACAGTAAAACTATCAACCTCAGAAAGCGGCAAAGAAAACTGCCTTCATTTGCCACCTTACAAGTAAATGACCATAGCAAATTCACTCTCTACGTCCTCCTCACTGATAACTGGCCAAAAATAAAATAAATCCTGGCTTTATATGCACTACTCACGTCTCATATCGGTCTATTTATAAAATCATAATACATCAAATTTATACAAGTATACCGTAAGTGGTTTAGCCTTACCTGCAGTTTAGGATTGTTTTGTAAATAATACGGGATGCAGTGGACGTCCGGTGGGCAAGGTGGAGGGATGAAGAGTTTAGCTAGGTTCCATATTGAGTGGCTAATGTAGGCCAAAAATACGAGGGACAATATCAACGTGAAAGAAGGCAGCTGCATTCCTGTAAAAGTAAGTTAATGTATTATTTTGTTATTAGTGTAAGACCTTTCTTAATTGTTATTTTGCATTATCTATCAAGTGTTTATAATATCTACAGTTAATTTTCTCATTAGAAAATTGCCCAATAAAAATTGTCAGAGATAATGCATGCCCCAGGGTAAGGAACTCCATAAACTCATTAACACTGCAAACTTTCAATAGAGGAAGCACGGGAAAATATACGGTCAGACATACTTTTGTAGGCCCGGTAATGTGTTACCAGTAAAAATACCCAAACACAGCTCCTCTTTGCTTCGACAGTTATTTCTTAAAGGGTAAAATTTTTAACCCTTTTTTATTTCTTTTTTAGCATAACTCATTGGGTTGGGTAAAAATTAAAGCAGGATGAGACATCATAAAACAGCTAAGTTTGGTTTAGAGGCAACACGGCAACTTTATGACGTTTTACAAAGTTTCAAAAGTAATATCCCAATACAATGTTAAGTCTTTGCTTTAAATTTTAATATTTTCCATTGCTCTCATTGCTGCTCTAAATGTTGGGGCTTTTATTTTTAAGTCCCTTTCTAGAGAAAATCCCTGAGAATTTATATTGCCCAATAAATTATAAGGGTAACTGCAGGGACGATGTGAAACATCCATTAATTTAGAGGGGGAACAAAAACTAAATTAGGGGGGAATCCTCCAAATAAAAAGGGGGCTCTAGGGTTGTTTCCGATGTCTCCATCAAATTCCTCGTACCAAAAATCATTTAAATAAAATTACTAGAACATGTCAACCCCCAACAGCTCATTTTAGTTTGGCGAGGGACAAATAATAAATGGGGGGAGTTAAGCGCTAAAACAGTGGAATTGTAATTGAAGGGATGTGTGGCAATCTTACATTTAGGGGGCCAAAAATAAAATTAAGGGGGAAATAGCCTCCTCCAAAGAAAAAGAGGGGCTGAGAGTTGGGGGGGTTGACGATGCCTGGCAATACCTGGACACCCCATATTAATCAAATTCGTTCCAAACTATTACGAGTAACTTTTCTCATGTGCAGGTTGAAACCCATGCTCACTAAAGAATTTTTGGTTGTAGTTTACTTTGCTTTCGTTCATAGTCACATCTTTTATGGACTTGAATTATGGGGCCATGCCGCTGCCTGTAACGTCTTACTTTTACAGAAGAAAAGCTATTCGTCTTATTTACTTGGCGGGACACATTGATCATTGCGAACCCGTTTTCATTAAATTAGGAATTCTTACCATCATAAATCACTAAATTTGTATCAACCTGTTTATAATTTTTATCATTGAATATCAAAAATAATTTACCATCACTTTCCATAAGAGCCTATCACCATCAATATAATACTCGTAAGAGATAATATAATGTATCGATGTCCTGTTTTGTAGATTGACAAAATAGACTGCTTTCCAATCTTGCCAATGAGACTATTCAACACTCTTTCCAGTAACATTAAGTACTTGAAACCAAACAAATTTGAGGCAAAGATTATGGAATGGCTGAAGAAAAACCCCTTTTTACTCAGTAAGTGAATACTTTGAAGCTGACCTGACAAGCATCATCTAACCATAATCTTAGATAAGATCAAAGTGAAGTTATCAAAGTAGAGTAATTAAGCAAAATTATCAGTAATATTGACACCATCTATCCAGTTCTCTGGTCAAAGATGAAGATCGAAGTATGAAGTATGCTCCCACAGTATCTTTTGCCCAAAAATAAAGGGGTGTATTTACCAAACATTATGGGGGAAACTATTAGGACATCTCAACATCCAAGAGCCATAAGCTTACCCAATTAAATGCATGAACTGAGTCAGTAGGGCAACAATAAGGTGCAGTAAGATCTGCATCCACCAAGTGTTCGGATAGGGTATGCGATATGTCGACATATTATGTTCAATAATAATTGATAATGTTATATAGAAATTTAACTATCGATTACTATAAATATCTACTCTTACATCCTACTAATATTGTAAATGTGAAAGTTTGGATGTGGTATATAGAAATTTAACTATCGATTACTATAAATATCAACTCTTACATCCTACTAATATTGTAAATGTGAAAGTTTGGATGTTTGTTTGGATGTATATGTGGATGTGGATTTCCATCACGCATAAACTACTGGGCCGATTAAGCTAAAATTTTGCATGAACATAGCTTACATATCACATTAACATATAAACCTGATATGTCCACATCCAAACTTAGAGCTCCACCCTCCGGGTTCTGTAAGTTCCAATGAAAATCTTATGGAAGGATATCATTTTTATAAAATTACCAGCTGTAGTTGTTTGTCAGTTAGAGTGAAAGAAATCAGATGGTAAAACCAAACAATGATTCGATAGTTCTGGTTAATATTTTTAATATCTTTTATTTTGTCGCGAGCGAAGCCGCGGGTAGCAGCTAATAGTTTATAATTATGTAAAAGTTTAATTAGGATAAATTAAGTTATTTAATGATTTTAACAAAACCTAAGGAACATGATAACATTTGTAAGTAAAATGTATTGGTTGTTAACAAGATTGAATGTTAAGGTTATACATTTTTTGTGTTTTTTCTATACGATTTTTTTTATCGCCGTTTTTACGATATTTACAGATTATAGCCATAAAACCGCAACATTGCATTAACATTCTGCAATGTTTTAAGTAGGCTATTTACTTTATTTTAAATAGGCTATTTAACGCTATAAGAATGCAAAATTAAAACTATTACATTGATTATAACAGCTGTTTTTTTTTATATAAATGATACTTAATAGATTCCAATAGTTAAGTAGTACCTAGACCAAGTGCCTTTTGTCGCTCCAATAACAATTTGTTCACTAAAACAACCTGGCAACTTTTTAAGGCCACTACGCCAGAGTCCTAAGTTCAGAAAAACATGTTCATACTAACAACGTGGTGTGGCCCAGAAGCAAGTTTGAGGAGCAGTTTTCCAACAATTTAGATCTAAGCCCAATGTATTTTCTCCATGAGTATTTTCTACATGGCAACTTTTAATGCCAAGGAGGCGAATCCCTAAGGTTGGTGGGGAGATGTTGACCTATCCAATGTTGGGGCATCATTCGAAAGATGTGGCTTATAAAAAAAATCCAAAGAGCCTTCACAAATCAAAATTGGACATCGGGAAATGACAGAATAAGCCAGTGGAACAGGGAAAAAGAATCCAAAGTTCTTTAATCCCCCATTAACTTAATGAAGTAAGGCCTGGAAGCAGATTTGAAGAGTCGTTTTCAAGCTAGGCTTAAGTATAAAAAAAAATATTTCCTCTATAAGAATAACAAGGCAGCTTTTGATGCCATTGGGGCGGATCCCTGAGGACTTGGGGAAAATAACATTCTACAATCTTTTGGTCTTCTACAACGTGGTATAGTCTGGGGGCAGTTTTGAGGAGCTGTTTTCGAAATCATTTGGGACGCACGCACAACTACTTTACAGTTAAGTAGCCTATAGATGTTAAATCACATAAGACAATCTGATAACGAATAGTAGTGGACGCATATCATACTGCACCCCTACAATATGAATTAAGTATGACATGATAGTAATTGGCTAAGATAGTAACCAGGGTACCAGACTGATCTATTTAAAAAAAAAACTTTCAAATTATGGGACTCAGTGGGCCTTGTCAATTTCAAATTAATTGTTTCTATAACATTAAGAATATCAATTCCAATAGTATATTAAAATTATAATTATAATAATATTTAATCCCTGCGAAAATAATTTATACTTCTTCTCGGTTTTGTATTAGAACAATCAGGTAAGAAATTACCGGTATGGGGCTATTCACTTTATTGGGCTATTTAAGCTAATGAGATTATATTCCATGACAGAAATAATTTTACTCACTACAGATTATGCAGGATTATAAATTTAAATTTCAACTTCTTGTCAACATTTTACAGAAATAACAATTCAAATTATTACAATTTAGCAGTAATAAGTAATAGGCCTAGTTGAGTACAGATCCACGTCACTTTTATTTTATAGTAGAGTGAGAGTGAGAGTGAGTAGTAAGCAAGCAGCTGACAACAAACTTCAGAAACAAACAGCAGACGATTTTTCTAGGAGATTTTTGATAGAAAGGCTTATGGGTTATGTTTGGACATTCAACCAGGTCCAATAACCAATGTACTGAATTATCGTCATCATTGGTCACGTATACACAACCAATAGTATTATGCAGTCACAGAGTCACTTATAATCTAGATAGTCAGGGCCAAATTCAAGCATAGGCTATATTGGCGCGCACTTTGGGGCCCGCACCACACAAACCACATACAAAAGTCATTCATAAAAACGAAAAAAGGTTACCAACCTGGACCTGAACGGCGGCACCGCGGCGCCGGCGGCACCACTGGTTGAGTCTAGAGGCCCATAGCTGATAAATCCAGTCCTCTAGGAAGGGACAATTCTCTAACTTCTAATACGATGAAATGGGAATTATTACTTATGTGCCATCAGTTATGGGATGCTTACTAAATTTTCCCACCTCTTGTATAGGTAGTATACAAATATGTTCTTTATAACTCTTATAATAATGGAATTCGGAAAATATTCAACAAGACTGGGTCTTCTTTAACTTAGCTCTATTTTATACTATTCATTGCACGGAATTAATCAATTTTTACTAAAAGAAACATAATTTAAGTTATAACACAGGCGTGCGCACGGTGGGTGCCGTGGGTGCCGCGGCACCCACAACGAGAGCTTGAGGGGGGTGCCAAAATTGATGATGAAATAAATGTTTAGATTAAGTTCTCAGTCAGGTATTAATCAGTTTTGTTCTAATTAAAGCAAGGCTTTCCGGCATTGGACTGTTTCGGTTTGATTGAATGATTTTTGGTGTAAAATATATTGAACTGTTATTAGTATATAAAGATGAATTGCCTGCAACAACAGGGGTATCACCATAGACTAACTACAGTAGTTAGTCTATGGTATCACTCATCGAAATCATTGTTAGTTTCAAACTGTTTTCGTTCTGATAGCAACTTCTTGTTATCATAAATGGCTTTGTTACAATAATTATGATTTGGTTGATTTTCACTAGGTTTATATTGGTTGACTTACCTGGTTCCTCGTAAACGTGTTCTTATATGTCACGAAACTTGGATTCAGGGTTTAATGCATGACATATGGAACTATTAATTGTTCATAAACATTTGCGTGCATGAACACTGAACACATATATGTGTATATGCGCATGTGCAGTACATGTGCATTATATATATATATATATATATATATATATATATTGATCATATCAAAATATTAACCCTAGCCGTGGCCAAAGGGCTGCGGCAGCTGTTTGGCTGTGTCGCCTTAAATGGCCAACAGCTGCCGCAGCCCTTCTGGGACCGATAATTTTGTAACGTAAAAAGACCACTAATAATCAACTCAAAAGTGAACAATATATATATCATTCGAAAGATAATACTCTGAACTTTCATTTTATTACATAAACAAACCCTGTAGCAGCTATATAACAATGTCACGACGATTAGAAATCCAATGAATTTTTGTCGCGATGCGATTCTTGCAGTCGATGCTAGGAAAATGTCAAAACACGACTTTTTTTAGATTACCCAGCTCGGGTAATTTTTGTCGTGGGAAGTTGCGGTTGGTACCAATGCACTGCTAAACCAAGGGGCTTTATTTCGATATGAATGGTTTGGACGAAATATTGATTGGGCAGAAAATGTGATTTTATGAAAACAGGTGTTTTTGGTTTTGTTGTGAAATGGCCAAACAGCTGCCACAGTCGTTCCGGAAAATCTGATTTATACCCAGTGTAAGTTATAATTACTATTCAAAATATATATTATTTTGGAGGGTAAGAAATGCAGATCAATTTGTGCTCTGCCATTGGCAGCACTGGTTGAAATTCATTGTCTCCCAGCTGTCTGCATTTCGACGTATTTCTGCTCTGTTTACGTCTTGTATTTATATCCTAACCTACACGTTTGCTATTTTTATTCATGAGTTATTTATTACTAATTATGTTATTATTTCAGAGTTTTAGTGTTAGTGAAGTATTTGTGTGTATATAACAGTAATCATTATGCATTATATTATGCATAAATATTACTGAAGTGTGACAAATAGTGCTTATAAGTGTTGTGTTTACTCCTACATAGGCCTAGTGACCGACAGTTATCTCGTATATAATATGCCACAACCCTATGTATATGTACATATATACATTTTATTGTTTGTAAATACCTTTAGTAATAATAAATATATATAATATGACATTATTTATGTTTATACAAATTACAAATATCTCAATGAAAAATACTGGGCTACTTTTCACAAATTTGCCAAGTACACGACTGTTTGTTTATTTCTACATAACACATATAAAAACAATAATTTACCCTAGGTGTTTACATTTTTATGTAGGTAATTGAATGTACTACAACTTGTTTATATTTGTTTGGGGGTAAAATATTTAGTAAAAAAGTTATATACTAAATAATGTGAAATATTTTTCTTCAGAAAACGCAAAAATATCAAAACATTCTTTTATATACATATATTTATAAGTAATAATATTTTTTACCATCAACTATATGACTTTTTTGGATTCTTTTCTTCATTAGCTTTACAAATATTATACATAATTATTAGTATATAACATGTATTACATGACTTATTTACATCACAAACTAACACTGTACAGTTTGCACATTTTTCCGGTTTCCGTTTATTATTTTATTACGCCACTAAAACTTACAAAATAAAATTCTTTCCCCAACATGTTATATATTTCTACGTAGGGAGTTAGACTGTCTGCAAAATGTATATAATGAATTTTCCATAACAAATCTGTAGAAAAAATTTCACCGAGGCTGCTTTTGAAATTTCAAAAAATAAATTTTTGATTTTTTTATTCTTTTCACTTTATTGAAAAAATACCTTTCTAGATCTATATTATTATAATATTTCTAGAACCTCGTGTTCTTCCAATCAAAATGAATATGCATTTGGCTAGGTTTACTTCTATGGTTGAATTTATACGAATTTTCAAAAAAAGGTCTGCAAAATCGACAAAATTAGGCTGCCACTCCACACTTACACCATTGGCCACTGCTAGGGTTAATACCCCCGTCGCAGCAAACCTGCTTACTCAGCAAATTTCCAATGCATAATATATGTCTTATACCACATAAAGCCGCATACCAAGTTTTATTAAAATATATTCACAAATAAGCGATATATACAATTTTAATTATTCTCCAAAAGAAAAACATAGGGGTTGAGTACATAGTTTTGCTGAAACAAGGAACATTAACAACTGGTGTTTATGCAAATATAAATAGAATTAAACTAGGTGAAGCCATGCACATACCAATTTTCATTCATAAATAAGCGATGTAAAACATTTTAATTATTCTCCATAAGAATAACATGGGGGCTGAGTAAGCAGGTATGCTGCAACAACGAACACAAAATATGGGTTTTCGTTTTCATGGAAATATTATTATAACTCAACTAGGTGAAGCCACATACCAAGTTTCATCATTATACATGCATAAATTAGTGATATATACCATGTTGATTATTCTCCATAAGATGGTACGCAGGTTTGCTGCAAAAAGGAACACAAAAACATGGGCTTTTATGCAAATATCAATAGAGCTTATCTAAGTGAAGTCACACACCAAGTTTCATCCATATTACATTCATAAATAAGCGATATATAACATTTTATTTATTCTCCACTAGCAGCCAGCGTCACTTCGTGACTTCAAAATGATATTTATTGTTTAATTTATGTTTATTCTTTGACTAAAAATGTTTACACAAGACTCTAATTAACTTTTAAATTGTTTAAACAAACTCTGATTTTAGTTAACCATAATTCTATAACTCCCTTTCACTTTTGTCATTAAAAATGAAATATGCATATGGCCATGGCTACGTTATTAGACCTTTATGTTTGATCTGTAGTTTTTAGATATTTGGTCTTATTCAGTTAAAAGTGAGATAACTGTATTAGGCACTTCTGTAACCGTTAGTTTTGTGCCTTGTCATTATGGCAACATTTTATAAATGTTCCTGTAGTTGTTTTTTTCATATTGGACGTAACGTCAACGACAAAATCTACATACTTAATTCATTGGCCCAATATCAAACCAAGTGGGATTGACCGAATTGTCTATGGCCATGGATAGGGGCGAAAACGATTAGCTCTGTCTCTAGCCCTAGCATTTACATTGCGGCGCGGTCTCTTCTAGGCATCTGAAAAAACAAAAAAATACAAATGAAACACACTATCAAAAAACAAAACCTAAAGCAAGACATTATCTTTTTTGAACTTTTGAGGAACCATACTTGGTTGAACTTAAAAGTAGTAAATCAATCATGTGTCCCAAAAATATCACGACAACGCTCTGAATATAGTTCAATACATATTAGATACAAAATGGTTATTATATATTGATGTGAAACCAGAAAAACACTGATGTCGAAGTATATAATTCATGATAAAATATTTGAAAAGTTTTAACACACAAATTGTTGAACACTTCACTCATTCACTTCACTTCATTGACTTATATGAAATGTCTAAAATTTGCATAATAAACTGATAAATGACGGAAAATCATTGATGTCAAGGTATTTAATATATGGTAAAACGTATAAAAATTATTAAAAAAATGACTGTCGTTTCAAAGATTATGAAATAAGACTTAAACACAGTCTATTTTAGTTTCAAGTTTAAAAACATATTAAATAATGTTCTAGGTAAACTATGAACAAATAAAATTACAACTTTTTACTTTACATTTTATTGTAAAATGTATCTGGGGAAAAAATCTTCGATCTGATTATAAAATAACAGCTTTCAACATCTACCATATAAGAGACAATAAATTAGTTTAAATAAAACTGGCTATGCCCCAGATTTACATGAGTGGTACTTTTCTTCGTTGTCAAAATGAATTATTTTTCCTCAAAAAAATCTATTTTTCAAGAAATTAAATGAATTAGCCTATTTGAAAATCAACTAACTTATAACTTTAAAGAATACACCAGTTTCATCAAATAAATAAATGCAAGTGCTGTATTCTGTGGTCAAACTTAAGAACTCAATCAAATCATCACCATATGTTTTGTTATAAACAAATGTGAATTGGAAAAAGTTCACTGGTTTTACAACAGATAGTAGCACATTCGCTTCGCTGAAATTTCAAAAGCCTCCTAGCCGAAGGCTTTTCATGGGATATTTTCCAAACCCAAAAAAGACACATCTAGCTTTATACCAAATATGTATAGAAAAATAAATTTCTAGGGGTCGATATGCTGCGAAGAAAAATCGAGAAATTCTTCTAATAATATAGATAACAACTTGGGAACCAAGTACCTAGGTTTGCTGCTACAGGAACGATAGGCAAAAATTGTTTTTTTGTGCAAACAACAATAAACCATAACCAAATGAAGCCATATACCAAGTTTCGTCAGTTTATGTTCATAAATAAGCGAGGTATAAATTTGTTCTTTTTCTCCATAAGAATAACATTAGACAACGTACTGTGTTTAGCACTTTCAATATCTCAGTAACCAATTGACGTAGAGCAATGATCAAAATACCAAATTGTTGTTTTTTTTAAGCTGAATTCAATGGTAAAAATTAAAATTATTTGTGAAAACCCCCTTTTGGATGTTGCAATTTGTCTGGTTTTCAAACTCGTTCAAATAAATGGTACTTTACACATTTGTGCCAAATTTCATTAGGATCAGAACTTTTTTACGAAAGTTATCGTGCTTACGGACACTCATATATATATATATATATACTAGTGGCTTGAAGGGGACAAAGCCCCTAACCTTTCTCCAATACCATGCATCATCTGATTTTCATGCTGAAGAAAATAGTACATTTTAAGTTGGATCACATGGTTTAATGTAAACGATGCAGACGTTTTTAAGTCCCCATGCTTTTCGTATGGGGGATGTTTTACATTTTTTCTCGTTTGCTGGTTACTTTTTGGAAATGCTACTATTTTTCCCGAGTCCCTGGAATCAAGACCTTTAATTTGAGCCATCTTCCATCATCCTGCAATCTCCCAAACTCCCACAATTTTGACTTAACACTTTCGCTTACAGAATTATATATAAAGATATATATATAAATTTGATTGAATGGTGTTTTGGCATCTGGGGACCTCAAAATGAAAAGTTATCATGGTCTTGGGCTGAAGTCTTACCATGCCACCTACGGTAATAGCTTCTTCCCTACAGGGGAAATTCGCTAAAATCAATATCTTCTGCTAATATTACCCCCACAAATGTTTTGAAATATTTGTATTAATTTTAACCCCCTGAAAATGGGAATATTTGATAATACCCCCATCGCAGGAAACCTGCATACTCAGCGAATTTACAATGCATAGTATATGCCTTAATACCACATAAAGCCGCATACCAAATTTCATTAAAATATATTCACAAATAAGCGATACGGGCCTAAATACAAGTTTAATTATTCTCCATAAGAGTGACATGGGGGCTGGGTAAGTAGGTATGCTGCAACAAGGAACACAAAATATGAGTTTTCATGTAAATATCATTATAACTCAACTAGGTGAAGCCATATACCAAGTTTCATCAGTAAACATTCATAAATTAGCGATTTAAACCATTTAGATTATCCTCCATAAGAATAACATGGGGGATGGTAAGCGGGTTTGCTGCAACAAGGAACACAAAATAATGGGTTTTTATGCAAATATCAATAGAGCTTATCTAAGTGAAGTCACTTACTGTAATTACTCCATAAGATGGTAAGCACATCACAGATGATTTCTTGTAAACAATGACTAGAACCACTGACTAAAGATTGCATATAGCAGTAAGTTATGGGTTATTTGGAATCATAGTGAAGTCACATGCCAAGTTTCATCCATGTACATTCATAAATAAGCGATATATAACATTTTAATTACTGTCCATAAGAATAACATGGGGACCAAGTACCTCGGTTTGCTACAACGGGAACCATAGGCGAAAAATTTTTGTTTGTACAAACAACAATAAACCACAACCAGATGAAGCCTCGTACCAAATTTCGTCAGTTTATGTTCATAAATAAGCGAGATATACAATTTTTATTTTTCTCCATAAGAATAACATTAGACAACGTACGGTGTTTAGCACTTTCAATATCTCAATAACCAATTAACGTAGAGCAATGATCAAATTACTAAATTGTTTGTTTTTTACTTTCTCCCCCTATACATAGTATATGGAGAAAGTATTGTTTTCGTAAAAATTTTCAAATTTGAGTTGTCAGTGGAAATATTCGTTTTGGTGCTCCCTGAACCCAAAAAAGTGGTTTTTACGTGATGTCTGTCTGTGTGTGTGTGTGTGTGTCCGTGTGTGTGTGTGTGTGTGTGTGTCTGTGTGGATGTGTACAGAGCTAGAGCCCTAACCTATGGGCCGATTTTTATGAAATTTGGCGTGTAGGTACTAATCCACGATATCTCCAGGCGTTTTTTTTCATTTTTTTGAATTTTTGATTTTTAGGGGTAATTATCCCCCAAAAACCGCCAAAAAACATGAAAAATCCAAATTTCTCAAAAACGGCTCTAACGATTTTGATTAAACTTTCGTGGTTTGTAGAACTTTAGGTTTCCAACAAAATGATACCACCCGCATTTCTGAAAAAATGCGGGTTCAGAAATTACAGGACTTAAAACATCAAAAATTCAGTTTTTTGGATTTTTCATATAAAATCATAAATGTTAAAAAAGATTACTATTCACCATTAAAAAGAGCTCAAAAAACTAAATAAATTAGTATTTTAAATTACTATTCTACGATTGCTAGTTGCGGAGAAAATTGAAATTTTCATTTAGCGGTAAACACAGTACGTTGTCCAATGTTATTCTTATGGGGAATACAAAAATAACTATTTCTCTCTTATTTACTAATCAATTTCATTTGATATGCAGGTCAAGTTAGCATTGACCAACAGATGATGTTCGGAATGTGTTGCTATTTAACCCTGGGGGGGGGGCAAAGGGGCATTTCCCCTCTCAAAACTACTGTGTGTAGCAACGGACTCTATAGTGCCTCCAAAAAAGCAATTTGGGTGGATATTTCTGAAAACAACTATTTTAGACAATTTTCTGTACATTTATCTATACTTCATATTCTATATTTAGTAAATAACAAATATTTTTGTCATTAAAGTTTGGCTAAAAGGGAGAAAGTATGTGTCAGTTTCCTGATACCGTTTATTTTATGCTGAATTCAATGGTAAAAATTAAAATTTGATTTAAATAAAAATTACATGTGGAAACCCCAAAAAACCCACTTTTGGGGTACAAAACCCATCTTCGGATGGTGCGATTCGTCTGGTTTTCAAACTCGTTCAAATAAATGGTACTTTACACATTTGTACCAAATTTCATTAAGATCGGACCTTTTTTACGAGAGTTGTCATGCTTACCGACACATATATGTATATATATATATATATATATATATATATATATATATATATATATATATACATACATAAAAATTTGAACGAATGGTGTTTTTGGCATCTGGGGGCCTCAAAATGAAAAGTTATCATGGTCTCGGGCTTAAGTCTTACCATGAGACCTACGGTAATAGCTTCTTCCCTATAGGGGAAATTCGCTAAATATATATATATATATATATATATATATATATACATATGCTTGATTCACAAATTAGGGCTACTAGTATAATATTAATAAGAAATAAAGGAATAAACCTTGAGTACCCTTTTTTCATTTTTATTTTACACGACACGTGTTTCGACTTTCAAGTCATCTTCACAGTGTAAGTACATTAACCTAATATATAAATAAACAAAGACAATCAGATGTAATTAAAATAGTGTAACTATCATATGCTATTATCTTTTCTTAGTTTATAATCGTTGGTGAAGTTGTTTCTTTGATCGCCTAATTTCATTAATTTTGTCAAATAGAGGGTTTCGTGTATATGTTTGTACTGCGTTGAGTAAATTTACTTTGTAAAATTACTTTGAATATGAATTACAGTTCTTCCAACAAAGAGATGGTTTAGCGATGGGGTCTCCCTTATCTGGTTTGTTAGCAAACATATATATGCAGTACTTAGAGATAACAAAAATAATGGATAGTTGTAATCCTTTAAGAAATAAAATTTTATACTGGCATCGTTACGTAGACGACATATTATGCCTTTTTGAAGGAGATGAAAACACCTGCAATGAACTTCTAATATATTTAAACTCGATTTCCAACAATATAAAATTTACAATGGAAATTCAGAAGTCAAATATAAACTTTTTGGACCTAACCATCTCTAATATAAATAATAAGCATTCATTCAAAATTTATAGGAAACAAACCCAAACATCACTTATAATACCAGCAAATTCAAATCATCCCTGGATCCATAAGATGTCAACCTTTCATTCAATGATCACCAGATTACTTAACATTCCAATGTCAGAAGAAAGTTATAACGAAGAGAAAAACATATTGAAATACTTAGCAAAAATCAATGGTTATAAATCAGACTTAATCGAAAAAATGATTGAAAATAAAAAGAAAAAAGAAAAGAAAAAGAAAAATTATAAATCTAAAACTGAATTTATGTGTGTACCTTATAGTTCCACGATAAACAAAGCAATCAGGAAAACATTTGATCCCTCAAAATATAAATTAAGTTACAAAACAAGAAATAACTCATTCCATTTGATCAACAAATTAACCAACAAAAGAAATCTTCAAAAGAATGAATTTGAAAAATCAGGTATTTATAAATTAACATGTAGTGACTGTAACAGTTATTATATCGGCCAAACAGGGAGAAGTTTCAAATCCAGATTCAACGAACACATACAGGCCATACGATCTAACAACATGACATCACAAAAATCATCATTTGCAGAACACATTTTGAAAACAGATCACAACTATAAAAATATTAATAAAAACCTACAAATTTTGGAATACGAAAAGAAAGGACAAAAAATGAACACCAAAGAAGAACTCCACATTTATACAAATCTCCAAAATGACAAAGTAAATTTACTCAACGCAGTACAAACATATACACGAAACCCACTATTTGACAAAATTAATGAAATTAGGCGATCAAAGAAACAACTTCACCAACGATTATAAACTAAGAAAAGATAATAGCATATGATAGTTACACTATTTTAATTACATCTGATTGTCTTTGTTTATTTATATATTAAGTTAATGTACTTACACTGTGAAGATGACTTGAAAGTCGAAACACGTGTCGTGTAAAATAAAAATGAAAAAAGGGTACTCAAGGTTTATTCCTTTATTTCTTATTAATATATATATATATATATATATATATATATATATATATATATCAATATAATCATATATATATATATATATATATAAAAAAATTTGAACGAATTGTGTTTTTGGCATCAGGGGACCTCAAAATGAAAAGTTATTATGGTATTGGGCATAAGTTTTACCATGCCACCTACGGTAATAGCTTCTTCCCTATAGGGGAAATTCGCTAAAATTTATTTGAATTGACACACCTGTTTCCTGCAACCTCCATTTATCCCGCCCTACAATGTATTAATCTATCTCCAAAAATTTTGACCAATTAAAAGCAGGGTATGGTTGACATTACCAGTGACAAACATTACCTGCCACAGCGATTTGAGAATCCGTGTGACTGGTAACATTATAGCTCAAAAACCCTATCTGCCCAGATTAACATTTAGACCACCACACTTCAAAGATGAAGAAAATGAGAGGGAATAAATAAATATAACTGCAGAAAAAAATTACAATTTTATTGAAAGTTATCAAAACAATAATAATGAAAAAGGTTATGCAGCATTTGAGGCTTCCAGTGCTAGAATCTTTGAGGTAATGTTAGGCAAGTCTATGATCCCGTCTTTGTTGACCATCTGGACTTTGAAGTTGGGCAGATTGATCACAAGACGTTTCTGAATCTCGATGACACACTTCTTCATCAGCTCATAGCCTTCCTCTGGGGTCAGGTCTACAAAAATATTATTTTGTGTATTTAACCAAGACCTCACTATACTACAGGCCAGTCAAACCATGATGATTTGAGCAGTTCAAATGGAGCGGTGGCAATACATGCTTTTAACAACATTTTCAGACACACTCTTGTTCCTAACAAGCAAGTTTCTTATATTGTTGTAATATGCACAAACTGACCATCATGTTTCAATGTTATAAGCCATGTCACTGTGCATATTGCTAAATATTTAGCAGCGCTCGCATTGAAGCATCCTGAAATATTGTATCTTAAACATAATGGGTTGTTTACAGTCAAAAATATCTGTAAAATTGGTTATTATTTTGTATAGGCCTTAACAAGTTTTTTTCAAATTTGCAAAAATCAAAGCAGTAAGTTAGTTTCAAAATAAGGTCACAATAAAGTTCAATTAATGTTTACTGTATAACAGTACATACATAGCCTAAATGTTTTTAAGTATTTACTTCTAATTAGCCTACACAATTTGAAACAACTTAATGTAAAATCTATGTAAAAACCTGCTTCTAAACTTAGGCCCTAACTTAAATTGTACCTACCTTAAGTTATTATTTTCAAAATGTTAAACAGTTTAGGGGAGCTAACATTAGAATTTATGTAAATGTACTTTTTTTAAAGAAACATTAAGCTTACATATCATTAAGTATTTCATATCAAGCTAGGACTACCCATCTAATCAATCATCAGAACCAAATTTAACCTTCCTTTCATACTAGCCAAATTATATTTCCAACAAACTAAAAAGACAGTGTAGAATAAAAACAGTTTCTAATATGTAGGGAATAAGTTAATAACCAAAATGGTACAGATTGGCCTTTTATTTAAAGCTTAAAATTAAATAAAAATGCTAAAATATATGTTAGGGACTGTATTAAGTGAAATGTTTTCTCAAACTGACAACCACACAGTAGAGTGAGGATAGGTTGTACAACATAAAGAGGCCATAGAGGTATGATATTGTTATATTATAGCACATTTTTGTCACTTCTCTGAGTATGTTTATAATGTATATGATTTGTGTAATACTTTTGAATCTTAAATAATAGTATGAAAGAAATCATAATTTTGAGGTTACTTAATGTAAAGGCTAGAAAATAACAATTGTAATTAATTATATTAGGCATATAAACTCTATAAGTAATAAGTATAAGTAATATTTTCCCTCACAACTTGATAATTTTGTTAAATGAAATTAACATATATTTATTTTAAAATTAATAGTGTTTTTTAAACTGATTTATTTTATTATTAACGTGATATTAACAGCTACCAAATGGTTTACATATAGTATGATAGAAGTATGGAAAAAGTGATAGCAGTGAATAAGATCAAAAGTGCAGTGGCTATTCTTGTGTGAGAAGGAAGTGAAAGAAATTCAAATCAAAAAATTGTGAAATGGGAAGCTGAAGAAGAGAGACATATATTGAACCAAATAATCATAATTTTAATCCATTTGAATCTTTTAAATTGTAATCTAAATTATTTGCAAACTAATTTAATTGTATTTAACTAACTTTTCTAAATTAAACCAAAGAACTTTTGAAACAAGGACAAAGACTTTTGAAAATGAGGTAATCAAACAACCACATGGAGCATCTTTAGTGAGAAATTTATTTATTGAACTTATAAGGAAACTCATATCCAGAAGAATATTATCAAGAATTTTAAATTATTCTATCAAGAAGAAGAATTAAAAACTAAGTTAATATGTACTTTTAGATTCCAACATGAGAAAATACTAAATCCATTTCAGCAAAGCTCTTTGTTTGGTAGCTGTCGTTGCTAAAAAGGAAACTAAATTTTATTTAATTAGATATTTTATTTAAGGTTATTTGAAAGTTTGGTAATAATGATTTGTTATGTGCCACATAACCGCCCTTGAGATAAAAGTTATCATAGCCTACATTTGAGAGCCGGAGCATATATTTGTAAAATAATTTTGTAACTATAATTCAATAACTGTAATTTTGTTCACTTTTTCCAATTCTTTTCTTTAATAAATTTAGCTAAGATGTAATTGTATTTGACTAATCACTGAGTATCTAGGCTACGGTTATGTAAAGAAAGGAAGGATATTTTAAATATAGGCTAAGGAGGTTTGTTAGAACTGACAGTTCTGATTCGGGAGATATAAATTAGATCCACAATGTGAAAATTCTATAGTGCTTTTCTTGTCACGAATGTCAGACAAGAAACAACACAAAAAATAATATAGCTACAATCAGAGTTGTTGTCTGTCGTTAAACAAACATGTACTGTACATGTAAGTTTAATAGACTCAAGAATAGCATCATATGTACAGTAACCTAATTTTTAAATTAATTTACCCATTAAAAAAAGTTTTTATATTTATAATTTATAGTTTGTAAATCCATGGATTTCAGTAATCCAGGAAGCCAAGGTTCCTTTGTTGTAAACTTAACTGTGCATAACGAACAGTTTGGCATTAAATCATTAATATAAATATTTTTCAAATTTATGAATTTCTAAAGTAAGTTAACAAGATTATCATAAATGGAGAATTATGTTTTTGAATTTATCTTCTTTTACAAAAACATTGATTGTTATGTATAAAGAAATTTAAACTTCTAAAAAATCCACAAATGGCTTTAATAGTAAGTCTAATAAACCTTAAAATCTTACCTCCGTTTTTGTAGTACCTATCAATGACACTCAGAGAAACATATCCTCCATAACCAAAGGCGTAGTAGTTGACTTTCACAAGAGACGCTAGGTAGTCGATGAAATACAATGCAGCCCCTTCTTCTTTGTCATAACCTCCCAAAAGCATGTTCACTTGGTAAGGAGTCTGCAACACAAAAATATCAAGAACTGGCAGGCCTATATTATTAATTATAAATGTTTTTCCTTAATGTTTGATGAGAAGTGTTAATGTTCTTATAGGATTGTCCCAGGACAACCTTAAAACTGGTCTATAACAGTTGCGAGACTGACATTGGGAGCAGCAAATGAAGTTGTCATTACATATGGTAAGTTTTTTGGATGTCCATTATGACAAGATTCCCTTTTACCCGTGTTTTGGTTCACGGATGGTTCCAAGTCTATGAGCGGGTCAGGTGCTGGCATCCATGGAGTGCAGGATGGCGTCAGTCTCGGGGTGCCAATGGGTTTTTTTCCCACTGTGTTCCTGACGAAGATCACCGCCATCATGGAGTGTGCGGGGGAGATTCTGAGGAGGGATCAAGAGGTCCTATCAATCAGCATCTTTTCTGATAGCCAGGCTGCTCTGAGGGCGCTGGACTCTTGTGAGTTCAGGTCTAGGGTTGTCTGGGACTATTACAAAACAGTGTCTTGTGCTGGCAGACACAACATGGTCACTCTCTGTTGGGTGCCTGGCATAATAATCAGAGGATTGTGGGTACAAACTCGGGGATTGTGGGTAATGAGGTGGTAGACAGGTTGGCTAACTCGGCTGCCTCCTTGGCTCTCAAGGGCCCCCCCTTTTTGTGGGATATCTCGTTCTTGTGCTTCACAGGTGATCAGCGTTTGGGCTCGGGACTGTCATAGAAGGAGATGGGCAGTGTTCTCTCTTCACAGGGTAAGCAAGCTTAATCTCCAGAGACCATCCCAGCAGGTTACCAGGAAGCTCCTGTGTCTCAGCAGGTTGGACATCAAGCAAATCACAGGTAGGATTACAGGCTATGGTCACCTAAGGAAACACCTCTTGCGCATGGGCGTCTTCAATGGTGACCCTGCATGCAGGAAATGTGGGCTGTAGGAGGAGAATGCAGATCATCTGCTCTTTGATTGCAATGAGATTAGGGAGGTAAGGGCTTCAACTCTGGGAACTATGGCCAGGGGTGGATACCTGCCTAGGAGCTCGTGGATAAGATGATGCAGTTTATCAGGCTCTTGAACATGAAGAAGTTCTGAAACCTCTCTCATTTCTTTTTCGGGGGTGCGCAATAAGCCCAATGCAGCTGATGTGCCTTGGGACCCATGTTCCTTTGGCAGACCCATGTCCCTTCTGATGATGGAATGATGGGACTTGACTGCCTCTCCCATCCCACCCTTTCCTGCTATATCCTATCTTTCCGGTAACCTGCACAAAATTCCCACTTGTGGAAGAGGTTCCTACCAGCTAATCTGGGATATCCTAATCCAACAATAACAACAACTTATAAACTTACCGTTAATTAGCACATATAAACTTAACATCGATAGCCTGTAAGAGAAATAGAACATATTCAATCAAGTTTACTAGGTTTTCTGGTTTGATTGAGAACAAGAAATTTACAGATGTTCCCTACGTTTTCACAATGTTTGCAATTTGACTTGTAAAATGATAGTTTCTTCTCTGATGAGTAGCGAAGCAAGAGGGGCAAGATTTTTGAAAACTGGGTACCTGTTTCTCACCAAAACTAGATTTGACCCTGAACTTACTTGACAAAAAAATTGTCTTGCCTTAGGCTACCAAAAATTTGTCTCGATAAGGAATTACAGTGGACGCCCTTTTAACTGACATGTTTGGGACCATGGACATGCTAGATAAGATAGCTGTCTTGCCGGAAAATTGAGGATATATCGTTTTTAAAGGGGCTACTGAAAATAATGCACTCCATATAAAACCCACATTTACATGACAAGTCAATGAAGAAAAACACTAATACTGGATGACAAAGAAAATGGCGCAAACAGTACGGATACTGGGCCTGAACATAACCAGAAAAAGCTAATTGTGAGTGACTCAGCTAATGCAGGTTAGTTCTTAGAATGCCATAAAGAGCGTCTACTGTATGTGAAGACCTTGATGGTGACTGAGAATTTATTTGGCAAGACGTGGGAATTTGGGATGCTTTTACTCCCTATAACTCTCTGTTTTACAGTTTGAATAGTTTGAAAATGTAGAAGCGATTTTAGGAACATTGATTAGTTAAGGATTAGACCCATGCAAAGCCTGAGTGCAGACAAAATCATTAGGTGTAAGAAGAACTATAACATATCTGATATAATCATCTACTTATGATTTAAATTCACCTTTAGCTCACTCTTACAAAAACCTGCTAATGTATTAATTCAATTTCTATTCTGTAGTTGGAACCAATTATTTTAGAAATATTTAACCCTTCATCTGCCAAAAGTCACTAATTCAAACAAATTACGCTACGTGTATACTGCTAAAGTGGTCTTTTGGTATTTTTTGCGATTTTTGTAACAGATTATGAAATTTTGCACCTTTTGATATTTAGCGCCTTTTAGTATCACGGTCGTAGTTTATGCAATTTTTTTATGAAAATAATTACTTTAAACCTAACAAAGCATATATTTTTGCAATTTGTGAATCATTTAGCTCATTTTGGATATCTTGAAATTATTAACTTTGAAATTATAACTTATTTTTTAACCACTATGGCACATAAAGAAACCTTTTTTTATATGAGTTTATTGGGTTTGCCTCTGTTGTGTAAGCGTGAGTTTATTCAGTAACAGGTTATAGTTGTTTGAGATTCTCCTTTTCTTGCTGATCAAAATCAATATATGGTCGATACAGGTAGTAGAATCATTGTTTGGGTTTTTAATAGATTTTCAACAAAACTTATGCGAAGTGAAAAAACTTCAGCAGTACGGAGAAATATTGTGGAGCAGTTGGAGGGTTAAAATTAGAAATTAATCGCAGGCTTACTGACCCGACTTCGGAGGTACTCTGCCAGCGCCTTCCGGGTGTAGTGGGCAGCTGCCGCCGGGTCCAGGCCATACCCATTCCTCATCTTATACAGCTGGATGTTCTTGGCGATATACTCCGCAAACTGGGTCTTATCCCCTGACTCTCCCACTGCCGCCATCACCAAGTGCTCCGACAGCTTGTGCAACTTGATCTCATCTGTTAAAATCAGAAAAAGTCTTAACTTGCATGTTACCAAATTGGGTAGGCCTAATTCTAAGTATGTGTGGGTAAACTTATATTGTTCTCATATTGTGATATAATAAAGGGAACATAAGTTAAATTATTCTTAACAAAGAATTTGATGATGGAAACACCCATTTTATACTTTTTTAAACGTTTTCATTTCAAACGTAACCTAACCTACCTTCATAGAGCGCTGGGTGGACAGAAAACTGGAGTATACAGCAGATTTAGGTTAGGTTATGTTATAAATTAAACTTAATATAAATTAAATGACTAAACTAATAATCATCATCACCAGACTGATTAGAAACGGCCGTAACGAGAGATAATACCGAGCGGACTTTTAACATCCTAAGGGTCGCCTACTCCCTATAACTCCTTTCCGACAATTATTGGTTGGGTTTTTCTGTTAGGTAAAAAGCCGTGCTATTAAGGTTTCTAAAATGATAATAGTCATACTACAGAGGTCCATTAAACATGAAATGTTATGGCAATCTCTCGGGATTGTAAAATTGCACTTATTATTGAGGAAGTCGTGTTATTGAGGGTCGTGTTAGCGAGTCTCTACTGCACTATATGAAAATTACAACAGTTTGTCTAATAATCAACAGAGGAAGCAAACGATTAACTTAAGTAGGCCTATTGTTAAGTTACTGACAGTACTGCAGAATATTAACTTGTTTATTGTTGTCCAGTAGCGTGATAAAGAAGGTGTAAGTAATTAGACTCAAATTTCTGTAGATAGTTAATTATTTACCAATCATGCATGGTACTGGTTGGAGAAAAATTAAATAAAATGAATTAAAATTATCATGTTATTAGAGCTGTCAATACAATACACGTCTTGTATATAATGTATAAATCATTCCAAATAAATAATGCGTTTAGTCAGATGCCAATTTAAATAATGTAAACCGTTACCAGTAGATTCAAATATCAAGTTCAGGTTGAGACTAATCAAGTTTGTACTCACAATACCAGGTTTTGTACTCACAAATAAAGAATTATTTGATTTGATTTGAAGACTAATAGATTTCATTGAAAAAGAGCATTTACTTTCATTGATAGTCGAGACATACTTAGATGTAGCGGTCATTAACCTGTTGAGATTTCTATCATACTCCTCTTGCGTTTTCCCACACACCGTTATATCATCTAATTAAGCAAAGGTGTCCTTAAGATTTTCAGCTCGAATTAACTTATGTTATCAATTACCCTTTGAAATGCAGCGACTCTATTTGTTACACCAGATGGTATTCTGGTAAACTGGTACAGCTGACCACATGCCTCAAATGCTGTAAAAGGCTTATCTTCAGACTTTATCAGTATTTGATGATAAGCGCTTTTTAAATCGATAGCAATAAATACTTCATAGTTAGCCACTTTATTAACAATTTCTTCAAGGTTTGGGATAGGATAATCATCTGGATGTGTAAACCGATTTATGGTATTAGAGTAGTCTATAACCATGCGTCTCTTGTGATTTTCTGAGCTCGTGACAAAAGCCTGAGCTCTCCAAGGAGAGATACTTGATTCAATTACTACTTCATCTAAGAGTGACTCAATTTCTCAATTTGTTTAGCGTATGTAGGGTGGTGGAAACTTTAAAATTTCAAGAGAACTGTAAATTACCGACAAAATCTAATATTATTTATGAATTCTACACTAATAAATCTTTATGAAAATTTAACACATTTATAACTCCAAGAACGGTACCTACGATGTTTTCTATTTGAACCAAATAATGTAAGTTTAGCATAGGCCTAACCTAATCTTACCGCCACAGCTTAAGTAGCCTACAAGTTGAACAAAACAATAACATTTCACTATTGGAGGTCGATCTTACCATTCACTCTTAGAAAAAACATTGGGTAGACTTTCATAAGCGGAACCATTAATGACATATGTGGGCAGTATGAGGAGACTACCAATCATCTGCTCCTCGACTGCGATGAGCTTAAGGAGGTGAGGACTTGAACCATGGTAGGGGTGAATGCTTGCCTCTTGAAGAGCTCATAGATTGGGTGATGCAGTTTAAAACGCTTTTGAACCTGGAGGAGTCCTAAAACCAACTCTCAATCTCTTTCTAGGGGTGCACAATAAGCCCACTGCAGCTGATGTGCCTTGGGACTCATGTCCGCCCCTGATGATTATGATAATGATGAAGCAGAACAATATAAAGAACCGAATGAAATTGTTTCAATACGGTATGTTGATTAGGTTGATATCTTTATCGATTGCAAAATATTTAATCTACTTATTATGTCCTTTAGTTTTGTTTGGTTAGTTTTTCACTTAAACTGAAAATAAAAATGAAATAAATAAACATTAAATGACAAATCAAAAAGACTTGTTCTGATCAACGAGGGCATCAACGACCTAAGTACGACGATTTTATAAACCCCACTAACCATTTCTTGGACACCACACTTGCACTCAGAAACTAATTTAACCTAACCCCCATAAATGGCTACAATAGTTGTCATTTTGACACCTCCAGTGCTCTCCTAGAGGAGATTCAGTGAGAAAAGGATATGCCTAGTAAGTGAGACATAAGTCCTTTAAAAAGCTTGGCCTCAATTTCACTCAGCTGATGATCCCCAGTAGAGTGTATCCTCCAATGTCACTCCCAAAGACACTACACAGGTTGTATTTCCAAATCATGAACACCTACAGCCAGGTCTGAAAGGGTATTAATTTTATATCCTGTTTAAAGAAGGGCCTGGATCCCTAGGACTAGGCCTAGGTTTTTTGCTTTATTATAAAAGCAAGACTCACCTTCTTTGACGACAAAAATGCTGTGGACAGTTGACATATCAGCTGCCAATAGTACATAATCTTTAAAAGCAATTCCTATGATACACTCCATTTTTCGACTTGAAGCACAATAACTTTACGTTCACTAGTCACGACCAAACTCGTTCCTGGTTCCTTGAAACGTACAGGAAAAAAATAGTATGATAAAGTTTATTAAGCACAATATTCCCAATAAATTTCCATTAACACAAATTCAGCAACTCAAACCTGTATTTTAAATGTATTTTATTAGGTTAGGCTAGTTGTGATTTGAGAACCTGAAGCCGCCTGATCTTGATGACTTGATGACTTCTTGAGACTGTCGGTCGTCGGTCGGAACCGTCTCAATAGCGTAATGCACTTTCTCTACTACGCATGCGCGAGTATCAGTTACGTTACCTGGAGCTGTTAGAAACGTAGTACTAACTGCAACGCAACAGTTAAAATGGGGTGCAACGCAACCGCTTTTAGTTATGGGTGGGGCTGTTCCCCAATGAAATAAACTATGTATAATCTAGAGTATAAACTACTCTTTGTTTTAAAAGCGTGCCTTTGGGTGTACGCTCATAGGATGAACAAGGATTTGATTTTAAAATTATATCCTACAATACATATTTTACTTGCAATATTATTCATTTAAAAGTGATTACAAATTTTAATAAATTCACAATTACAATCTATCCCCTGCTATGGTATTGCGAATCTTTTAATATCACTCTGCCATAAAAATCCATTAGAGATAGGTATATCAGAATTTGTTGATAAAAGTATAAAATTGTAAAGAATTAAGGCGTTTAAAAAATAATTTAATAACAAAGCAAATGCTGCAATTTAAGATTATTATTTATGCTGCAACAGGGAGTGGCAACACCGAGGAATCCAATGTTTGATCAGAATTACAATTTTGTCAATAGTAACGGAGTAATAAACTTTTCTTTTCGCAATAATTATCAAAGGACTATCACACTATAGCAGAAGAATCGAATATAGACCTTCATATTAAGTTTCAAATATGCTGAATGAGGTTATTAAGAGGTCCAGTTTAGAGAAACTAAAGATTACACTCAACAATTGGATGGCTGATGCAACATATTTATACAGTGTGAATTATGAGTTTTCGAACTGGCGCACGTTTTATGAAGCAATAAATAAGACTTTACACCTCTTGATTGGTGTTAAACTTTGCCAGCATTGCATTGGACACACCATTTCAATCTGTAAGATTGTTAATAAAGCATTTCTCTCTCTATATATATATATATATATATTCTGAAAGATTTGAGATATTGTACAGACTGGGGGAGGACTGCTTGTTACAACGGTTAGTTAGTAAATTTGCAATGATCGTCCAAATGAATTTCTATTCTGAAGTGAAAGGTGTAAGTATCACGGAGAGCACAAGCATTTACATAACATCCCCTTATGTATAGGTGCAATGATATAAACATAGCATACGGATGTTATGTTATAACTATCAATGGTAAAATCCCCACCAACTAATACCGTTCCAAAATAACTGTCAAAGAACTGTTCCGCATCGTTTAACTGTTGATTATAGTTTAGTTGAGTTTGTCACGGTTCCACGGTTTATGATACTCGCGCATGTGCAGTAGAGAAAGTGCATTCCGTTATTGAGACGGGTGTTTTTGGTCTTTAGTCTAGCGAATGAGAATGACTTGCTAAACCATGGAGGATGATTATTGAAAAAAAAACACAGAGTATTTAAGTTGATAATATCATTGACTACAAATAACTAATGATAATGTATAACAAATAGTCAATGGCTAGATTTAAACACTAAATGTTATTTCTCGGGTTTAGTAACGTCAAACTTTGGATTAAATCTGCGTTGCAGTTACTTTAGAGACAACCATCAATTTGTAACTAAATCACAAGGTGGTGGTGTGGAGATCCCATTTAAAATAAATTACTGTTCGATGTTCGTAATCAAAACAAATAACATAATCTTCGGAAAGTGCGCAGAACGAATGCAAAATTCTGCGTAAAATAATACATAATAAACCAATGTTTACACTGTGAGTCAAGGAGGTCTACTGATAATACTGGAGACAACACTAATCAACAAAATTGCGAGCTGCCGCCACCATTTGTGCCTATGAAAATAAGGAAGTTTTCCGAACAAGATACAAAGTTTAATCAAACAAACAAAATTAATAATTAAAAGAATTTATAAAATTGTATTTGTTAATTTTTCCTAATTTACTTATATTTCATAACAAAATTAGATTTATAATTACATTATAAAGCCCAACAATAGTCCCCTCACGTACTTTTTGAATTAATCCAGCAAATGTTGGGGAATAATTCCAGTGATTTGGTGCTTCTTTAGTAAGAAAACACCTAAATAAGATGTTTCTATTAAAAAATATCAATATTAATGGTTAAAACCATCCAATTCTCGTTTTCAACATTTTCTTGACTTATTTTTATTTTGTTATCCTTTCTCAACGGCTTAAGCTAGTATTCGCAGTTTGTGAACAATATTACAGAATCCTAGTGGCTTGAAGGGGTCGAAGCCCCTAAATTTTGCTCTGAAATACTCTGCATCATCTGATTTTATACTTTCCGTTTCGAAAACAAAGTAGACACATGTTTTATTGTATACAAAGCACACATTTTTTAACTTCCACGCCTTTCTTATGGGGGATGTTTTCATGTTCTGCTATTTTTTTTTTAATTCCCTGGGATCGAGTCCTTTAATTTGAGCCGTCTTCCATCATCCTGCGATTTGCCAAACTCCCACAACTTTGACTTAAAAATTTCGCTTACAGAATATTATATATATAACTAGCGGCCAGCCCCAAACACCTTGCTTCAAGTAGGAACACATGTCAGTTCGTAAACAAAGTAGACACTTAATCACATGTTTTAATGTAATGACAGCAGAGGTCTTAGCGAATTTCCTTTATAGGGAAGAAGCTATTACCGTAGTCGGCATGGTAATAAGACCTAGGCCCTATATATATGTTATGTAAATAACCCACATCTTAATATTGAGCACTGACTTGAAGATAAAGCACGATCACATGTATTGATGTAAACAAATCAGACTTTTTTGACTTCCAATGCTATTCTTATGGAGAAAATTTACGTTATATCTAATTTTATGTTAACATTTTGTAAATCCCACTATTTTTCCCGCCGTCACGGAAGAGAGACCTTTAATTTGAGCCCTCTCCCATCTTTCTACCGCTTGCCTAGACGCCCACAATTTTGACGCAAAGAATCGCCTTACGAAATTAAATATTTTTATATATAATTCTGTAAGCAACATTTTAAAGTCAAAATTGTATGAGTTTGGCAAATCGTATGGTGATGGGAGACGGCTAACATTAAATGTTGTCATCCCAGGGACTCGGGAAAAATATCAGTATTTCTAAACTGTTGCTAGCAAACGAGAAATAAAGTAAAATATCCCCCATAAAAAAACATAGGGATTTAAAAAACGTCTGCTTTGTTTACACTAAACATGTGATTAAGTGTCTACTTTGTCTACGAACTCACAGTAAAAAATCAGATAAGGCAGAGTATTGGAGCAAGGTTAGGGGCTATGGCCCTTCAAGCCACTAGTTATATATAAATGTATGGCAAAGATAATTATAGGTACAACTACAAACACAGTGGTTCAAACTACTTTTACTGTTCCATCTCTGAACTTGTATGACACTTTATCATAATTTATAGATTTTAAGCTGATTCCGGCACAGTTGTGTGTGCCGGATTAAATTAAAGATTGACGCCTGTTCGTAGGAATGAATTAAAAGACTAGGACCAGGCATTTAAATTCTTAATTCTGATTATCAGAAGCTAAAATTTTATAAACAGAAGTCTGAGTATACTGGATTGAATGTTTCTCCAAATTATTATCAGAAAATCTGAAAACATACAAGAACAGCCAAAAATTGTAAACATAAATTCAAAAATAATCTAATTGAAAGACGATATTATGACATTCCTGACTTTTTTCCTAAACCTTTTTGTATCCATCTTACATTCGCTCAAATCCTTTACTGGCTGGAGGCGACATTTTGACTAGTTATAAGGAAATTACTGGTCCTGTGAAGACTGCACAGTGTGCATAGTACAAGCATCTATGGTACAAGACAGGTACAAGGTAGGCCTACGTGTACAATGATTGTGAAATTTAACCAAACTCAGACAATTTGAAGTAAGTTATTAATACATAGTCATCGCTCAGTATCACTATAAATAGTTTTACCGTTAGCGTGACCCTACTTATTTAGAAAAATATACATTGGGCCCATTTGGTTTATATATATATATTATTGTTCTGGATTCCTTTTATGCAATGCCATCTCGATTACAAACAATCTTCCGTTATGCTAATCTCCATAATGGTTGGCGATGGGTTGTAACTTTGCTTCGTCTGTGGTCTTTGAAATTGAAAATACTCACTGCGCCAGTGAATTGTGATATTGTGGCCGTATTTGGTGAGGAATTTTAGGTTTTTGATTGTAAAATTTGGTTGTTATTTTAAGTTAGATAAATACTTTTAATTTCTGTAAGTTACATTTATTTCTGGTAATGTATAGTATTGCTAAACTCAGGTATGTCCTTAACCAACCGGTACTAGGATGTTGACCTCGGCCCATTGACCATGATTCAAGTTCTTTGGCCGATTTTCAATTATTCTAGTCTTGACACGTTTTTAACTACATTAATGTTGTAAAAGAGGAATATTTATAAGGTGTTTTATTGTTGAATTATAGTTGCGCTTAAACATGTTGCTAAGGTGTCTTGTCTGGCTATGAATATCTTGCCTGGTTAAATTCCTACAAAATTAGTCAGGGTTTGTTTGCCTAGCTTCTATGTGAATCCATTACTAGACTACAAAAAGAAAATACAGTTCAGTTAAAACTGGTTTATAATGTGGCGGCGCTTTGATCTGGATAGACTAGACAAAAGTCCTTACAAACCTGCACAATGATAGGCCTTTAAACTGTTATGTTGGCCAACCTTACTATTAACGATTGGTCTACATTCAATAACATACAATATGTAATAAGGACAACTGGATGGTCTTATAAATTCTGCAGGCATTCCTCGCGACTAATGGGCGTATCATTTTTCTAATAAGGTTTTGTATCTAATTTAAAATGAACATACCTACCTATAAAATAGGCCTAAGTAACTTAACTTACTATAGGGCCTACCTATGAATGAATGCTGTAGGCCAAAAACAAACAAGATAAATTTGGAAAAACGTTTATGAATTTTAAAATCACAGAAAAATAGAATAGGCTAGGGCCTTATCTTAGGGCTTAAACGAAGAAAATCTGACAAATAAGGTACCCTAAGTTGTTCATGCTTTTCTTAAATTGGGAATATTAGGCTTCTGTTTTTGGACAGTAACTTACATTTGTCAAACAATAATGATTGCTAAATACAGACGCTTAGCAATCAGAATCAGCCCACAGCAACAATACCCAACAAGAAATAACTTATACAATATTATATTAAAATATCACAACATAAGTTAGCTGTCTTCAGTTAAAAAAAATAAAATCCATTGTATAGGCCCACTGAAAAACTTAATACATTTTAAAGGCAATTTTCAAACAATTTTAGGGATAAGACATTAAGATTTTAAGACATTATGCATTAAGAAATTTAAAAAGGGAACAAAAAATACACTATTTACTGAAAGGGCTCTCTACTCCATTATTGAGTAGGATTGATTAATGTTTAACATTTTTGTTTGTTTTGATAGGTTATCAAAAATCAAACCATCTCTAAAATTCTATATTTACCAAACTTCAAGATTTGTAAAACCTAATGGCATCAATACAAGTTCAAAACAAAAGTTTAAAATCAGTTCAATAGAAGTATGTTTCCTCGTCATCCTAAAGGTGGTGATGTCCGTATACATAAGTGGTGTGCAATGTGCTTCCAGATATTGAGGAGGCAAGTGATTAGACATAAATATAATAAAGCACTGGGCCAAGAACTGATACCTGTGGCGCCCCTCCTTTTTTAAACATCGGTTTTGATATTGTATTTTGAGTGTTTCCTCTGATGATGTGCTTAACTTATACAACATGTTTTCGTCCAGGCTCTAAATATATCTTTAGAACCAGGCATTTGCCTGGCACCTACTTTCTTGAGCTTGTGCAGGATCAAGTCATGCCCCAAGCAATCAAAGGCTTTACTGAAATCGAGTATTGTGGCTGCAACCAAGTTCTTTGTTTCAAGTTGGTCTATTAAATATTCAACAAGTTCGATAGTTGCTGTGGTTCTGGATTTTCCTTTCATAAAGCCATGCTGTTTTTCTGTAAGATTGTTAGCGAATTTCTCCAATAGGGAATTAGGGAATTTCGCCTATAGGGAAGAAGCTATTATCGTAGTCGGTATAGTAAGACCTAGGCCCAGGACCATGATAACATCGTTTTGAGGTCCCCAAACCCCAAAGACACTGTTCGTTCGAAACAATATATATATATATATATATATATATATGTGTGTGTGTGTGTGTGTGTGTGTCTGTGGGTGCAATATAACTCGTAAAAAAGGTCTGATTTTAATTAAATTTTGTACAAACATGTAACTTAAAGTAGCATTTATGACTTTCAGTTTGAAAACCAGATATGGCCTAGTGGTATTTTGACGGGGGTAGACAGGTTTGCTGCGACGGGGGTATTTTGGTGTTTATAGTGATTGATCAGCCTCTTTAGTTCAACTTTTTCTATCACCTTACGGAATGTGGGGGCCCATCAGTGAGATGGGTCTATATTTTCTCTAGTTCAGATCTGTTTTTGTGTTTAGTGTATATTTTTTAGACTTTTAGCCAGTTGGAAAATGTCCCTACATTAATGATAAATTTGTTAGGTAAACTTATTGTAACAAGTGTAGCAAGGCAAACATGTGTTTCATTAGTGCACTGCTACAGTTTTTTAGCATTTTGGCTGATATTTCATCTATATTAGCTGACGTTTTAGCTTTGAAGCTGTTTATAATGTACTGTATCTAATTTCATTTTCATCTGAGTAGGGTATAAAGGAGATCACTGTTTGTTGAGGGTAGATGTTTGTAGTTTGTCAGCCCTTCCAGGGTTTGTGCTGAGGGTCATTTTTTGCTATATTAGCAAAATACTCGTTGAAGTGGTTAGCGATTTTTATCAGATCATCAAATTTCGCCCCATCTATTTCAAGTGCCAGATGTGAGTCTTCTGTTTTTTTGCTTGCTTTTTCTTTATGACTTGCCACAAAGCTTTTCAATTCATTTTCAGCATTTTGAAACTTGCAGATAAGTTAGATATCATTTTGAAGGAACACAGTTATTAAAAATTTGTTTTAGCGAATTTCCCCTATAGGGAAGAAGCTATTACCGTAGTCGGCATGGTAAGACCTAGGCCCGGGACCATGATAACTTTTCGTTTTGAGGTCCCCAGACCCCAAAAACACCATTCGTTCGAAACTGTATATATATATATATATCTATATATATATATATATATATATATGTGTCCGTGAGCACGATTACTCTCATAAAAATTATCCGATTTTGATGAAATTTGGCATAAACGTGTAAAGCAACATTTATGACTTTAAGTTCGAAAACCAGCCAGATCGCTCTATCCGAAGGGGTATTTTGGGGGGGTTTTGTACCCCAAAAATGGGTTTTTTGAATTTTTTACATATAATTTTGGAAATAGTCAAATTTTAGATTTTACCATTGGATTCAGCTTAAAAAAACACACAATTTGGTATTTTGATCATTTCTCTACGTCAATTGGTTACCGAGATATTGAAAGTGCTAAACACAGTACGTTGTCTAATGTTATTCTTATGGAGGAAAAGACAGATTTTATATCTCGCTTATTTATGAGCGTATACTGACGAAACTTGGTATACGGCTTCATCTGGTTGTGGACCATTGATATTTGCTCAAAAAAACAATTTTTTCCCAAAGGCTTCCGTAGCAGCAAACCTGCGTACTCAGCCCCATGTTATTCTTATGGAGAATAAGTAACGTGTTATCTCCCTTAATTATGAAAATAAATTAATGAAATTTGGTATGTGGCTTTACCTCAATGAGTTATATTGATATTTGTATAAAACCCCATTTTTTGTGTTCCTTCCTTCAGCAAACCTGTATACTCTGCCGCCATGTTATTCTTATGGAGAATAATTAAAATGTCATAAATCGTTTATTTATGAATGTATATTGATGAAACTTGGTATGTGGCTTTATGTGGTATTAAGATACATATATATGCATTGGAAATTCGCTGAGTACGCAGGTTTGCTGCTACGGGGGTATTAATTACTGCCATACGGTACTACAAAGACATTTAATTTATTAGTAGTATGTAGGTAGATTAAGTTTACCGAAACCATTAATGTATCTCATGTCCATATGTACATGATTAAACTAGGTAGCCTATATATATATACTGATTGATTGATGCGGCCGGGAACTTATTTTAATGTTAGCACAATATTTTCCTTTTGCCACCTTTGATTTTCACTTGCAAAACCATCTCACAAAGGGTTTAAAGTCACAAAATGGTGCAATTCCTGGACAGTTTTTCAAAAACATTTTACAATTTTTAACAATCACCACATTCACATTTGACTGTGGCTCCGTACGTCCGTCCGTCCGCAGCTGTTTCTCGAGCTATAATGGCTCCCAAGCTACAAAAAAAGTTATTTTTTTGGGGGTAATCGAGGTTGGGGAAGCTGCATGTGTTGTTTGTTATTCATGAAAAACAACCTTATTTGAGTTACGGTAGCTTTAAGCTCTTTTTAAGCCATTCTCGTGCATCCGTCTGTTCGCGGCTGTTTCTCGAGCTGTAATGGCTCCCAAGCTTCAAAAAAAGTTTTTTTTGGGGGTAATCGAGGTTGGGGAAGCTGCATGTGTGTTGTTTGTTATTATTGAAAAACAACCTTATTCGAGTTACGGTAGCTTTAAGCTCTTTTTAAGCCATCCGTGCATCCGTCTGTTTGCGGCTGTTTCTCGAGCTGTAATGGCTCCCAAGCTACAAAAAAAGTTATTTTTTTGGGGGTAATTGAGGTGGGGGAAGCTGCACGTGTCGTTTTTTTTTCTTGAAAACCAACCTTATTTGATTTACGGCAGCTTAAGCTGTTTTTAGGCCACTTATAGCATATATTAGCGGAGCCGGGAGTGTTCAAGCTTTGTTTCTGAAACAGCTGATTATTTCTACAAGCTTTGTTCCTGAAACAGCTGATTATTTCTTGCGGTCACGATAACGGCCGCCAATGCTAGGATATGATAGATAATTTTGTTACAGAATCATCCATATAATCAGCAGAGTTAAATATTTTATTTTATTTTTAGCAAATTTCATCTATAGGGAAGAAGCTATTACCGTAGTCGGCACCCTAGGCCCGGGACCATCATAACTTTTCATTTAGAGGTCCCCAGACCCCAAAAACATAATTTGTTCGAAACTGTATATATATATATATATATGTAAAAAACAGATATAGATATATAACACACATATATATATATATATATATATATATATATATATATATAAATGATGAAAAAGAAGTTTTTGTGAATTTTCGTTTATAATAGGAGTTTTCAAGCAATAAAGGAGAAAGAATGGAATATTTTTTTTATTTTTATTTTGTCTATTTTTTACAATCTGTTCAAAAAAATTACAGAACAATAAGTAAATAGGATAAAGTACAATTGACATGGGTTAGTCTCTATCCATTGATGGAGCTAACACTTAAACTTTACAAATGTTGATTGATTAAAAAATGATTTGGCAGGTCCAAAACAGAGTGTCTCTTAAGTCTATAGGCTACACTGATCCACTATTGTCTAGCGGACTCATAGCCAGATGGTTTGGATGGGCATCTAGTTTAGCTTGATAACTCTTGCTAAATCGGGTTATTTCTTCTCTTACTGTAGCAGTACGTGTATCACGGTGCAATACTTCATTGGTCACATACCATAGTGCCTCCAGGATGTTGCGAATGACTTTTGACTGAAAACATTGGATTATGTCAATATTAGAATTACTAGTGGTTCCCTATAGTTGGATTCCATAGGTCCAGACAGGTTTTAGTACTACTTTGTACACTAGTAATTTGTTTTTAGTTGATAATTTAGATTTTATTTTCAAGAGCCAGGACAATTTTCTATACTTTAAATTTAGAGATAGTCGTTTGTTCCAAAGATGTGAGCGCCATGTTAGTCGTCGGTCAAGGTGCATCCCCAGATATTTGACTTCATTTGACTGAGGAATATTAACATTATTGAGAGTGACTGGGGGACAGTTGCCTGTTCTGGTCGTAAATGTCACGTGAGCAGATTTGTTTTCATTAACTTTCACTCTCCAGCTTTTAAGCCACTCTGACAGATCATCCAGTTCTGATTGAAGTAAATGAGAAGCTGTTCTTGGGTCTTCGTGAGAGGCTAATATGGCCGTATCATCAGCAAAGGTTGCCACGGTGATGTTAGCATTTACAGGTATATCAGCTGTGAATAAGATGTAGAGGATGGGACCTAAAACGCTGCCTTGAGGAACCCCCGCTTCAATTTTGTGAAGTTGGGTATGGACTTCTTTAAATAAATGAAAATAAACAAATATTTTACATCTGACTTGTCAAAACTAAAACATGTGATTTTAGGTACAAGGTTAAAAATTACCTGAGATTTAACCCAGAAGGAACCTTGGTCTTCAATACCAACTGATGTGCCAATTCAGAATTTCTTAATATCAGTTGGTTATATTTAGGATTTTGATGTGGTTTAATTTTGTGAAGTGCTAAGGAACTTGGAATATATATATATATAGGCTATTTGTTTGCCAATGAGCACGATAACTCTTGTAAAAAAAGTACGATTTGGTTTGTTGAAATTTGGTACAAATGTGTAAAGCAACATTTATGACTAAGTTCGAAATCCAGACAGATCGACCTATCCGAACTGGTATTTTGGGGGGTTTTGTACCCCAAAAATGTGTTTATAAGTTTTTACATGTAATATTTTAAAAAGTCAAATTTTAGTTTTCTCTATTTTAAATTCAGCTTTAAAATACACACAATTTGGTGTTTTGATAATTTCTCTACATCAATTGGTTACAGAGATATTGAAAGTGCTAAACATAGTACGTTGTCCAGCGTTATTCCTATGGAAAATAAAATCAATTTTATACCTCGCTTATTTATGAACATAACCCGACCAGCTTCATCTGGTTGTGGTCTATTATTATTTGCACAATAATACAATTTTTACCGATGGTTCCCGTCGCAGTAAACCTGCGTACTCTGCCCCCTTGTTATTCTTATGGAAAAAAGGGAAAATATTATATCTCCCTTAATTATGAAGATAAATTAATAAAACTTAGTATGTGCCTTCCCCTAGATGAGTTCTATTGATATTTGCATAAAAACCCATATTTTGTGTTCCTTGTTGCAGCAAACCTGCGTACTCAGCACCCCTGTTTTCTTATGAAGAATAATTACAATGTTATATATTGCTTATTAATGAATGTATATTAAAGGAACTTGGTTTGCGGATTTATGCGGTATTAAGACAAAATATAATCATTGTAAATTCGCTGAGTACGCAGGTTTGCTGCTACGGGGGTATTTAAATCCTTTTTTGGAAATCCGGATTTGGAAATTGGCTCTTATGTTAAATCAAATAAGTTTAGTATTGTGCAATGGTTCCATGAAAATATGTTGTGCGTCAATTCTGATATGACCAAACTTCTTGATTTCTCCATTAGCCATAAAGAAACATCTCTTATAGAATTGTCCATAAGTGAAAGTGTCGTTACTGCGGCAGATGACGTAACATTTTTGGGACTTCACCTAGACTCAAATTCAAAATTTGTTTCCCACATAGAGCAAGTCGCTAGCCGTTTGTCTTCAGGTGTTTTTGTGTTAAAACACAAAAGGTCTATCTACCTTCTCCAGGACTGAAGTTCTTCTCTCAGCATATTATGCCCTCATTTATCCATTTCTTTCATAAACAATTGTGATTGGGGGTCTGAGAGCTTATATACAAACATTCTTTTCATTCTTAAAAAAAGAGCTGTGAGAATAAATGGAGGAATCGACAAAGCAGAGTCATGTGCTTCCTACTTCAAGGCTTGTGATCTGCTCACCTTTCTATCTATATCTTGGAGTCACTTATTTTTTAAAAAAGAACCAGCACATTTTTCACGAATTTTAACTATTGTCAAATAGTAAAACTAGAAACAAGCACAATTATAACATACCACCACACAAATCAACATTTTTCAAAAACCACACAGTCTATAATTGTATAAAAATGTTCAATAATCTTCCGACCACTCTTAAACAATAATGTAAAGAATGTAATCTAGTCAGCTTAAAAAGAAATGTAAAAAGGTTCTTACTTAAAAGTAGTTTTTGTAATGTTAAGGATTATTTTGACAAGAAATGCGTTTAGTTTTAGAAAAATGTTTGTAATGACGTATGCTAATGCAATTTGTTTTGTTTTGTGGCTATAAAGATATTTGATTTGATTTGTCACTCAAATTTTACTTTCCGGCCACACCTAAATTAACTTTAAACAAAATACATTAAGATGAAAAGGGGATAAACTATGATAGACATCTTTTCAAACATCACTTAATGATATAAAAGTAATTTATTTGATTAAATTTGACTTTAATTAACAATATTTGTATTAAAACTTCTTATTTGTAGAGTAACTTATATTCAAACATAATTTCAATGAAAAGTTGTAAAAAAGGCAATAACATATTGAAATATTCAGATCGAAAAGGCCAGTTATGCCAAATAGCAACTACATGCAGTGAATCGCATATACCCGATAAAATTATTACTTTTAATTTTCATTAGCTTGACTAATAATAGATTTTGTTGGCATTACCGGACTGAAACGGGCGTAACCGGACTGAAAAAGCGTGGTCAGAATGAAACTGTAATGATTACTGAGCTTTTGCCGTCCAAGGAACCGTTTTAGGAATTAATGTAGGCCTAAAAAAATATGTTTACAACATTTAGACTAAAAATTAAAAATTAAAAAACCAACAAATTCCTGAAAAAACCAATGTATATTGTATAGACTCTTGGAAATCACCAACAAAATAAGTATTTTTGGATAAAAAGTTTCATAAACTTTCCCTTGACTTACGGTACCTAACTCAATTTTTCTTAAGGTAGGTAAGAAATAATTCAAACCATGGATTTTGATTCAATATTTTACTGCCAATAGAAAAATATGAGTATTACATAGTTACCTATGTATTTTATACCAACTTAACAACACTAAAACATGACAAACTGTTGAATCCATATGACGACACAACAAACACTGCAGTATATTGAATGTCCAAATTTGTCACATTATTTCCTGGATTTCCTTTGCCCTGATGCACAAGAAGTAGCGGCTAATACTGTAGTTTTGAGGGTATTGGGAGGCTGGCCTAGTGCATCGTTTAATCTAAGAAGCTCCTCTCCAATCTTCTTCAATTGTGCAGGGAGGCTAACAAATTTAATTTTAGCTGCAATTTGTGGCCCGATAACTAAGTTAGGAACTCTTTGAATAAATTCTCTTCTTGAATGAATTCTCACACATGTATACTTGTCGCTTTGCCATGCTGAAACGCAAATAGGTGCACGGGGTACAGATGTACCCCAGGCGAATTTTGAACTTAAAAATGCAGCGACCAACAGCCTTAGATGTTCTGTCGCACTCTGACCTTGTAGCTAAAGAGTCAGTTTGAAGGTACACTCGTGCTTGGCGCTAACAAGTTGCGCGGCAAAAGGTTGCAACAGAGTTAAAACCTCATAGGGTACAGCTGTACTCCGTGCGCCTACTGGAGGGGTAATACGAGCGAATTAAACTTAACCTTTCTTTAGTATAGGGGACTTTCAGCACTAAAACAACTTTTTTCCTGGTATTTTAGCGATTTTTGCCTTGGCCAACTTACCTGGATAATTCAGGAGCTGGGCGATTCGGTTTGGATAAACTGAGCTTTTCTGTATTTAATCATGATATTTAATAGTACAAAAGGCTCACTGTACTGTAGTAGGTACAAAATCAATAAACTCTTCAAGGTCAGCTTTAATTATGTCATATGTTCTAATAATCATATGGTATTGACGATTTTTAACCTAACTATTGTTTACATTTTATGTTTTGTTTTCATTTTGTCGATAATGCACGTGTTTTTTACTTTATAACAGTTTTTAATGTTTTTATTGATGCATTTATTTTATGTTTTATTTTATTTTTTAATTCATTGAAGTGGTTTAGTTTTTCTGGACATAATTAGAGGAAAAACATAATTTTCAAAATAATAAACAAACAATGTAGGCAGCAGAATGAATCATATGTTTAAATATAACTGCTTTCATGAGTGTCTTTGAAATGTTGATTGATTTTGTCCCTACCATAACAAGGGACTATAGTTTAGAGGGCTCACTGTATCACATTTTACTTGGTTCTGTCGATTTACTGATTTGTTGTACTCCGGGAACATGCCTGGTCAACATGATAAATGTATATATACTCCCAACTGTTTCTCATCGGACAATTTTGCTACCGAAATCTCTTTTGGTTATCAATAATAATAGGCCTAATCGCTTTATCGTCATAACCAATAGTTGCATTGTGCAGCAAAGATAAAGATACCAAGTGCTTGCTAGGGTAGTATACTAGCTCAACATATCATACAAGTTAAGCAATGTAAAAACATCATAGGCCTACTAATAACTTATTTTAAAGTTGAAAGTTTATGAGTTGGTTTGTGGCTCAATCATTCTCCAACTACTAAACCGATTAAGTTGATATTTAGTAGGACCTAGCTAATGTCCTCGAGAAACATATAGATAGGAATATTGGCTTTCACCATGTTAATCTCATGAACATAAGTATTTACTAAAACGTTAGAGCTGAAATTTTGAGGCCCCCAGATGCCAAAAACACCTTTCGTTCAAATCCATATATATATATATATATATATATATATATATATATATATATATATAGGTAAGCATAATTTTACAAACAGAGTACTCTTTTTGGCTTTAACGTAATGCCTTTTATTAGATGACTAGTTTCAAACCTTCAGGTCATAGTCATGTCTTACATTATTTTTGTTACCTCACATACAGTAGTTCAAATTATTAAATGGTAAAATAATAATAATAATAGGTTTACCATTTAATAATTTGAACTATGTGAGGTTACAAAAATAATGTAAGACATGACTATGACCCAAAGGTTTGAAACTAGTCGTCTAATAAAATATATTATGTTAAAACCAAAAAGGGTATTCTGTTTATAAAATTATGCTTAAAACTAACATATTAGTAGCCCTAATCACTCTGTTATTTTTAATATATATAGGTATATACAGGGTGTCCAGCTTCGACTGTCCAAAACTTTTCCAGGTTATTCAGCAGGCCAATATAAACAAAAATTTTGATATAAACATATGGTCTATCTCGCTCCGTTTTCTGTCTGTCCGTCCGTATGTGATTTTTACAAAAGTGGCAATATCTCAGAAACGGTTAAAGATACAATGCTGAAAATTTGTATGAATGTTGATCTAATTACAACACATTTACCATTACAAATTTGTTCTCTTGCAATTAACTGTTTCAGAATGGTGGCTGTTAAAAAATGTCAAATGTAAATATCTTAAAAACTATAAATTTTACAAAAAAATGTCAAAAATGCAAATTTGTTAAAAATTTTAAATCAAATCTAACGAAATATCGTTTTAAAAAATTGAGTCATGAATAACGGGGAAAACTTAAATTTAGAAGTTGAAAGTAGGGTTGTATGAGTGTGGAATATGGTCATATTCACTAAATATTAATAAACAGCTGATAAATAAACTAACAGCTGTTTTAGTAATAAACACTATTTTAAATAACAACATGAGACCATTTTTAAACATGAGAAATGTAAAGGTGTTTGGACTTGGCCAAAACAGAAGGCTGTTAGACAGCTGGACGGTAAAAAGGTTATTCATACAGTCTCAAAAATAAACGTAAAAAACTTCCATTTTAGTATAAAAACCAGATTAAATGATTTGTTATTGTAATTTTAATTGTTTAACTTTTAACTACATTACATTTTTATTTACATTTTTGTATTATTAAAACAACTTAGAACTATTTTAAAATTATTATGAATACAAATCAAAATATGAAAGATACACTCATTAAATGAACACGCCGTTTACTACTCGGCATAGTTCCTCGACTTATCAACAGTACCCGAACTATCTGCCAATATATTTCGTTAATTTTGATTTAATTGTACATTAAACATGTAGAATGTAATTTTAATATTGTAAAATAATGTGGATTGTTATTTGCTTTAGTTAATCTACCATTTATATACAACCCGTACAAAGGACGGGTACACAGCTAACTTAGTGAAGAATAAGTCAAATCTTATGTCTCCCTTAATTATAACATAAATTAATAACCAAAATTGGGTATGTAGTTTCACCTCTTGTTGAGTTATACTGATACTTGCATAAAAACCCATTTGTTGTGCTCCTTGTTGCAGTAAACCTGCGTACTCATCCCCCATGTTATTCTTTTGGAGAATAATTAAAATATGGTATTCATCGCTTATTTATGAATGTATATTGATGAAACTTGGTGTGTGGCTTCACCTAGTTAGTTGAGTTATATTGATATTTGAATGAAAACCCTTATTTTGCGTTCCATTTGCAGCAAACCTGCTTACTCAGCCCCCATGTTATTGTTATGGAGAATGATTCAAGTGTTAAATATCGCTTATTCTTGAATGAATATTGATAAAACTTGGTTTGTGGCTTCGCCTAGTTGAATTGTATTGATATTTGCATCAAAATTGTGTCAGCAAAGCTACATACTCATCCCCAATGTTATTCTTATGTAGAATAATTAAAGTATTGCTCATTTGTTAATGTATTTTTATAAAACTTGGTAAGCGTTTTTATGTAGTATTAAGACAAAAATGTGCATCGGAAATTCACTGATTACGCAGGTTTGCTGCGACAGGGGTATTATGGTTATGTTTTCTGTAAATGTAATATATTGATCCCCCGCACTCCCCTCGACAATCGTTGAAATGGTTTTTTTTCATCTGTTCCAGAGGAAAGGGTTTTCTGCATGATCTGTACTATAGTACAGGTAGATTATTCACTGTACCTAGGTACAGTGAATAATCTACCTAATTATAACTAAAGTTTTTTTGTTCATTGTAGCCATTATCATTATCTGTGTCTGTATAATGATTTTGGTTTTGGTAGAATCTTGGTGTGGTCACCCCCCCCCCCCCAACGGTCAAAACACACAACACAAGAGCTATACAAGGTTAAAGTTAATTGCTTATAACGGGGGGAGTGGTAGCCACATTTGGGGAGGAATGGCGCCATGAGGCTTGGGGGGGATGGGCACCCTTGTTGACGCCTGTTACTTTATAAGTACGACTGTCTAAATTTGTAAAAATGTTGTCAATAGTAGTGTTGATTGTGTTATTTTTATTGGAAAGTCTACCATGACCGAAATCTGTAAGCCGTTACAATATTTAACAGTTTTTTCTGTTGCTGTCATTTATGTCCGGCATATCAATATTAATATCTCCAATAAAAATTTTCACAAATCACAAATCAAAACAAAAACAACATCGTAGCCGGAAAACAAACACACTGCACTGCTATGGTCGGGCGCGGTGCGGCAGCGGGCTGCGCAAAAGACAGTTTTGCCGCTTCTTTATACCTCAATTTCTGAGGAAACCAAACACTTGGGAAAAAAGTTGAAATAAAAAATGAAATTTGTTTATTTATCTACAACTTTTCTGCTGACAAAATATCTCTGACCAAAAAATAAAAACTTTCCCACAGAACAACTTTTTCATGTCTGGTTTTGAAAAACAGAGCTACAAGTGTGTATTAAATTATTTATATACCAATTAATAACATTATTTTTAACTTTAAATTATTACCATCGTTATCCTCAGACTCTATACTATAAGCATGCAAAATTTCAACAATATTCTTCAGCTACTACTGTTGATAGGTCACACAGTTTTACCGCGCATTGAGCTTGTGGACCGTAGATTTCAGGCTGTAAGCCAGACCAACATGGAGGATTTACTTCACTTTTAATGCACGGGATATAAGCACTTGTCTTCTCTATTCTATTATGTGCTCACTGGACCCGCCCCACTGTCATTTAAAGGTGCCGGTCTAGAAGAACATTGTTCAAAGTTTTCATTCAAAGAATCTCCATAAATATTATTTTCTAATCAATATATTATTTACCGCAGCTAAAATACAAAATTGGTTATTCCTATATTTTGTACTGACCTTCTAAGGCTTTCTCATGGGTGCCAATCATTAATATGAGTCTTGCCACACAAGTGTATTTTTATTGATATTTTTTGTTTCAGATAAGTGTAAAAATGGCAGTAAACGTTTACTCGACAAATGTGACGACGGACAATTTGAGCCGACACGACATGTTGGCTTGGGTGAACGACTGTCTGCAGTCGCAGTTTGCCAAGATTGAGGAGCTCTGCACTGGAGCCGCGTATTGTCAGTTCATGGACATGCTCTTTCCAGGTTTGTGATAGCCTACACTTTGCTCTTCAAGAAGCTTTTAATATAGAACAATCATCTCGCAAGCCTAATGGTTAACATCCTGGACTTCGGTTCAAGGGGTCACGGGTTAAAATCCTGAGGTGTTCAAACAAATTTGAGGGGTTTGACCATTTGTGTGTTCTCTCAACAACAAATTCTGTTGGCATTGAAAAAAAATCATATATAATTATCGTGCAATAATTTCTAAGCGCTCTTTTCCTTTTCAGCCATTCCAGAATAAATCAGATTCAGATAATTTATTTACAATTACCGTACATATACAGGTGACATAAAATAACGCAGACAAATATAAATTGGAAATGTTCCCCACAAAGACTGTACGTTTGTATGTGGGGAGAGTCTTCACCGTTTTGGTATCACTTCCACTGTTGTACTTAACTAAAAATACAGTACTTTGGTAAAAAATAAATAAAATATAATTATAATAACAGTAGTAATATATATCTTTGACAATTAATTGTTATATACATGGTGATTGTCTACGGGAACATAAAATAAATAGCTTTTTAATATTAAAAAAATGCACTATCTATACTGTAGTGATGGTCAAAACCAGAAATTTCGAATCTTGAAACCGAAACTTACAAAATCGAATCTCGAAACTCAAATCGCGAAACCCTATTTACTTGCCTGGGTATGGTTATGAAGAATAAATCTAGTTACTCCAAATAAACCATTTAACTTACTGCCATTCTCGAAGTATCCTAGAAAAATATTAGTTTCAGAACTACTAGTGAACCAATTATTTGTAGCTTAATTATAAACTTTGGTTAGAGTTGTTCTTTCACAAATAAAATAAACGGTATCAGGAAACTGACACACACTTTCTCCCTTTTAGCCAAACTTTAATGACAAAAATATTTGTTATTTACTAAATATAGAATATGAAGTATAGATAAATGTACAGAAAATTGTCTAAAATAGTTGATTTCAGAAATATCCACCCAAATCCCTTTTTGGGAGGCACTATAGAGTCCGTTGCTACACACAGTGGTTTTGAGAGGGGAAATGCCCCCTTGCCCCCCCAGGGTTAAATAGCAACACATTTCGAACATCATCTGTTGGTCAATGCTAACTTGACCTGCATATCAAATTTTAATGAAATTGATCAGTAAATAAGAGAGAAATAGTTTTTTTTGTATTCCCCATAAGAATAACATTGGACAACGTACTGTGTTTACCGCTAAATGAAAATTTCAATTTTCTCCGGAACTAGCAATCGTAGACTAGTAATTTAAAATACTAATTTATTTAGTTTTTTGAGCTCTTTTTAATGGTGAATAGTAATCTTTTTTAACATTTATGATTTTGTATGAAAAATCAAAAAAACTGAATTTTGGATGTTTTAAGTCCTGTAATTTCTGAACCCGAATTTTTCCAGAAATGCGGGTGGTGTCATTTTGTTGGAAACCTAAAGTTCTACAAACCACGAAAGTTTAATCAAAATCGTTAGAGCCGATTTTGAGAAATTTGGATTTTTCATGTTTTTTAGCGGTTTTTGGGGGATAATTACCCTTAAAAATCAAAAATTCAAAAAAATGAAAAAAACGCCTGGAGATATCGTGGATTAGTACCTACATACCAAATTTCATAAAAATCAGCCCATAGGTTAGGGCTCTAGCTCTGTACACATCCACACAGACACACACACACGGACACACACACACACACACACACACACACACACACACACACAGACAGACATCACGTAAAAACCACTTTTTTGGGATCAGGGAGCACCAAAACGAATATTTCTACTAACAACTCAAATTCGAAAATTTGTACGAAAACAATACTTTCTCCATATACTATGTATAGAGGGAGAAAGTAAAATCAATAATCCACAAAAGGTGGAAGGTAGACGACAGTAGGCTTTTGACCTTCACATTATTAATCAACACTCGGGCGTGATTTCTGTTAAAAAAAACAACAATGACACAAAAAATCTCGGCAGTTTTGAGTTTTGATTCTCGAAACTCGCCAATCGAATCTCGAAACTGAAACTTTTCCAAAGTTTTGGTGGTTTTGAGATTCGAGTTTTGGTTTTGACACGTCACTACTATACTGGGATTGGATCATTGCTTCTGTATCTTTATCACTAAGATCCAGCAGCCACCACCCTACCCTCCCCGTGAAAACCCTGACATTCAATTTCCGACATTGATGAAAGCCCTGAAACCTTCTCCAATTCTCTTATTTGGTTGGGGAGATTACTGTATACATATGTGTAAGGGGTTATATGGGTAAAATGGGTTTGATTATTCGGCTTTATTATTTAATTTTGAAATAGTGATGCCTATATTAATCTTATTTCTGGTCTGATAGGGATGTTGTATTCTAGTAAATACATTATTTTTATTATTTTTAATAAAGAGAACCAAGGTTTTTAAATCAAGTTTTCTTACATTCAGCACGGGAAAATTTTGAAAAAGAATGTATTCCTAAGAATTTGCTTGGTAATTGTTCTTTGAGTAACCGCTAAGGGCTAAGGGCAGACACCGCCCCCCCCCACGCCAAGACTCCATACTGCAACAGGGATTGTACATACGCAAAGTACACACCCATACAGTGATGCACAGACAGCATGTGCCCAAGCTGCGAAAAGGCATAGATCATTGTTCGTAATCTTTTATTAATATATTGTACGTGTGGTATCCAACTCAGTTTGCTATCGATGATCACTCCTAGGTATTTATATTGTGCCACACGTTCAGTAATTTCACACCCACACACAGCCATCTGGAGATCACCGCAGGAGTGCCACTTCAATATCCTCAGATCTGGACCACTGCATTGTTTTAAATGTATTGGTAAACACTTGGTCTTAGTAACATTTAATGACAATAAGTTGTGGTCAAACCAATTCTTAGCTTGACCAGATCAGCAGACGCAAGACTGCAGACCTCATCCCAAGTAGAGCCAGAGGACACCAGAACCGTATCATCTACGAATAAAAATAACCTTCCTCCAATGTTCAATTTTGTAATATTATTTATATATATTAAAAATAAAAGTGGACCTAATGTACTACCTTGAACTACCCCATAATCTATAAATTTGTTCTCGCTATTGACCCCATTAATAGAAACAAACTGTTTTCCGACTGTCAAAATAACTTGCGAACCAATTTAGGGATGTACCTTTTAAACCCAAAAAGACTAACTTTTTTTTAATATTTTCCTGTCTGTCGAATCAAATGCTTTGGCCAGATCTAAGAATGTCAACATAACTTTGTTGAAAATTTGAAATTAATCTTGTAAGGTCAAATAATGCGTCTGATGTATTTTTCCCTCTACGAAATCCGTATTGATTTCCTATGATAATGTTTTCATGCTCTAAGTAATTTGTTAGTTGTAGTTTAATGAATTTCTCTAGAATTGTATCAATGATAGTTAATAACGAGATTGACCTAAACGAGTTATTGATCACAGATTCATGACCAGTCTTATAAATTGGGATTATTTTTGCAATTTTAAAGGCATTCGGAAACTCCCCTGTGCGGATGCTTAAATTAATCAGATGAAGTATAGGAATGTGCAGAGACTGATTTTCTTTTATAATTCTAGCAGGTATATTATCCCAGCTAGGTGCCGAACCACCTTTAATACTTTTGACGACGTTAGCTAATTGCAGTTTACTAACAGGCTTCATTACAAATACAGACTCCACAGCATGGGCAGCGTCATCTATCTCCGGTGGACCGGTCGGTTTGATTTTCATGGAAAGTTGAGATCCAACTGAATAAAAAAAGTGTTAAAACTTTCATAAATATTTTTGACTTCTGGGGGGTGTCAGTGTTGGAGATGTTAGCAAAGCCCTCGACCGGAGACGGCTCCTTACCGCGCGGCCAACTGGCCACCTCATTTACCACAGACCAAAATGTACGTGGGTCGCCCGATGTCTCGTCAATTCTATTCTTGTAATAGTTAAACTTTGTACGTTTAATTAAAGAATATAAAATATTTCTGTATTGGATGAATTTATTTCTGATTCGCGGGTTGAAAGGTTCACTTTTAATTTGTTTAAAGAGAGAATCACGTTTTCTTATTGATGATATGAGGCCTAATGTAATGTAGGCCCATGGTTTAGTTTTGGAATTTTTCACACTTATTTTGACTTTTAAAGAGGCTTTAGTAACGGTAGAACTTATTTTATTCATTATTTTTTCTGTAAAAAAATACTTTACTGCTACTTAAAACATCCACCCACTTTTCACTTGATAATAAATGACTAACTACATTCCAGTCAGTTTTGTCATAAAAAGTGTCTTATTTTTTATGATAACTGTAAACTTTCTTTGAAACTTGTAGTGCTATTGAGTAATGATCAGTAATATTAGACTGAATCACGGCAGTCGTAGTTTGTATTGTATTTATTAGGCTACCCTAATGAAATAATGATCAATACAAATGTTAGTTTCTGGACGAGTTATTGCATTTACACATGATATAAATCCTGCTTCATACATGGCGTCTAGGAATCGCTCCTCTTGGGAATCTTGCCCTACCGATAAAATGTCACAGTTGGTATCTCCGACCAAAACTCACTGAAATCCGTACTCAAGTAGTAGTGTTCAGGTATGCTGTCGATAAAGTTGTAGATTAGAGCTCGGGCTCCGATAAACAGCTAAAATGTCACATGGGTAACCAGCCCAGTCAAAGGTCACAGATAAGGCAGTGGCTACTCCTCCCAGCGACATCTGGCTTTAGAACGTCAATATTGTCTTGTCCATAGTTTTGGTTAATGCTATTGTACGATCTGTAGCAATTATAACCTTCAATGCTAACCAAATCACTACGATTTCCTAACCATGCTTCTGTTAATGAGCCTAAGTGTTAAATAAAAACAAAACAGTTATGTTTATTTTAACCAACAGTAGGCCTACTTCTAAATAACTTTAATTGTCAAAATCTTAGGTAATAAAATTCAATTTTTGTACTTAAATGGATTTTCTAGTCTTTCAAAGATCACACTCTAAGCCTTGGCGTAGTGAAATGTTTGTTTCCTTATTGTGGCACTCCTGATTAAACAGCGTTGTTTCCTCCAGATGACACATTTTATTTCCTGTTAGTCACATTATACCTAAAATTACTAATACACCCATGTGGTTTGGCTATTCAGGCAACCATTCAGCTAAGAAAAATGTGGAGTTAAAGACGTTGTGTACGGAACCAGGAAAATGTATAAGTTTATTTTTACAGCAGATAAAATAGATATGACTTGAAAAATTGATATATTACAATTTAAACACCAATAAATGCAATTAAGCCATAAGTTACAAAGTATATTTTTTAAAGAAAACTAGGTGCCGTATGGGACATTCCTGTACTAAGCCTTAAGTTGATCCATTTGTTATGATTAGCAATAAGTTTTTTTTTGTCTTATACAGGTGGACCAAGCCAATAGGCTACTACCTAAATTGTTTATAATACCATAAAATTATAGTTTTCTTTTTTGTGCAACACACAGTTTCTCTATGGAACAAACAATACTATTCATCATACTGCAAATAAATATTATTGAATAATTAATAATTAAAGTATTTAATTACTAAGAACAGGTAATTTTTAACACCAATAGGCTAAATAGTTTGTATAAGTATCTTTATTGATGTGACTGGCAAGTCGGAAATTACACGGCACAATATCCTCAAAGAAATACCCCCACCTGTCATATCATCGAAAAACGTGTCAACAATTATGATGTGCTCAAAATTAAGTGGACAAGACTAGATGAACGTTGTAAAGTTTTGGTGTAAGTGGGACTTTTGAATTTCACAATGTAGACCAGCTGTCTGTTAACGATCTTACTCATGGACCTTTCATCAAAGTTGAGTTAATTAAGGGGCTTAAACGATCATATTTTGAAATCTACAAAAGAAAACCTGAAATTGAAGATCTTTTAATAAAATTGGCATTTTTGAAACAATCAACAAAGAAAGATGAACTATTTACACTTGATGAATTGTTTGAAAGTAGCGTCTAAGTGGATCAGGTTGTATGAATCCTACACAAGCCTGATGTAGTCAAGAAAGGAGAGGGGGTGCATTATATATTCTTAAATTTAATTTTAATGTTCCTAAAGTTTAGAAAATCTAAAACGATAATGGACATATGATTTGGACTGTTTTTATTTTGTTTAAAGAAATATAAGTATTTTTTAAACCCTATACAATGATCTGAAACATGGTTAAAATGTCCCATCCGGAACTTGGAATGGCTGTTCTATACTTAGAGTAGTGATTTTTTCTAATCGAGTCGAGTACTGTACTGACAATTGTTCTCGAGTTTTGAGTATTTTCAATCTGTTGGCAGTTTCAAATAGTGTAATGGCCGAAAATTACGACGTGTTACATAATATCAGCAGAAGTGACGACCACCTCACTTAAAATCGGTCGTAAATAACAATTTCGTCATCTAATGTTGATGTCCGGACAAGTGATATTGGCCAAATTACAATCGGACCGTGTTTTATCGGCCGGAAACGAATGTCAAACTGTCATTTGTTTGTCAATACATAATCCAGTTTGATTATTCTGGCCACAAATTTGTACTGCTACTCATGTATTAGTTCAAAACCATGTTAAGATATCAAATCTGGAATGGTATTTAACTGATGTGTAGCAGTACAAATTTGTGGCCAGAACAATCAAACTGGCTTATGTATTGACAATCTTTATTTGGCAGAAAAAGGGCATTGCGAATCATGTTTGACATTCCAAGCAGAAGCTCATGTAGACCATTTTTCATCAAACATCAAATCATGACTTTGCCTTGTATTTTGATTTTTTATAATTTATTGTTTGTTAAGGAAAATGAATCTAGTTTTATTAGGCGTAATGATTTTCTTAATTACATAATTATAGCACAAGAAATTGTAACAATTTGGACATTCCAACAGTCAGGCTAAGTAAATCTATTCAAACCCATACATTTTTACAAATACAGTTCTTTAATAAGTTACCTGCCAATTTTAGAGAACTAAGTATGACTGAATTTAGAAATAGGTTGTCCAAGCGGCTTCTGGACCAAGGTTTTTATTCTGTTGTGGAGTTTTTAAATGTGGAAGTTAAGAATATTTAGCTAGTAAGATTTATTTTTAAGTTACTTATATATAGACGTTGTCTATTATACTTGTGTGTGTTTGATGACAATAAAAGCTTTCTTATTCTGTAAACAAATCACGGTTTGACATTCGTTTCCAGCCGATAAAACACGGTCCGATTTTAATTTGGCCATTATCACTTGGTCCGGACATAGCTTATAATCAACATTAGATGACGAAATCGTTATTTACGGCCGATATTAAGTGACGTGGCCACTTTTGCTGATATTATGAATCATGTCGCTGAACACTCAGAAGTTTTGAGAATTCGCACACCCCCAACTAATGTAGTGAAAATGAAATTAACACGTATAATGAAACAAGATATTTATAGGTCAAGAGAAATGCCGGTCTTTCAGACCCTCATTATTTCTATACTTAATAGAAATATTTTTGAAAGTAAACCATGATAAAAATACTTTCTTTGGTTCACAGGATCATTGTTAAATGATATAAATTTAAATATTAATGAAAAAGGCCCCTTAGACTGATGTTTTAATATAAGTCATGTGTGATGTAAATCAAGTTACTTTGACGAGAAATAAATGACTTAGTTTTGTTTTAAAGAGAGACACCGTTATTAATAATCATGCTATCTAGTTATTATAGTCTTTGATAAGTCGAACATCAATATTTTGAAATATTCCATAAATCAAACTTTTCCGTCCCCTTGAAGTTGGAGTTATTGAGTTGCCACTTCATATCTTATAGCTATGACAAATATTTTATGTAAGTTCATTTTACGTTGCTCATGAGGTTCCACTGTTGATTTGCAAAACCTATATTTATATAATAATCTGTTTGTTTCCATTTAGGAAGTGTACCATTAAAGCGAGTGAAATTCAGGACGAATTTAGAACATGAATACATTCAAAACTTCAAGATCTTACAAGCTGCGTTCAAGAAGATGGCAGTAGATAAAGTAAGTAAACTATTGCTACTTCTTTATAAGTGCTGCATTCCCAGTTGAGCCAGAGGTATTTTGGTGGACAGTAAACTCATGTTTAAATAATCATCTGATAGAATAAAATCCACACCTGCAATTAATTACAAATTCTGTCATATAAATAATATTGCTTGTAAAGAAGCACTTTCCATTGAATAGAATAAAATCCACACCTGCAATTAATTACAAATTCTGTCATATAAATAATATTGCTTGTAAAGAAGCACTTTCCATTGAATAGAATAAAATCCACACCTGCAATTAATTACAAATTCTGTCATATAAATAATATTGCTTGTAAAGAAGCACTTTCCATTGAATAGAATAAAATCCACACCTGCAATTAATTACAAATTCTGTCATATAAATAATATTGCTTGTAAAGAAGCACTTCCATTGAATTTTTCAATGGTTATATGTGTATGTATAAGGGAAACTGTACTCTACCTTTCTCTCTCTCTATAAACTTCAGGAACCTGATTTTGGAGCCAAAACAAAAAAAAATTGTTAGCGTTTATAAAAACATAGATCCATTCTAGATCCCATCTGTATGTATTTTTTAATAAATACATTATTACCTTAGGAAGCAGTTAGGTACTAACCTGGCACTTGTAGATAGGTTTAAAAATTTAAATGGCTGCCGTTTTAAAACGCTGATAGCTAAGGGTGACAAATTTGTTACCAAATTCGCCGTGGAAAATTATATTACACATGTGCTAAGTTTCACTTCAGCACCTGAAATGATCCTCAGATAGGATATTTTGATTAAAAAAACATAAATAGACGGAAACAGCGGGATAGGCTCTATGTTTACCACAATAACATTTTATATTTGGGTTGATCCCAAGAACAATTTTCTGTAGTATTAAATTAAATTTTTGATTTTCAAATTTTCAAAACATATGTCAATATGTCATACACATGTGTAAGAAAATGCAACACACACTATTCTGGAATGTATAGATTTTCACCTATAAAACCTGGGTCAGATGCATGAATTTTGAAATAAAACTTTGTTGGCAACCCTAACTTTTACAATTTGCTAATTGTTTACTCAATTAAATTAGGCTATTTCTATCTCAGTGAAATTTAGAGGTTTTGAATACATAAATAAATACATTGTTAATGGTTTTAATACATGTTAAAAGGACAAACAAACTCTTCTTTGTATCCTGATTACATACACAGTCCAATACCCCCTAACTTTTTCTCATAATAAATTAACATTGTCATAACCATTGGTCTTTCCAGGTAATACCCGTTGATAAACTTATAAAAGGAAGATTTCAGGATAATTTTGAGTTTCTTCAGTGGTTTAAGAAGCTATTTGACGCCAACTACGATGGAAGAGAGTACGATGCCATGGAGGCCCGAGGGGGGATCCCACTGGGGAGTGGGGGGGTCGACCTCCCTGGGTTCACTGCTCCCCCTCCCCCTCGTGCCCCTGTCAAGAGTGCACCGAGGACTATACACAAAGCGGGTCTGCATACTACTAGTTGTGTTGTGAATGTTGCTTGTTGAACAAATCTTCCCATATACAGCATAATCTGTTTTTGGTCACACTTCTTCCAAGGATTTAACCTAGGGATTTGTCGGTTGTTGGTTTTACCGGTTTTATACAAAAAAACCGAAACCGAGCAACGATGGTCTAATGTCGGTTTCGGTTTTTCACTGTCAGTGCTCATATTGGAAATAAGCATTATAATGTTGTACAAATATCGAATGATAAGCTAAACAACGTTTAACAAAATAAGGGGTTGAAATAAGACTCCTCTCGACAACTAATCACTTCCTTCCCAGTCCCAAAATGACTCTCAACTAACACAAAAGAAGAATTGACAGGAGTTCTATTTACGGAAGTACGTGAATGAGGAAATCAGATAAGGAAACAAAGCTAGAGGCCCGAGTCGCCGAGCGACCCTATATTTTTGTCCCATTCTTGATTGCTGGTCTATTGTTCGACCGAGGGTCCCGGTAATTTATTCAAGAGATAAAGAGTTTCTAGTTCAAAATGCTAAAACCGAAACTAATCGTCGTACTAAAACAAATGACGGCTCATTTTTTTCGTCTGATTACCACAAATAAAATAAAATGTTAATCAAAGTTGTGCGATTTTTGGTTCAAGAGATAATGGATAATACAATCACTGTTTATCAGAACTTCTATTTATGGATGTACGTGAATGGAAACTACAGATAAGGAAGCAAGGCGAAGGGGGTGAGGAGGGTTTGGTTGCGAGCACAAATTTGACCTTGACAGGTCCCGAGCACAATTATCAGTCACTGTTAATCTCTCAGAGTACGGAAATATTTATTGTTTTATAATCGTGCTATTTTCCCATTATAAATTTAAATTAAACTGATTTTGTTTATTTTATATTATTGTATGATACTGGTGAAATCAATATTAAATTGCAATTGACAAGGTTTTAAATTAGGTTAAAAATTAACCGTAAAATAGCTACTAAATAATTGTAATACCCCCGTAGCAGCAAACCTGCATACTCAGCGAATTTCCAGTGCATATTAATTTATCTTAATACCACATAAACCCACATACCAAGTTTCATCAATATACATTCATAAATAAACGATTTATGACATTTTAATTATTCTCCATAAGAATAACATGGCGGCTGAGTATGCAGGTTTGCTGAAATAAGGAACGCTAAAAATGGGCTTTTATACAAATATCATTATAACTCAACTAGGTAAAGCCACATACCAAGTTCTATTAATTTATGTTCATAATTAAAGGAGATAACACGTTAATTATTCTCCATAAGAATAACATGGGGCTGAGTATGCAGGTTTGCTGCTACGGGAACTATCGGGCAAAAAATGGATTTTTGTGCAAATATCAATAGACCACAACCAAATAAAGCCATATACCAAATTTTGCCAGTTTACGTTCATAAATAAGCGAGATATACAATTTTTCTTTTTCTCCATAAGAATAACATTAGACAACGTACTGTGTTTAGCACTTTCAATATCTCGGTAACCAATTGACGTAGAGCAATGATCAAAATACCAAATTGTTTGTTTTTTTAAGCTGAATTTAATGGTATAAATTAAAATTTGATTTAAATTAAAATTACATGTGAAAACCCCAAAAAACACATTTTTGGGGTACAAAACCCCCCAAAAACCCCCCTTTGGATGGTGCGATTCATCTGGTTTTCGAACTCGTTCAAATAAATGGTACTTTACACATTTGTACCAAATTTCATTAAGATCGGACCTTTTTTACGAGAGTTATCGTGCTTACGGACACATATATATATATATATAAATATATATATATATATAAATATATATATATATATATATAAATTTGAACGAATGGTGTTTTTGGCATCTGGGGACCTCAAAATGAAAAGTTATCATGGTCTCGGGCTTAAGTCTTACCATGAGACCTACGGTAATAGCTTCTTCCCTATAGGGGAAATTCGCTAAAATGGCTACATATGATTTAAAATTGTATACGTTATTTAAAATAAAATTACTTAAAACAGGAAAGAGCCAATTAGGAATTTAATATTTTTCTGCTTCAACGGGATTCATTGTTTTCATAAACTCTCAGAGGCATTGAATGACAGGTACAGATAAGTGATGTATTGCTCTCTATTCATGAAAGGTGCTAATGGAAGACGTCTGAAAGTGAGCAAACACCTACCTGGAGCCTGGATACAACAAAATGCCGGTCTCTCTAGGAGTATTATTTGTGATCACTTCCTTGTTTAAAATGTTCTGGTTTGGTTTTTATAAACTAATATGAAATCTATAAACTGTATTTAAGATTAGATTCTGGGTTTCCAAAGTCTGCAAAACTAAAATATCAGCAAAAACAGGTAAACTTATTTTGTTTTTAAGGTTAGGCCTACAGTAGGCTAAACTTAAACCTTAACATCTTAACAAAGTTTCAGTTCAAGATTTTTTTAGACTACGTTATTGCCATAGGCTAATTTGTTATTATTTGGCTAAACAAGGTTTTAAGCCTAGGTGATTAATTAATTTTGTAATGGCCCATAATATTTAATTTAAATTCACTTGATTTGTCTTTGATTGATTACTTATGACTTTTTAACCAACTCTCCTGCATAGTGATTCTGCAGCAGTATTTATCTAAACCAGTGAAACTAAGTATGAAATAGGGATTTATAGGTACCGGTAAATAATCAATTAAAGTTTTTTTAGGCAGAATTTCAGAATCTAGGTAGAAACTTAAATTTAAATTATGGTCGAGACAGTTATTAGGTAAGTTCTTTGAAAAATAACCGAAACCGACAACAGTTTTTTGTAAAAAACCAAACCGAAACCGAACCGATAAAAAATGCAACCGACCCATCCCTAATTTAACCCAATTCGCCTACCTATTTTTCTGAACTCATTAGGGCCAGGAATATCTAATTAGTTAATTGTTGGCCTGATTTGCAGACTTTAGTCCCACGTCATCTTCAAACTGGTCAAAATTTACTGTTGTGTGAAACTAACTAAAATTCTGTTTTTGTTAATAATTCGATAAAGTTTGCAAACATTCAAGACAAACCATTTTGTGCGGAGTCGACAAAAGAATAGCTCTGCAGATGAAAACATGCTTTTTCGGGTTTAGTTTGATAAAAATAGAAGTTTTGCTAATCTTAATACTGAAATAAAAACAGATTCATAAACTATCCATCTAAGATGCCAGTTATGCAGTTTTATTCATATAGTGGTGCTACCGGTTGATAAAACAATGAACAACTATGAGGCGAGCTGGTTTTGTGGCCGGGGTGCAGAAGAGGCATGTTATAATTATTACTTAGTGAAAAACCATAACATGTTGAATTTTAGTCATGTTTTCTGTCGTAAATATGTACAGTGTGGAAGATTTGTACAACAAGAATCTCGGTGTACCACCGTCTGCACAAAGTAGATCAGTGCTTGTTGGCTGTTTACAATTTTTGCATGACTCGATCTTTCATTCGATGTTGTATCCACTTATTTCAGATCGTCCCTATAGACAAGCTCGTGAAAGGCCGGTTCCAGGATAATTTTGAGTTCCTGCAATGGTTCAAAAAGTTCTTTGACGCCAACTATAACGGGCAAGAGTACGACGCTTATGCTCTCAGGAACGGGGAACAGATGGGCAACGGTGGCAGCAATGCGCCGCGCAACAACGCCCATCCTAGCGGGACGTTTCACGCGGCCAAAAAGACCCCCTCTGTCAAATCCGACCTGACCACCCACTCAAAACCTGTCGGTCGAGCTGGTGATTATTTCTTGTTTTTTTCTGTTGATTTAGTTATTTTATTAAGTGCTAGGTTTTTGTTTTAACATCACACTCTGAATTCATTCTATAATTAAATGTTTTTGTTTTTGTAATAGCCAATCCATTTGCATATCCTCCCAGATACAAAGCTGTAACAGCAGAGTGTTGTGTTTAGTGGTTATGCCCCACAAATAGTACGTTCTTATGAAAAAGAATCAAGTTAGGGCCACAGCCATCCAGGTGCTTGCTCTGGGTATCCTTAATTGTGATTTAAACCCTTGTTTACTTTAAAATACTACAGTGGTTAGGTCCTTACAGTTTTGTTAAAACACCAGTTACCACCCTTGTCTAAACCTTCACTTTCTTACTTCTTACATAGCATTTAATGTTGCCAACAGATGATGAACATGATGAATGTTCTGGTGCCGGAAGTAGTCAATACCGATTGTCAATTATCAAATTAATACTGATGTGTCTCATGATGTATATAATTAACAAACAAGCAAAGGAATCATACCATGCAAGCAATCCTTCCCATCCTAGACAAATGGAAGCAATGACTGTTCAATCTCAAATGGAAAATTGATAACAATATTGAAAGCAGCCTATGTTAGTTGAAAATAGAGCAATGTCTAATGCATCACTGAGTTGGTACTGAGTGCAACACAAATGTACATTAGTGTGTTTTGTAAATATTTTATGAATTCTTCCTTATTTTATTTAGATAAACTACCTCAAATTTTTATTTTTGACATAACCTTTTCCCTGCATCGGTTTCTTTAATCTTTTGTAGTACTGTTATTTTTTCTTTTTAACCCTAGCAGTGGCCAATGGTGTAAGTGGGAAATGGCAGGCTAGATTTTGCAATTTTGCAGACCTTTAAAATTTGTATAAATTCAATCGTAGAAGTAAACCTAGCCAACCTTATATTCATTTTGATCGGAATGAACCATAGAATCTGAAAATAGTAAAATAAAAAAGATCTAGAAAGTTAAATTTTTTCGGTAAAGTGAAAAATTAAGAAAAATTATAAAAAGCTTTTTGAAATTTCGAAAGCAGCCTCGGTAAAATTTTGTCTCCAGATTTTTTCTGGAAAATTCGTTATATCCATTTTGTAGACAATTCAGTTCCCTACATAGAAATATATAACATGTTGGGAAAAGAACTTTTTTTATAAGTGTTAGGGGCATAATATTATAATAAACGGAAAACCGAAAAAAGTGTAAACTGTACAGTGTTAGTTTGTGTTGTAAATAAGTAACTTAATATATGTAGCCTATATACTAATAATGATATATACATATTAGTCAAGCTAATAAAGTAAGGAATTTAAAAAAATCCTAAAGTTGATGGTAAAAAATTATTATCACTTCTAAATAAATGTATATAAAAGAATGTTTTGCTATTTTTGCGTTTTGGAAAAACAAATTTCACAGTATTTAGTATATAACCTTTTTACCAAATTTTTGACCCCCAAACCAATATAAAATTGTTGTAGTAGATTCAATTACCGACATAAAAATGTATATCACCTCGAGTAAATTGTTATTGAATGTGTTATGTAGCAATAAACAAATAGTCGCGGACTTGGAAAATTTGTGAAAAGTAGTCTAGTATTTTTTATTGAGATCTTTGTAATTTGTATAAACATAAATAATGTCATTGTAATTTGTATAAACATAAATAATGTCATATTAGGGTGAAGTGGGGTAAGTGCAACCAGGTTTATTTATTTTTCAATTTTGAACTGTTACTGTGAAGTAACTATTAAGGAGAGATAAATAAAACTCAGCACACAATATTAGGGTTTATCTAGCTTCAATATCCTACAATTAGAATATTTTTACTGTTTACCATAAATAAATAAAAAAAAAAAAAAAAAAAAAAAAAACATGTCCACTGGTTGCACTTGCCCCATGCATCTGGGGTAAGTGCAACCACAGCATAGAATCCTCCATAAGAGGCAATGTAAATGAGAACTGGGGCAAGTGTGTTATAGCTTGTTTTTCACTGACTCTGTCAATATTTTTTTAATTTTTTTATCTTAAACCGTTTGGGAGATACGAACTTTGTCGCGAGTCAACGCGCGATAATCGGGAAAATGGGTAAAATATCAAAGATAAGTTTTTTTACGTTATTGCTTGAATGAAAATATATAGGATACTTACATGATTCAAACCTGGTTAGAACATCATTTCTACAACTTTTCATGTTTTTATTGTTTTTAGTGGTCTTCTTTTTCTTATTTTTCCTTAATTTTATACTTTTGACAAAATATTAATGTCACAGTTTCTCATAATTTTTTTATCATAATGAACTAAACTAAAGTAAAGCAATTGAACTTGAAAACTTAAACTGTTCTACACTCTAAAACACTAATTTACAAAACCATTTTTATAGTTTGGCCTATTAGGAGATTGTAGGCCTAATGTTTTTTCTTGTTTTAAAGGTTACCGGTACTTTTGTTTTTTCACACTTTTGACCAAATTAATTAAAATTAAAATACAGCAACTCAACTTTAAAACTTAAACTGTTCTACACTTTGAAACACTATTTACAAGAAGAGTTTTTGAGAATTTATTGAAGGTTGTAAGAAGAAAAGGCTACTGGGAAGGTTGCACGGTTGCATGGTTGCACTTACCCCAATTTCCGTGGCTGCACTTGCCCCGTGTGCAAAAACGACGGGGCAAGTGTAGCCATGGCTCTCATTTCAAAGTTATTAATCCAACACCAAAAAAAGGCATATTTCTGAAAACTACATATTAAACTTCATAAAATTTCCAACTTTGGTTATCATAGGTTGAAAACGAAAAATTTAAAAAAATTTCAAAGTTTCAGGGTTGAACTTGCATTAAGAGTCAAAATGTAAGCATTTTCTAAAAATAAAAAACAAATGCATGTAAGCTGATTTTTTTCAAACATTTTGCTGAATATATAAAGAAAACATTCTAAAATTACAAACCAAGTGGTTATTTCTCAAAAATAATAATTTTTTAGCTACATAAGCAGCCGTGGCCATACTTGCCCCGTGGTTGCACTTACCCCACTTCACCCTATATCTATTTATTACAGGTATTTACAGGTATTTTCTACAGGTATTTATAAGCAATTAAAAATATATATGTACATATACATAGGGTTGTGGCATATTATATACGAGATAACGTGTCGGTCACTAGGCCTATGTAGGAGTAAACACAACACTTTATAAACACTATTTGTCACACTTCAGTAATATTTATGCATAATATAATGCATAATGATTACTGTTATATACACACAAACACTACAACTCCAAAAAATACCCAATTTACTGATAATTCACGGAAATACATTACCTAACACGTTCAAAGGAGTAACCCAACATAGCCTATAATGCGAAAGTCACGAAATATATCACAGCCGTTACACGTTATGCTAGGATCAGTGCTGCCAATGACAAAACAAAATGCTTCTACATTTCTTTCTCTTCAAAATAACATATTATTTGACTAGTAACTATAAATTATACTGGATATAAATCCGATTTTTCCTGAAGGACAGGAGCTGTCCTTTGGCCATTCCACAAGGAAACAAAAAACACCTGTTTTTATAAAATCATATTACCTGTCCAATCAATATGTCGATCTAAAAATCAATACTAAAATGAATAACAACTCTTTAGGAGTGCATTGGTACCAACCGCAACTTTCCGCTACAAAAATTCCCCAAGCTGGATAATTTCAAAAATGCCGTATTTTGACATTTTCCTAGCGTCGGCTGCTAGAATCTCGTCGCGCCAAAAATTCATTAGATTTCTAATCGTCGTGACATTGTTATATAGCTGCTACAGGATTCATTTATGTAATAAAATGAAAGTTCAGAACATTATCTTTCGAATGATACAGATATTGTTCACTTTTGAGTTGATTTTTTTTTACGTTACAACATTTTCGGTCCCTGAAGGACAGGTCCCGTCCTCTGCCACTTAAGGCGACACAGCCAAAATACGGGAGCCGTCCTTTGGCAACTGCTAAGGTTAATTTTTATAGTAAAGAAAATGGGTTCAGTAAACCTTAACTCTCATCTTTATTATTCCAACGACGTGTCCTACTTTTTATCAGCTTTAGTTCATGCTGTAATAACCTTCTGATTTAGTACAGTTCTACTTACTGCCTGATTATTTAGGTAATCATTTGATAAAAACTGTCCAAAGCTAATGTTGGTCTCTGAAAGTAAGTTAGCACACTCATTTTAAAATTGTTAGTAATAAAGCTTAGGTTCAGACCAAGACAAATAAAGTCTTGGTTTTGTGGCCGGGGATCCTGTTATCTCTGCATGTAACTTACGATTATCCTGAGTAATCATATGAGATACATTCATGGATATTGATTTGTCTTGGTCTGAACTAGCGATGTAACATACCCGGGTATTCAAAACTCGGGGTAAATACCCTGGGTTTGAGCAAAACAGTTTAAATTAAATTTACATTGTAATTTTGTTCTGTATTTGACCAGTTATAAAATTACATATTTTTAAATTTGTATAGAATGTCTTGTAACTAACCAGTTCCTTCATGGTTTTGCGGTTGTGGTGGTTTGTACGCTTTACAGGTCTTTTTACAAATATTGTCATGTAATTTTTATTTATTGGTAAAATAATTATTAATAGTAAATAAAGTATCCTCAAATGTTATACATTGATAATAACAAGGGTGGATATGAATTTCATTGGTGTTTTGTGTAAAATATACCCTCCAAAACAGTTTTCATCATTTGATCATTTTGTAATCCTTACAGCATGGGAATTTCAATGAACCTAGTGAAAATCGCCTAAATGTTATAAAAATCATAAATACCCACGTTTTAGGTATTTACGCTTGGGGTATATACCCGGGGGGTCTGTACCCATTTTTATTTACCTACCTGCTGGGTATTTACCCGGCTCACACCACTAGTCTGAACCTGAGTTTTTTTTGCAAGTGTCAACTTTTGCTCAAAAAGAAGGCATGAAATATAATTATTGTAATGGCAGTAATTTATACAAGCAAATTAGTGAAATAATTTAGTTGCATGGTAGAATAAAATCATAGCTAATTGTGCACCTTATCCAACTAAACCTTGCATATTTATCCGATTAAACCATGAGCTTTTTAAAGATTTCAATCAAATCTTGGTTATTGATCTGTTTTTCACTTCAAGGAAAAAGAAAAAATACTGATGTGATCATATGTTCCACTTTTATTTGTTGTTAACCATTAAATTAGTTTCTGTTTTATCTTTTCTTGTAGGTAACAGAAATAGAAATAGTTTTGCATTTTGACTGAACGTGCAGCTTCTTTGCTTATGCACTTTTCAATAAGTATCCGATTTATTTTGCTACATAAATCTTAGATACAAATTCATAAAATAACTCTATAGTCACTAAGTAATTTAGGTTAAAAGACAAAAAGAATAACAAAAATAATTATAAAAATATGAAATTAACAACAATGTTTGTTTATTTAATTTTGTATCTGTTGTAAATTGTTTAATAAACCAATTTTATTAAAATCGTTGATAAAAAATAAAAAATACTACTCTTTACTTAAATTATAATAAATAAATGTCATCTATTGTAATTACATTTATGTTGAAACGTATCATTATAAAATTTCTTTTCGCCTAAGTTTGCCAAAGTCCAGTCTCTAATTATACTCAATTTAAAAATGTGTTTCAGATCCCTTATTCTGTAAAACATGTTACTTTAAAATAACCAATAGCGCTGTAAAACAGATGTAACTCGTGTTTACAAAAAAAGCCCCTTTGAAAATTCTGTTTAAAGTAAGAAGAGTTGTCTTTTAGGGAAGGTGAATTGATGTATTATTTGTTCCTTATTGGGCATCCTTTGGTATTTGCTATCAGTCCAAACTAAACACAGAAGACAGTTCAACACATACCGGAACGATAAAAACAATGTTTGTCCCAAAGATGTTTAAATGTCAAAAAATGTTACTGTAATAAACTGTAGTGAACCGGTATATTATTTAAAAAATTTGGCTCTAATGACCCAGTATAATACTTAAGAAAATGTCTCTTTCAGAATTAATTAGATATAACTAAAAAAAAAACTAAGTTATACATGGGTTTTCATTAAAAATTTATCAGAAATGCACAAAGATAACAGCTGTATAAATGTTTTATCTAAAATTAAATAACTCTTTTATGTGGTAAATGGCAGCCTACATTTTTCTTATTTCAATAATGTTTGTTCAGTGCCCAAACCGCAGCAGCAAAACCGAGTTGTACCCACGGCCCGACAACAGCCTCACGGCAGAGGAGACATGGGCAAGATTGATGAGCTCAACCAAAAGGTACACTGTCTTGTCTAGTTTTAGGCTGCATTTCACTAAACTTCCATTATCGTTTATTCAATTTACGGAGCGTTAAATTTGAACAAATAGTGTGCTTGCCATCTGGAGCCCTTAAAACGAGAAGTTATCGTAATCTTTAAAGATTAAAGTGGAAAAATTATTCTTTATCGTTAATATTAACTGTAGTAATCTTTAAAAGAGAGATGAAAAATGTACTTATCCCTAATTCAATTAATTGTGTTTCTCATATCGACTCTTAGATAACAGAAAGCTTTAGATTAGGCCTAAAGTTGTTAAATAGTGTCTAAAAATAACTGCTATGACGATGCACGAATACGTATCATAGCAAGTTGATAATATTACAAATATTATTTATACGTTGAGATTTTTAAATTGATTTTTTAACACATTGTAATTCCTTATGGCTGATGTAAGCAAATGATTTATATTCCCAAAAATAAAAAAATATTTATAAAAATTGAATAGCTGGAAACATTTTGCGAATCTTAACAGTAAATAGGGCTGTGCGAGTACTTGAAACTTTGAGTTTTCAGCCGAGTATTTTAATACTCGAACTCGACTCGAAGTTTTGAGAACTACTCGAAAGTTCGAGCGAGTATTTCCCGCCAATTTCCGGATGATCGCTAACGATTGCGACCGGCCAAAATGCGTAGTAATGGCCGCAAAAGGCGATCACATCACGTAGAATCGGCCGAAAATGTCGACCACAAACGATTGCGACCGGCCAAAACGCATAGTAACGGCCGCAAAAAGGAATTGTATCACGTAAAATCGCCCGAAAATGACGACCGCGAACGATTGCGACCGGCCAAAACGTGTAGTAACGGCCGCATAAGGCGATCACATCACGTAAAATCGCCCAAAAATTACGATTGGACTGCGCGTAATTTCGGACGTAATTTGGACTTCGATTTCATCATTTAATATTGATTATAAGCGATGTCTGGACCAGGTGAAATTGGCCAAATGACGACCGGGCCCTGTTTCATCGGCCGGAAACGAATGTCAGACCGTGTTTTGTTTGTCAATACGTAATCCAGTTTGATTGTACTGGCCAAAACTTTGTATAGCTACTCGTGTATTATTTAGAAACCATGTTTAGATTATCAAAACTAGGGTGATATCCAAATCCCATTACACTATTTTAAACTACCAACTGATGGCAAATACTCGCTCGAAAATACTCGAAACTCGAAAATAATCGGCACTACTCGACTCGATTAAAAAAATCACTACTCGCACACCCCTAACAGTAAATTACACTAACAATTTGATTCTTTAGTGAAGTTAACTTTGCAGTTTATAAACTCACCTCATTTTTACAACAGGCTTAGATAAACTTCCCAGCTCCTGCAGGAAACTGACTCCGTTGCCTCCTTCCGATTTTAAGAGATGTAAGATAAATAACTGAAAAGCTTAAACTTATGCATTCTGTTTGGAAATTTTAATTATTTGTGGACCACAGTTTTAACCTCGTGTCTGACTTCGTAGTTTTTTTAGAAGGTATTCTGTGAATAATTTATCAGTTTGTCAGAAAGTTAAGTAGCTAAGTTACAATTGAAAATTTTCTGTTTGCTCACACCAAACAGTTGTGCAGGAAATATTTGCTTCAATCTGATATCAGTATGATCTGTGGACAGATGGTGGACCTGAGTATTACTGTGGAGGGTCTGGAGAAGGAACGTGACTTCTACTTTGGCAAACTTCGAGCCATCGAAGTTCTGTGCCAAGAACAGGAAGATCTACCCGTACTAACCAAAATCCTAGACATTTTATATGCGACCGAGGTAAGTGTGCAGGATTGTGGGGATGCCAGAAGTAACTGCTTTTTATTAACGTTTCTAATAACATCATCTGTTTTTGCTGATTATTAGATTCTCCCCATACATATTTTTAGTTTAATATCCTTTATGTTACTCTCATAACACTGAAACCAGCAAATTTCACCCGTTTTTTGTAAACTGAACTATTTTTTCCAAATTCTTCATTAAAGTCTTGAAAGGCTTGCACAAAAGCTCTATAAACCGTGGAGAACAAAATTATGAGTTGCAAATGTTGTCGAGTTATTGCTCGCTGGTAAGTAGGGGTGTGCGATGCATGGAAAAGCATTGAAATTTCTATTCGATTTGATGCTGTAGTAATCGAAATAGCGATGCATCAGAAGTGTTTGATGCATTACTCCCGCCGTTTACCCGCGCTTCAAAGGCCACGGGGAATGGTTGGGTCGATGGCAAAACATCTTACCTTGGAAATAAGGACGGAAGAGGGAGGCTAGGGGTGGGGTTCTGTTGAAAGCAATAAATCAGTCAGCTGACCAACATTATCATTAGAGTCATTATGTTACAACCACGTTTTTCCCCATTGTGAACTTATAATACAGTAGACGCTCTTTTATCCAGCATTCTATGAACCGGCACATTCTATTAACCGGCACCAGGCGACCCGGGTTTTTCCAGGTATTTTCGGTCGTTTCCGTTTCGTACAGCGACTGCGCTGGACTGTTCCCGCCTTTTCTTAGTCACCTGTTGTTTGTTTACGTCTCCAGCAGTAACGTTCAGTGATGTTCGTAACCTTTGCTCAGTACACTACTGTATTCAACCTATTTTTAGACGCCAACTTCCGCCCGGCTGTCTATCCGCCCGTCTGTCTGTCTGTCTGTCTATCCGTCCACAAATGCAGGTGTTCTGGAGCAGTGCCAAGGTCAACCAACGCACGCGACCACAGCTCATTACTGTAGCGAGACTCTAAGATTACTGTATTCCCATTAACAACTAAAAAGTTCTATTATCAAGAAAAATCGATTTACCGGCATGGGCGTGGTCCCGAACATGCCGGATAAAAGAGCGTCTACTGTTTACAGTTTTTATTTCTCTATATCACTATAGCATATTAGTGAAATTAACATTAAATGATGTAAAAAATTGCATTGAGAATTAGTTGGATAATTAACTACAAAAAGGTACTAAATAATTTTAAATGGTAACTTAAATTTGTAACGGTTTATTACATTGTTTAAGTTAACTGTTATATACCGGGTGTCCCATAAAGGTCCCCCCACCCTCTTAATTCTTGAATGACTGTAAATTTTCAAACAATCTTTGGTAAATGTTACTAGCATGGCATGGTATGATAGGTAGTGGTATTTTACAATCTGACAAAACTATCTACATCGTCACTCGTTATTTAACTTTGGCGCTCTTTTGTATTCGTCTGGCCTTTGAAACTTAAGTAAATACAAAATTAAGTTTAGGTTATGCGTTTTATTGCAAAAGTTTTTAAAATGATGTAAGAAGACTTAATTGATCAAATCAGATAATCATAACTAGACCTTGGCCAATCCATGTTGGTCATATAAATTGATGCATAGACTGAGTTTTAATCATTGAAACATGTCACATTGCATCGATTCAAATCAAAATTCTTTGAATTGCAACGTTGCATCGAATCGAAATAAAATCGCTGCTTCGCTTTTTATTGGTAAGGAACAATAATTGCTTACTATAAATACTGCCACTTCCAGTTGTTTATTTGGGCTTGTTCACGTTAGAGAAGAAAATGTTTTTTTTTATAATTTCAGTCGCTTAAAAACTTGTTTTTAAATTTGGTCTCTAAAAGAAGCAAATTTGGGAGAGCATTGAAGTAGGTAGCTGAAGTAAGTAACTGTATACTTTTATCTTCTCCTATTTAATAAACTTTTATGACTATGAAAAATGACATCGTCGTCAATCCCTCTCCTTCCTTAACATCACTCAATGCCTTTTTCTACCCGAACAGCCCCCCTCCCCACACACACCCATAGATGTTCAGATTACATAGCTTATGTGAATTTGAGTATGCCATTGAAATAATAGTTTTCAGCTAATGTAAGGAAATTGATTGTCTCTAGGATGGACTAAAGGGACTCACTGGACTTTTAAGTTTAAAACAAAATCTTTAAAAGTCTTAAGAAACACCTTTTATAACATTATTTGTTTTGATTTTATAAAATATAGGTTTACTTACAATAGACACAGCATCAGTACACTGCCACGTGTGACCCGTCGGTGGCCCGTAGAATATCTAGCCAATATTAACCAACATCTCCTCAGCGATTGTTGATATTGCTCTTCTGATTCTGGTCTTCACCTCGTCCATATCAGAGACAGGTTTAGCATTTACAACGTCTTTAAAAAAATCCCCAAATGAAAAAGTCCATTGGGGTAATATCTGGTGAGCGAGGAGGCCAAGCTATGGGCCCGCCGCCACTGATCCACCCATTGGGGTAATATCTGGTGAGCGAGGAGGCCAAGCTATGGGCCCGCCGCCACTGATCCACCCATTGGGCAATGTTTCATCTAGGAAATCGCTGACATCCAGAAACCAATGTGGCAACGCATTCACTGGATATTACCCCAATTGACTTTTTATTTTGGGGCTATGTTAAAGACGTATGTGCTACACCTGTCTCAGTTATGGACGAGCTGAACACAGAATCAGAAGAGCAATATCAACAATCGCTGAGGAGATGTTGTTTAAGACTTGGGCGGAAATGGAATTTCGGCTAGATATTCTACGGGCTACCAATGGGTCACTTGTGGAAGTCAACTGATGCTGTATATATTGTAAATGGAACTTTTAAATTTTGCCCTTTCTAAAAATATAAGCTTAATACTTTTAGCTCCAGTGGTTTTAATTTTATTACACGTAAAAATTAGTCCAGGACTTTATGGACATCTGGTATTATAAATCCATATTTAATAACTTAGATTTGATCTGTTAATGTTTTTTAAATGTTGATTTAGTTTTACCCTGATGCAGATTGTTTAAGTGCTATTGAACCTTAAAATTATCTTCTAATATCTAAACATATAATTCTGGATGGGAATTTGATGATTTGGACCAATTTATTCAATTTAATATTTTCCGTACAAATCTATATTCATAATATTTCCCAAACCTTTCTTTCTTTAATTTTACGGATAAACAATAATTGTTTTCTTCATTCATTAACATAATTTTTAACTTTAAATAAACTTGCAATCAAGTATTGGGAAATGCACTATTGATTAAATAAGACACTTCTAATACAAGATCTTGTAATGTCATAAAACATAAAGGTTTTTTTCTCATTCAGAAAAGGGAAATCTCGCAATAACAAGGGCAAAAATAGAAAACTATTCAAAACCAGTAATACTTTACAAACATAACTTTTCTCAGGTGTTCGATGAAGAATTATTTTCTCAGAACCTGAGAGTCAGAAGGGAATTTCCTGTTAGTTAACTAGATGTCTAGAAAAACAGGGGATTTCTCTTTGCCGTTTACAAACCCTGATTTAAGTACATTACATAACTTTATAGTGTAAAATAGGATAGTGGCTTTGTCAATTGCACATATTGTGTTTAACGACCATAAATATTCTTCATTTTTAAGTCGATAGAACAATTTCAAAACTAGGTTAGGACACAAATTTTTTGTTGCGACACTGAACAGAAATGAAATAGAGTTCCCCCTTTAATTGCTTCCCAAATCAATATAGAACATATTGCCTACATTTACTGATTTAGGTATCTTAACAAAGAGAGCATAGTTGGCCATATTACTCCATAAAAACCAATATCTAAGTATGCCACATGGTATCTTAAAGCAGTTCATAACTCAGGGGAGTTTGACAGAAAAAATAAAAAACTAGCGAGGATGAATGTTAGGCTACAGTCAGAAAATCAAACCCTGACAGAAAAACTACTTATGGGGGCTTTAAAGAAAACCGAGGAACTTATTGAAACATCTATGGATTTAACTTCTGTGGATAATTTGGTATCTGAGGCCCAGTGGAGGATTCAAAAACATAGGAAAGATAAAGTTAATAAACCTAGCAACCTAACAGACAGATGTAATGGTACCAATGAAATCCAGCAGCTGAACAGGTTTGAGTGTCTTACACAAAGTGAAGAAGAATCAGTTTATACATCAGATGAATTACCTCAGAACACTAATAATTCTGAGAATAAATCAAAAAGAACAATAAACACAAACCTAAAAACCAAACCAGCTCAACAGAAATGTGATGACAACTTATGATCTTGGCAGATAGTCATGGTAGGAAACTAAATGACTGCTTGTTAACGGTATGGCCAGATAAAGAACTAAAAGCATGCAGTATCTTCAAGCCCAATGCAAAGCTAACTGAAGTTGTGAAAAATTTAGAAACTCTGACTCAACATTTAACGAAAAAAGATTTCCTGATAATAATTGGGGGTACAAACGATGACTTAGTGGATGATACGGACCAAGTTTTAGAAACGTTCAAAGAGATACTCAACTGCACGACTCATACAAGATTGATTATAGCCATACCGACATGATACCCCAGGTTTGAGTAATAGAGTCAGCTTAATAAACATGGAGCTAGAGAAAATTATATATAAAAGCGATCATGCAAATTTCCTTAAAATGAATACTTTACCACGCCATTTTTATACAAGACATGGTATCCACTTCAATCACCATGGTGAGAAAAAAATAGCCCAAATGATTCAAGAATTAGTACAGACAGTATCATATTGTGAAAAATATTTAGAAGGCCCACAGTATCGTTCAGAGAAAGTGGCGAGAGAAAACACCATAGATGTTATTGAAGGGAATATGAGAAGCATCATAGACAAGTTCAGGAACAATTCAACAACTGCGTTTGCGCATTGTATCTCAAAAGATTTTGCCGATGATAGACACATGAGTGCTGGTGTAGCAGTAGTATTTCGCAAGAAATTTGGAAGACCCCAGGAAGCAGACTGCGTTTCAGATAATCCAGCATATCAGAAATTCGGGAGTGGAGCTGCTGTTTATAGTCTTTTAACCAAGGAAAAATACTACAATAAGCCATCAGAAGAAGATTATGACACAGCTTTCAAACAGTTAACAACCCATTTTCAACAACAAGGTCTAAATATGTTATTCTGCTCACCAATGGGCTGTGTAAGAGATCGCATAAAGCTGGACCACTTTGCAGCCGGAATTGTTGAATTTCAGAACACCACGGGAGCTCAAGTCTGTGTAGTAACTCACGATGAAGAGTCAGTGAGGATTTTAAGGAATGGACTATCACAAATTAATTTCATTGCAACTCTAAAATCTGAAATCAAAAGACGCCATCACAACGCAGGGATAGACCAGCCAACATCAAAACAAATATTGCAGACGACAGGAGAACCACTGCTATTTCAACCTCTGGACAATTCGACGAGTATCTCCAAGTCCACTACAACAGCGACTGCGCCTGGCGACCTAAGCTACGCAGAGGCAGTGTGTCGTGATGTGTCCAGTGAAATCAGGCAATCCAATGTCCATGAGTGTGCCTTAAGCTCAATTTCCAGTGAGTGTGTTGAGGAAGATCAACCTCTATCCCCAACATATAAGCCACCCCAAATCCGATCCTCAAAAACATGTCCAAACGAACATTTAAACTCCCGAAACCCACTAGAAATAATTTTAACATAGCAAATAAGAACCATTTCTATATTCCTCCACCCTCAAACAATGTAAAATAAAAAATAAAAAATTTCAATCTCAGGAAGGATTCCAATTCCAATTCAAAAATTTCTATCTTACATCATAATATTCAACATCTTCTTTCTCAAATAGATATATTAAATATCTTCTTGAATGAATTAAGACCAGATATCATTACTTTAACTGAGTATAAAATGACCAAAGAACAAATAGAATTACTTTCACTACCAAACTACAAAATAGCATCTTTATTTGCACGTTGTAAAGGGCAGAGTGGAGGTGTTTTAATTTTTACTCATAAAAATATTTCCTGTAAGACTTTGGTTTTACCTGCTTTACAGTCGTTATTGATAGGTCTTTTCTATTGATAGGTACAGATAAGGTCTTTGAGTGCTGCTCTGCAGAAATTGTTATTAAGGACTTTTCATTTGTTATGTATGGCATATATTGTTCACCTATTAGTACAAATCTTGAACAATTTTTACAAAATCTTGAAGTCCTATTGAATTTACTATGTAATAAATTTGAAGATGTAATTGTTGCTGGGGACTTTAATATAGATGTGTTATCAAAAAGTAATACTTTAAATAGTTTTGTAAATATTCTTAATATTTACAACATGAAATATATGGTGAAATTTCCAACTTGTGTGACTGAAAATTCTGAGAGTGCAATTGACAATCTTGTTACAAATATAAGTCCTGAAAATTTCAATGTTACCGGCCTAATCACACACCTCTCAGATCATGATGCCCAGATCATGGATATTTTTAATGTAAGTAACAAACATAAATATGTGACTAGAAAGCTGAATCGGAAATTAACGACACTAATTTGAATTCTTTTTGTCAAAATTTAGCTGCAGAAAATTGGTTGGGAATTCCATCACATGATGTTAATTATATGTACAAGGCTTTTTATTCTAGTTTTAAGTATTATTTTGATTTTAATTTCCCTAAGATATATGTGTCTTAAAAGGCATTTGATGACAATAAGTGGATCTGTTCTGAAGTGAAAGCAAAAAAGTCAGAAATTTTAAATCTAGAATTTTATTTTAGACAAAACAAAGATAAATCATTAAAAGTTTTAATTAAAGATAAAAAACGAGACCTTAAAAATCTTGTAGAAATTAATAAAAAGAAATATTTTAATGAGAAAGTCCATGGTTCAAAAAATAATTGGAATTTAGTTAACTTGGAGGCGGGTAAAGAGTCAAAATTTGGCCCAAGCAATATTACCCTATTTCATACTAATATTCACATAACAGAACCTAGTAAAGGATGTGAATTTTTCAATGAATTTTTTGTAAATGCTGTGCGGAATTTAGTCATGCCTAGGCTGGACCTGCAGGCCGCTGGTAGGTCCGGGCTGAAGGGTGCTGATGCCGCACCAGCAAATTTTAAATTTTTGCCAGTAACCGAAAAAGAAATTGAAGAAATAATCTTGTCTTTTGAAAACAAAAACTTAGCAGGGTATGATGAAATTCCAATCACTGTGATCAAAGCAGCTTTGCCTTATATCATTGGCCCATTGACAATTCTTATTAATGCCTCCCTAAGGTCTGGTGTATTTCCAGATCAGTTCAAAATTTCTAAAGTTGTTCTTGTTTAAAAAAAAGGCAATACTGAAGATTTAATGTGTTACAGGCCTGTATCACTTCTCCCAGTTTTCTCAAAAAATTTTTAAAAAGTTGTTTATTACCAATTAGGGTCTTACCTTGAATGTAATAGTTTATTCAATACACAACAGCACGGGTTTCGATCGAAAAAATCAACCATTTTGAATCAATCATTGATTCAATTGATAGGGGAGATAAAGTTGTGGGAATTTTTCTTGATTTGTCAAGGGCTCTTGACAGTGTAGATCATGATAAATTAGTGTATGTTCTTTTTAATTTAGGAGTAAGAGATATTGAATTGGCATGGTTTAAATCATATCTCTTTGGGAGAAAACAGTTTGTAGAAATTAATTTTTATAAAGAACACTTAAAGTTTAGATATAAAGAAGTATGTAGATCCCAGGCATTGCCGATCCATTTTGATGTACCTCAGGGATCTATACTTGGCCCTTTACTTTTTCTTTGTTATCTCAAGGGTTTACCAGATGTAATTTGGGGGTAAACAGTTCCATTTGTCTATACGCGGATGTTACAAATATAGTCATTTCCGGGAAAACTGAAGAGACAGTAGAAGTTTCATCTCATATTGTCTTGTCACTGATCAAAGAATTTTTAAATAGTAAGAATCTCCTTTTAAATTCTGACAAATCAAGCTTCATTTCAATTTTGACTAATCAGGCAAAACATAGACCGAACCCAAGGATTTTCATTGATGAGAACTAATTAATAAATCAAGTACAAGACACAAAATTTCTAGGTTTGATTATTGACAAAATTTTGAGATGGGACAAACATGTTGATCATATACTGCGTAAAACTTCGTGTGGTGTATATGCCTTAAGACGTATGGCAAAACAGTGCAACACTGATTCATTAAAATCTATCTATTTTGCTTTAATTCATTCGCATATAGCTTACGGAATTAGTTATATGGAGCAACCACCAAGAAAAACATGAACAAAATTTTAATTCAACAGAAAAGGGCATTACGTATCATATTTAATGTAAAAAGTAAAGATTCTGTAAAACATAATTTGTCTGAATTAGATATGTTAACAGTTTATGGTTTGTATATTTATCAGACGATAACATATAGCTTTTTAAAAGAAAATAGAAGTCATGGCTACAATACACAATCTCAAAGATATGTCGAGAAACACAGACTGGAAATATTTCAAATGAAACCTTCCTATAAAGGGATTAAATTCTTTGACTGTTTGCCCAAATCTTTAAAAGATGAGAGTAACACCTGCAACTTTCTTAAATTGTTAAAAAAATACCTAGTAAAGGCAGCTTTTTACTCATTGGACAAATTTTTAAATAATAGATAAATTAAGACAGTAGATTCATAATGCTTATGTTGTATTTGTTAATATGTACATATTCATGACTAGTTCATTTTATATACTGTATATGCTTTTCTGAATAAAGAATTTTGATTTGATTTGATTTGATATAATATAATATAACAGCTATTGGTTCCTTCCCGAACTGTTAAGTGCAGACGATACAATAAGTGAGATTTATTGCAGGAGGATCAAGAAGGTGCCCCAGAAGGGTCCTCCCCAGAAAATCCACTTAATAGCACTTTTGATGCTTAAGGTAACCAGTGTGTGGGGCCGGTGCCTTCTCTTCATTATGATCTGTCAACAATTTTCTTTTTAGTTTTTACAAACTTTTTACTAGTTGAATTTAAAAGGGGGAAATTTTCTTTGTTATATTTGAATTAATTAATTGGGTGTGAGATGATTACCTGAATTATGGCACCTACCTTTTATTTTGTTTTGTTAAGAATTCTGATTTGTATAAATGTTTGGAATCAATAAAGGTTCTTGCCCTCTAAATGTGTCTTTTGGAAGAAAAAACACCTTCAGGTTTCTGCCCCATTTCTTCCTTTAGGTGTTTAAAGGATTGCTTTCATTAGGTTTAGTTAGCTGATAACTATTAAACACTAATGTTATACAGGGTGTCCACGGACCGGGAATTTAAGGAAATAAAATGCAAGTATATTGCCGTTTTCGACCGATCTGACGCGGAATAACCGCCGTTAATTGGCGATAAAATGGGGTCGAATTGCCGTATTTATTTATTTTTCTTTAAAATACGTTTCAGTTGTCCTTTGGGCCTATAAAACGCGATCCGGCTTTATTTTTTGGGGGAAATATGGTTCAGTTACCAATATTTTCCAGTTACCAATATTTTCCGATTATTCTCGGTTAGATTGTGATTTTTGGCATATTGCGGCTCGGACGTCAAGATAAAACACGTTGCGGTCATCGTTTTCGGACATTAAAATGCAAGAATGTTTTTGGCGAATAAAATGCTAATTTTGTTTTATAAAACATGTTATATTCAGTATCAAATTTTGTAGTACTTGCACATTATTTCTAGTTAAACACAGTTTAACAGTCAAAATGTGTTGTAAAACGCAGTTTAGCAGTATTTTTCGGCCGGTAAAATGTGATCCGAAACGTTAGTGCGGTCGATGTTTCTGCCTTACAAATTGCAGTATGGGTTTTTCCGTCAATTTTCTTCTTCGGGCGCTAAAACGAGAGGTTATATTGCTATTTCTGTGGATAATATGCGGCTTGTCGTTTAACCCTAGCAGTGGCCAAAGGACGGCTCCCGTACTTTGGCTGTGTCGCCTTAAAGTGGCAGAGGACGGGAGCCGTCCTTCAGGGACCGAACATTTTGTAACGTAAAAAACCACTCAAAAGTGAACAATATATATAATCGAAAGATAATATTCTGAACTTTCATTTTATTACATAAACGAACCCTGTAGCAGGGTATAATAACAATGTTACGACGATTAGAAATCGAATGAATTTTTGTCGGAACGATATTCCTGCAGCCGACGCTAGGAAAATGTCAAGACAATACTTTTTTGAAATTACCCAGCTCGGGTAATTTTTGTCACGGGAAGTTGCGGTTGGTACCAATGCACTCCTAAATAGTTGTTTTTTATTAGCGAATTTCCCCTATAGGGAAGAAGCTATTACCGTAGGTCTCATGGTAAGACTTAAGCCCGAGACCATGATAACTTTTTGTTTTGATGTCCTCAGATGTCCAAAACACTATTCGTTCAAATTTATATATATGTATATATATATCTATATATATATATATATGTATATATATATATATATATGTGTCCGTGAATGCGATAACTTGAGTAAAAAACGTCCGATTTCGATGAAATTTGGCTCAAATGTGTAAACTGACATTTATGACTAAGTTCGAAAACCAGAAAAATCGGACCATGGGAAGGGGGGTTTATGGGGGTTTTAAATTTTCCAAAAATCAGTTTTTTGCATTTTTTACCCTAAAATGTTTAAAACACTTAATTTTGGTTTAGACCATGTTATAGAGCTTAAAAAAACAAATAATATGGTACAGTAGAACCTCGATACTTCGACACTTTGTGGACTAAAGGGGTGTCGAACTATCGAAATGTCGAACTATAGGGAGTATATGGAACATTTTAACACAGGGAGTATTATGAGCAGAAAAACAATAGCGTATCACGAAAGAATCAAAAATGTGTTTAACTCCTGCAGTGTCTTGAGCGAACTGACTTGACCTACTTACTGGGAAGGGCGGGGAAGGGGGTTGATAGGACGGGGTAGGTGGTAGAAAGGATGAGTTATTTATAGAAAAGGCAGTAGCGCGCGCTCCTGAAAACAATAAGCGGGCTCCCATCACTGACCGGCGAACTCGCCAAGGACACTATCGGTCGCCGCTACTGTCACGTAATGTCGTCATGGGCCGTGTCGAAGTATACAGAGTGTCGAACTATCGAGTGTCGAACTATCGAAGGTCTACTGTATTTTGAATTATTAACCTAGGTTAAGTGGTTGCGGAAAAAATCCAAAAAACATGCTCATAAAATCTCCCATGTTAATCTTATGGGAAAAAGGTTTTTGGCTTTTCCTCAGTTAATTTTACTTTAAACTTCACATTTTCTTTTACCAATCACTTCAGCTCCACAAAACAATCATTTTGGTGTTTAAATTGTGATTCTACGTCAAACCGTTGCAGAGATATTCAAAGTGCTAAACACAGTACGTTGTCCAATGTTATCCTTATGGAGAATAAATAAAATTTGATATCTTGATTATTTATGAATGTATATTGATGAAATTTGGTATGTGGCTTCATGTTGTACTGGTATATTGATAATTGCACAAAAAATAAATGTTTTGTTGATTGTCCCCGTAGCAGCTAACCTGCATACTCAGCCCTAATGTTATTCTTATGGAGAATAAGTAAAGTTTTATATCTCCCTTAATTATGAACATAAATTAATAAAACATGGTAAGTAGCTTCACCTGGTTCAGTTATATTGATAATTGCATAAAAACTCATTTTTTATCTTCCTCGTTGCAGCAAACCTGCGTACTCAGTCCTAATGTTATTCTTATGGGGAATAAATAAAATGTAATAAATCACTTATTTATGAATGTATTTTTGTCAAAATTGGTGAGTGGCTTTATGTACTAGTGAGAAACATATCAATGCATTGGAAATTCGCTGAGTACGCAGGTTTGCTGCGACGGGGGGTATTTTGGTATTTGTAAAGGAAACAAATCATATGTTCAATATTTGTTATATTTTCATTAGTTCTGTTTACTTCTACCAGATGTATGACTGGTTATTGGGAATGCTGCTTGATGTTATGAATTATTAAAAGTTTTCTTTTATAATTAAGTATTCTAATTACTTTACATGCTGGCAGCGGTGGGATGAACAGTTTATGAGATGGATTTAACACCAGAATTGCTGAAAGAAATAATTAGTACAGTTATAGCAGCAAATAATGCACAAAACAATACAAAACAGGACACCAACTTTCAAGTCAGGCCTCCGGAGCCATTCAATTTTCTAGATCAGTCCAACTGGACTAGTTGGATCAAGTGATTTAAGATGTCCCGAAGTGCTACAGGATTATTAGGTAAATCAGAAGATCAGCGGATTAATATGCTCCTGTATGCTATGGGTAAAGAAGCTAATGAGCTACTGACCTCAATAGGAATGCCAGAGGAGGAAAGAACTACCTTTGACTCAGTTGTAGACAAATTTGAAGACTATTTCTCTACTAAAAAGAATATTTTCTATCATCGTGCCATATTCTTGCAAAAAATTCAGGGATCTGAAGAAAAAATTTACCCTTACATTAATGAACTCCATAAGATGTCTGAGCGGTGTGAGTGGATATGCAATAACTGTAAAAGTAGAAGCTTTAATGATGAGATGATATTACTCAAGCTAGTAACGAGCATTAAGGATAAAAGTTTGTCAAAACATCTTCAACTCCAGGAAGGATTGACTCTAAATAAAGCAGTACATACAGTTTGTCAAGCCGAAGCTTTGGATAAACAAAGAAACATTCTTCAGGATGTCACGGATTCAACTGTGATGGAAGCTGCAAGAAACCTTCCACAGAGAGTTAAGCATACAATTGGACCGCCAGGGAGAGGAGAGACAGCTGGGAAGTCATCGAAATTTGTTAATCTCAGACGAGGATGCAGTCGTTGTGGTTCCAGCCAGTCACACTATAAAGAAAGGTGTCCTGCGAGTGACAAGGTATGCTTTAAATGTGGTTTAAAAGGTCACTTTGGTCGGTTTTGCAAAAATACTAGTAGAGTTACAGTAGACAAGGTAGAGTCATTAAAACATGATGAAAGTGATATGAAACTTGGTTCAATTTTAATCGAAGAAAACGTGTCAGAAGCAAGGAGATGTGAACAACTAAATATTAACATAGTTTAACATTTTATGTTAAACTGTGCTTAGGGGTCCTAAATTTCAAAATTGACACGAGTACAGATGTAAGTTGTATGGGTTTAGATGATGCAAAACGCCTTGGTATCGAAAAAAACAAAAACAAACAGATGTTAAGTTGAAAGGTCCAGGTAATGTAACTTTGGAGGTTTTGGGGAAGTCAAATGTTAAACTTCAAAGGGGTGACATGATACATGTAGAGGAGATTTTTATCCTCAATAATCAAAAAGAGCCTCTTTTGGGTAGGGTAGGAATATCTGTGTTTGGCATGTTAAAAGACCTTGGTGAGGTTAAACTAACACAAGATTGGATTAATAAGTATCCACGACTTTTTTCTGGCTTGGGTAAATTCAGTGAACCTTATTTCATTAAACTTAAGAATGGTTACGAACCTGTTGCTGTAGATGCCCCTCGAAGAATTCCAGTTTCTTTAAAGGAGAAAGTTAAAATTGAACTGCAAAATATGGTTGAATCAAATGTTATTGAACCAGTCACAGAGGCTACGGAATGGTGTTCGCCCCTGGTGGTGGTTCCCAAGAAGTCCGGTGCCATTAGACTATGTGTCGATTTCACTGCTCTTAATAAGTACGTAGAAAGGGAAAGGATAATTTTGCCGTCAGTTGATGAAACATTAGCTCAAATGTCAAATGCTAAAATATTTTCAAAATTAGATACTAATAGTGGGTTCTGGCAGGTAAGCTTGGACGAAGAAAGTGCAAAGCTAACCACCTTTATTACACCTTTTGGGAGGTTTAATTTTAAACGACTCTCTTTCGGTATTAATTCGGCTCCAGAACACTTTCAAAGGAAAATGTCAATGTGTTTAGAGGGTCTCGATGGTGTGGCAAATTTAGCCGATGATATTTGTGTCTACGGAAGCACAAAGGAAGAACATGATGAGAGACTTTATAAAGTGTTGTCACGTCTAATAGAAGATGGAGTAACACTTAACTCTGAAAAATGTGAGTTCACAAAATCAAAAATAAAGTTTTTGGGTTACATTCTTGAGAACGGACATCTCCGAACAGATCCTTAAAAGACAGCAGCTATAGAGGCGTTTCCATTTCCACAAAACCAGACTGAGGTAAAACGATTTTTGGGGATGGTAAACTATCTTATGAAGTTCTTGCCAAATCTTTCAAATATTGTTACACCTTAAAATGAACTGCTTTCGACAAAGAATGACTGGCATTGGACTGACGTTCATGACAAGTGTTTTAAGGAAGTTAAGAAAATTATAGTAAACCCACCTATTATTCGATTGTATGACCCCTGTTTGGAAACAAGAGTGTGTGCTGATGCGTCAAAATTTGGTCTGGGTGCAATTTTAGAACAGAAATTGAATGACCAGTGGAGGCCAGTGCAGTATGCGTCCAGGACGATGTCTGACACAGAAATGAGATATGCGCAAATCGAGAACGAAGCACTATCGCTTACATGGGCTTATGAAAAGTTTTATTCGTGCATCCTAGGAAAACAGTTTGATCTGGTAACAAATCACAAACCTTTGTTACAGATTTTAGGCCAAAAACCACTAAGCGACCTTAACCCCACGACTTCAAAGATCCCGAATGAGGTTAATGATGTTTGACTTCCAGATGAAATACGAAACAGGAAAAAGTTGTTTCGTCCCCGATGCTCTCTCGAGGGCACCAATGCTACTGAAAATAAAAGAAAAAGATATTCGTGATGAAGATACAGAGCTGTTAACCCATTGGCGTAGACATACGAGCAGGTCTCGTTCCTTACTTGTAATTTTATTAACGTGTGAATTGGAGTATAAAATTGGTGTTTTTAAATGGATTAATGGCATATTTATTTAAAATATTGTTTTCTTTCAGTTTAGAGAGTCGCATTGGCACACACACAGTAGACATAAGTAAAAATTAGCAAAATCAGTGTTGACCATGTGCAAGTCTCAAAGAATTAACCTATCCCGTCAACTTCCAAGCAAGCCTGCCACCGTTTATTTTACTTGGGCCCTCCCACCAACGTTGCCACAGACTGGTTAACTCATTGAGAGTTGCACAACTGGTCAGTTTTGGTCTTGTGCGGGAATCGAACCCACGAACATCGTATCGCCACCTGGCCAAGGTGTTTCCACGACGTAGCCAACTCAGCTAACACGACCAAAGGCCTGGCGGCGATATTAAGTGTTTTCAGTCAGTCCGCGCCCCTAGCGGATAGAACCGTAGACGCCAGCAGTTATTAGTTACATATTTTGCTACTAGAGTGCAGCACCAATCAATTCCCGTTATAGGCTACTACAAATAGAATAAAATTACTACCTCAATGGGTTAAAGATACAGAGATGTCAATTCTGTTGTGTCAGCGGAGACTGGACAAACTTGAAAAATACAGAGTTTTTTAGAGAACAAGGGAACTTATCATGCGTTGATGGACTAATATTGAGAGGATTGAGAATTTTCATCCCAAAAAAGCTACGAAGCGACATTCTTGGGCAGATTCATAACGGACATTTCGGGGTTAATAAATGTCTGGCTCGTTCCAGAGAAAGTGTTTGGTGGCCAGGTATATCAAAATAAAAAGATTAGTGCAAGATTGTCCCATTTGCTTAGAAAATCGTGGAAATCCAGCAGAACCATTGCTACCCTCAAGCCTACCTACCCGTCCATGGGAAGTTGTGGGAACCGATTTGTTAGATTATAAGAAGAACATATATCTTTGCATGCAAGACTACTTCTCTAAATACATGGAACTAGTATCTCTCAGTGCTGTTAATACAAATGCCATCAAACGTGCATATTTGCTCACGGCATGGCATTCCGAATGTAGTAAGATCGGACAATGGCACAGCCCTTGTGTCTCATGAGATGGGTAACTTTGCAGCTGAGTTAGGTTTCACAATAGTTACTTCAAGCCCACGCTTTCCTCAATCAAATGGTCAGGTCGAGAGAGCCATGGAAATCTGTAAGGGAATACTTAAGAAAAATAAGGATCCCTACCTTGGATTGTTGGTTCATCGTGCGTCGCCTTTAGACTCTGGTGTTTCTCCTGCAGAGTTACTTTTTGGAAGAAAGATAAGAACTACGCTACCTTCTATTCCAGAGAAACTAAAACCCGGTTGGCCCGATTTAGATAAATATAGAACTGCCTGCGATGAGAAAGGTAGGAAGAATAAACTTTATTACGATCGTCGTCACAGAGCACGGGACCTTAGGGTACTCAAGAAGGGAGATACAGTATGGATTACGGATCTGAGGTGATACGGTACAGTTGTTGGTCAAGGTCCTAATGAGCGAGATTACATATAAAATCTAGTGAAAGTCAGCCAAGAAGAAACAGAAGTTCTAATACCTGCAAACAAAACGCAACAGGTTGATGACTCCTTGGCTACCGTATGCTCCAGTTGAGAAATGTGATGGGAATAAAAATGGGCAGGAGACAGAGAGAAGAGGAGATTTAGAAGAAACAGATCAAATAGAAGTTAGACAAGAACAACTAAGAATTGAAAATCGCCCACATGGTCGAATGTCAAATGGTCGTTATATCACTAGATCAGAAAGAGAGGTAAAACCATCAAGACGCTACGAATGTTAAGATACTTTTACTTCCATGGGAAAGATGGTGTAAAGGAAACAAATCATATGTTCAATATTTGTTATATTTTCATTCGTTCTGTTTACTTCTACCAGATGTATAAGAGAGACAGAAAAATATGTTTCTAAAATGGTTATTGGGAATGCTGCTTGATGTTATGAATTATTAAAAGTTTTCCTTTATAATCAAGTATTCTAATTACTTTACAGTATTGATTTTTAGATCGAAATATTGATTGGACAGATAATATGATTTTATGAAAACAGGTGTTTTTTGTTTCTTTGTGGAATGGCCAAAGGACGGCTCCTGTCCTTCATGAAATATCTGATTTATATCCAGTATATGTTATAGTTACTAGTCTAATAATATGTTAGTTTGAAGAGAAAGAAATGTAAAAGAATTTAGTTTTGTCATTGGCAGCACTGCTCCTAGCATAAGGTGTAACAGCTGCGATATATTTTGTGATATTGTTTCGTGACTTTTGCATTATATCTTGGGTTTTTACTTTGAACGCGTTAGGTAATGTATTTCCATGAAGTATCAGTAAATTAGGTGTTATTTCGGAGTTGTATTGTTAATGAAGTGTTTGGGGTGAGTTTATATAATAATGTTTATAATTATAATGTTGGCTCTATTTCATTATTGACTAGGCATAATATAATTTAGAATAATTATTTCGTAAACCCCTACATAGGCCTATTGACCGCAACCACGATCGCACGTTATCTCGTATATAATATGCCACTACCCTATGAATATGTACATATATATATAGTATTGTTTATAAGTACCTGTAATAATATATATACATATAACATGACATTATTTATGTTTATACAAATTACAGAGCTCTCAATGAAAAATACTACTTTTTACAAATTTACCAAGTGCGTGAATATTTTTCTATTGCTACATAACAAATGTAAAAAAATTTACCCAAGGTATTATAATTTTTATGTAGGTAACTGAATATACTGCAACATGTCTATATTGGTTTGGGGGGAAATATTTGGTGAAAAAGTTATATACTAAATACTATGCAATTTATTTGTTCCAAATACGCAAAAATATCAAAACATTCTTTTATTTACAAATATTTATTAGTGATAATAATTGTTTACCATAAACTTTATTACTTTTTTGGATTCCTTACATCATTAGTTTTACAAATATGTACATATCATTATTAGTATATACATATTTTACATTACTTATTTACAACACAAACTAACACTACAGTTTACACTTTTTTCGGTTTTCCGTTCATTATTATATTATGCCCCTAACAGTTATAAACAAAATTCTTTCCCCAACATGTTATATATTTTTATGTAGGGAATTGAATTGTCTACAAAATGTATATAATGAATTCCATAACAAATCTGTAGTCAAAATTTTACCGAAGCTGCTTTTGAAATAAAAAAATCACACTTTATTCTTTTCACTTTACCGAAAAATTGACCCTCCTAGAACTTTTTTATTTTGCTATTTTTAGATTCTACTGTTCTTTCCAATCAAAATGAATATTAAGATTGGGTTTACATGTACGGTTTTCAGACTAAACATGCAGCCCAATTGATGTTTTAAACAAAAACAAGAGTTTTTTTGCTATTTTCGACTGAAAACATGCATCTTGGATGTATTTTACGGCCGATAAAATTTATTTTGATTAACTAGGAATAATGTGCAAGTACTACAAAATTTTATTATTTCGGCCGAGTATTTCAATGACTAGAAAAGTACTAAAAAGTTTCAGCAAGTATTTCCCGCCGATTTTTGGAGGATCGCTAATGCTTGCGAACGTCTAAATCGCATGAAATCGGCCGAACTGCTTAATATCAGCTATAAATGACAAAGGAAAAATAGTATCGGCTAACAATAATGACTTGCAACATCGGCCGTAAATGTCGACAAAAACCACAATATGGGTATCAGGAAAAATTACGACCAGACCACATAATCTCGGCCGTAAATAGTGATTTATTAATCATATAATATTAATAATAATTGGTGACCGGACCAAGTTTTTGACCGAAAACGACGGGCAAACCATGTTTGTTTTATTTGTGCTAGACCCATAACTCAGAGGTTGGTGTATTAAAACCACGCTCTGCTACCAATTGGGCAGTTCGTACCCTTAAGTTAAGATTGTTTGAACTTGTATTCTATTGTCTTTCGGCGATTTCTGGTAGGAGTGTGCGATTAGCGATTTTTTGTATCGAGTTGAGTAGTCCCAACTGTTCTGGAGTATCATTATTTTCGAGCTAGGATTGCCTTCAGCTGTATTTTCTTGTTAGTAGTATTCAAATAGTTTAATGGAATTTGGATACCACTCCAGGTATAATTTGATAGTCACATCAAGGTTTCTAACAAATATATGAGTAGCAACATACATTTTATGCCAGTACAATCAAAGTGGAGTCTGTTTTTACAAAAAACATGGTTTGGTCATAATTTTTGGCCGATAAAACACGGTCCATTTGCCATTTGAGCAATGCTACTTGGTCCGGTCATTGTTTATAATCAATATTACGTGATTAAATCGTCATTTACGGCCAAGATTCAGGGTGTCTACCGGCCCGGAAAATCACGGATGTCACAGAAAAGTCACGGATTTCAGTGAAGGGGCACAGATGTCACGGAAAAGTCCCGTATTTTTAATATCAAGCACGGATTTTTATTGTGTTTATGACTGTGCCACTATGTTTGAAACCAAAAAGACAAATCAATTATCGCCATACTTGGTGGTAACGGACAAAAGCTTGTACACATACGTTAAGCCCAACTATTTTACATTTTATTCGTATCCCCGTCTCTAACACTGTTCAGGGTCAGGGAACCACACGGGCTCATTACATGGCATGAAATGATGAAATAGTCATAGGTGTGTAGGTGATGCTGGGCAGTTCGATTCATCTTGGCGAATTGATTCATATGAATCGCTTAAAATAATTGTATCTTCAACCGACTCATTTGATTCACGTTTCCTGCTCGCCGTAGAATACCAAAAGGTCGGTTGTTATCGATAGTTTGGCCTTTCCGCTTATGCGCTTTATACCTTGACATGCGAAACTATAATGGCTGTCAACTCAACTCTTTCAATAACTGAAATTGATTCGCACTACGAATCGGCTCTTTTAGAAATTGAGTTCATTTGATTCGCCTTGTGATTCGTTCAATTTGAACGGTTCGTTCGCGAATCGCCTATTACTTTGAGGCAATGAGTCACTGATCATCTAAAATGGCGGTGCAGTGTTGTTTTGACTAAACAGTGTTTAGTATTTTTGTTTACCTTCTATCGTATTTCCCCTCTCAATCAGTTTGTTTGTTAACTATTAAATTGAAGTTTAGTTTTCCTTTGGAATATAATACCACAGGCCTTATTGGAAAGTGCCGATTTAATAAAGTGTGGATTGATGAACACGATTGGAGGTTATGGCTACGACCCAGGAAAGATCCTGAAATGGCTTTTTGTATGTTATGTAAACAATTTTATTGATGTTTCCTATTCAGGGATCGGTGATGTTAAAAGCCATTCTAAAGGGGTAAAAACATAAACAAATGCAAACCAACCTAACAAGTGGCAAACAGTTGACACTGCATGCTTTTAACAAAGCAACTGAGCCTGTATCAACTCACACTCTAGAATGTGATTTATATTTTTCTTGGTTCGGATAGTCTATTATTATACAATTTTTTTTGGTTGTTACCAATAGCCGATTGGTTTAAAAATCATCAGAGATAAAAACTTACTTTTGCCTTGTTTTACCTTTTAATTTTAGTTTAACTTACGAATTATAAATAAATAAGCAACGAGATATAGGCCTAGTAAACTTGTCTTTTTTAAATTTATATATCTATAAAAGTAATTGTAGTTTGTATCATTGAAGAGTTTGCATTGGCTGTGGAACATTATATCAACTTGTCATTGATTTATTGATCTAATAAAAACATAACTTATTTAGCTTAAGACCGATTACAACGCTTAAATTTATCTAAGGTACTGGCTGATTTCTGTAGCCGTAAAGAAAACCCTTTACAAAAAAGTCAAGGATTTTTAAAATTTTTCATCCCTGAAAGTCTCTGAAAAGTCACGGATTTTCAAATTTTTAAACCAGTAGACACCCTGATATTACGTGGTCCAGTTGTAATTTTTAGCCAATTTCATGTTTTCTGTGCCATTTTTAGCAGATAAAACGCGGTATTTTCATCTCTATCCGATATTGCGTGTTAAAACATCAATTACGGCCGATTTCAAGTGGTCCGGTTGCAATTTACGGCCGCTATTACCTAGTCCAATCGTAATTTTGCGACGTGATTTCCGTCTACATTTACAGCCGATATATATTAAGTGGTACGGCCATAATTTTCATCGGATATCGTGTCGCGTCTTCGGCTAACGGCCGAAATTACTCGTTCCGTTCGTTATTTGGTTTTTATTACGTTCGGTTGCTGTTCATGACTGATTCATATTTCCTGTAGTCATTTTTGGCCGATTTTACGTGGCTCCGTCATCTTTTCCGGCCGTTTCTACGCGATTTGGGAGTTTGCGCTCGTTCGTGACATTCCGGAGATCGGCGGGAAATATTTGCTCAAACGTTCGAGTATTTTTAAGAACTTGGAGCCAAGTCGAGAATTTAAATACTCGGCCGAAATATTCAAATCTTCGAGTACTCGCAAATACCTAATTTCTGTTTATATAATTGCATTATGATCGCCTTTTTATGCTTATAAACAAAATGAGATCACCGTTGTCAGTTGACAAACGGGGTTAACTCGCCATTTTTGTGGCCGATATAATGTTATTAAAAGTAAAACATTGTTTTTTTTAACAACTGTAGCTGATAGTGGGGTGCAATATTTACCGGCGGGAAAACTGAATTACCGGCAAGAAATATATGTGGGAATTTTGAAAAACTATTTCTGTGGACACCCTGTTATAGTATCCTTTATGATTTTAGTCTTAATCCAGTTCAGCACTTACGTAACCATAAGTAAATAATAATAAACTATAAATAAAAACAAATAAATTGAAAATATATTTTTTTACTCTAAATTCATAAATGCTACATTTAAACAGTCATAAAGTACACTGGCTGCTATTTAATGTTATTTTATTGATATTTTGGTTTATTGTCAAGTCTGAACAAAGTCAACATTAAACACCCTTACCTTATCATAATTTCTTTCTGAGCTAATTTCCTATTAGGGGATTCATTTTATAAATAGTTTTACCTTCCACGCACAATTTCTCTTTGCTCAGTTGCCAATGTTGTGTGCACATGTATACGCTATTATAATAAATTTGAAATTATTAGAAATTTAAGGGCAATTAGAAAAAAAAATAATGAAAAAACAGGAGATTTATATTTCATTGAAGTAATAAATCACCTGATTTTTTATTTTTATAAAACATTCTTTTATAAGTGACCCTGAAGCTTCTATTGATTTGAACTTTACTATAGTAAACTTGCTGAAGTAAAATAGAGTTTGATTTTTTTTACTAGTTTTCTCGCTGTTCTCTGCGATGATTTTACCCAGGATAATAATCTAATAAATAATTTGACACTTAGTTATTTTTAACGGTTTTGATCTTTTAGTGGCGTAATTTAAATGTTGTGGTCTGATTGTTGTCAATTGGGTTTCTTTACAATTATGTGAATTTTGTTTTTGTATATTTAATTATTTTAGTATTTATTATTGAGTACTGTTTTCTGCCAGTGGTATAGTGTTACTTAAAATGTGTTTATTACATGTGAATTCTACTTTTAAGATCTTAACTCGTTTTGAGTTCAGTAACGTTTGCACTTGGTACCGGTACTTTTTCAGTTGACAGGAGTCAGCTTGTCAACACTTACAGTGTTTTTTAACACCAGTACCTATGTGCTCATGCACCATGTTTCTATTTTTATATAAATATCTGACACAGGTGGTGGTTATTTAATGGTCTAAAAAATTATAGAATTTAAATTATAGGTTTCAACAACTCTTTAGGCAAAATTATTAGTTCTCACTAGTACTACACCCCCCAAACAAATAAATGGCATCAAGCTGAATACTATATTGTGCAAAGTGCTACACAGCGGTGCAAAAAGATCCCGGGGATTCTCTCAGAAGTATGTTAGGGGTTGGAAATTTCCATAAGATTGAAAATATAAAGGGTTACATTCCTTCTAGGGGTGTGCGAGTACTCGAAACTTTGAGTTTTCGGCCGAGTATTTTAATACTCGAACTCGACTCGAAGTTTTGAAAACTACTCGAAAGTTCGAGCGAGTATTTCCCGCCGATTTCCGAACGATCGCTAACGATTGCGAGCGGCCAAAACGTGTAGTAACGGCCGCAAAAGGCAATCGCATCACATAAAATAGGCCGAAAATGACGACCGCGAACGATTGCGACCGGCCAAAATGCGTAGTAACGGCCGCAAAAGGCAATCATATCACGTAAAATCGGCCGAAATGAAGACCGCGAACGATTGCGACCAGCCAAAACGCGTAGTAACGGCTGTAAAAGGCGATTGCAACATGTAAAATAGGCCGAAAATGACGATCGGATCGCGCAATTTCGGCCGTGACTAACCATTTCGTAATTTAATATTGATTATAAGTAGAGATGTGTGAGTACAGGTTTTTTAAGTCGAGTCGAGTTCGAGCCGAGTAAATGGCAAAAGATTTGAATCTCGAGTTTGAGTCGAGTATACAAATAAAAAAACACATAGGTCGAGTTAAATTGGATCAAAACAGTGTATAGGGTTCCATTTATAAATGTTGTTATTAAAATATACTTTTCTAGTCACTATGCCCTGAAAATAACAATAGTAAGTCAAATAAATGGATTCCTGCATCATTGGAAAAAGATAAGTACACTTATCTGAAAATAAATCATACCAAAGTTATTGCCTAACATTTTGCCATGAAGGTCAAATACTTTTAATATTTTGGTATTAAGGTTTTTATAACCTAAATGGTATTAATTAACAGTTTCATTAAAAAATAATTTAAGTTTTTTATTTTATTTCCTATTTTTTATTTATCCTACGTTTTATTGTATATTATGTTTAGGCCTAAGCTACATCTTTCTACGAATGGAGGAAATAAAATTACATTTAGGCCTAAAAGTTAAAATAAACTTTATGTTAATATTTAAAAGGCCTATTACATGGTAAAGCATTAACCTACTTACTTACCACACAAAATATATTTACTAACATATCTTGGCATTAATTTTAACACTAATAGTCCTAATAAGAACAATCAGTTAATAAAAACATGAAGATACTATGTTTGAAAGTGCCCGGCAAATCAATTGATAAAATAGAAGCCATGTCTTAAATAGAGTTTCAAAATATTAAGAATGATTTTAAAAAATCATTAATAAAACTTAAACAAAGCCGAAACAAATCGCTTCTCTTTAAAATCAGCTCAATGCCAAAGGACAATAGTTGAGCCTAAAATTAATGGATGGATTTTTGTTGAGTCTCTTTTGACTCAATTTCAATTACTATGGAACAAAAAACAAGCACAAACTTCTTATACTTACCTATTAGATTTCATTACAGATTTGTTTTTGATATTTTAATTTTTTTTACAAAGTTAGGTTAACCTAAAAGTGGACTATGACTATACAGGCAGTGTTCATACAACTCAATCTGAAGGTCCTGGTAAATCTTCCTTTTTGGTGTAAAGAGTAGGCTAACACAAATTTATAAGCCACAACTTACTTATTTATTAATAAAACACTAAAATTCACATCACAACTAACTCTTAATACCTCAAATGTGTTGACACTCAATTTGAATTTACAGACGACGCGTGGCCGCGGACGACCCGTGGTAGCGCGGGTAAACGGCGGGAGTAAACTCACTCGAAATCTTCGAGTTTCAGTAAACCTCGAGTTTCAGAGCCGAACTCGGCTCGAACTCGAAATTTCGAGTACTCACACATCTCTAATTATAAGCGATGTCTGGATCAGGTGAAATTGGCCAAATGACAACAGGGCCCTGTTTCATCGGCCAGAAACGAATATCAAACCTTGTTTTGTTAGTCAATACGTAATCCAGTTTGATTGTACTGGCCAAAACTTTGTATTGCTACTCATGTATTAGTTAGAAACCATTGTTTACATGATAATCCTGATATATGACATTGTCAATGATTTGTAAAAAAATTAATATGGCAAATAAAGAATTTGAATTTAGATTATCAAATCTAGGGTGGTATCCAAATCCAAATCCCATTACATGATTTTAAACTACCAATTGATGGAAAATACTCGCTCGAAAATACTCGAAACTCGAAAATAATTGGCACTACTCGACTCGACTCGATTAAAAAAATCACTACTCGCACACCCCTAATTCCTTCATATCGTCATCGATTCTTTTGTAATTTTATTGATGACGATAGCTTTAGCCCCATTGGGTCATTTACAAATCAGCTGTCATACACATATAAATCGCTGCAGTACGTTAATGGTTGGGCTAACTATTCGTCTTTGAAACTTATCACAAATAAAATAAACATTGAAGATTTTGACATTTTACACATTAAAAATTACTTAACAATAATTCCCGTGTTCTCAGCCGGCCGTGTGATGCCGAACTGGGGATTTGTATGTGTCTTACAGCTGATTACAAAATGGCCTAATGAGCCTGAAACTATAAACATCAATTGAATAACAAATGGCTATAAGGGTAAGTAACCGTTTATATTTTGATTCACAATCGATTCTAGATGCAAAAATCATGAATAAGTCTACAAGATTCTTTGAGTGGTTTTGTATGTTAGTCTTTAATGTTATTGAAACTATTCACCTGATATATTTTCTATGTCATTCATGTCTTAGTTTAGGTATCATTGTGGTCCATTAAAATCTAACAAACAAAGAGTCCATTTACTTATTATTACTTATTATTTGAACATAAAACCGAGAAACTAGGGCTATGGCTGTTATTATGGATTACTGCAATCAAATATTCTTAAAAAACAACTAAAATGCTACTACAGTTGAAGGCAAAATAGTTGTCCAAAATAACCAAATCGGGAAGAGAAGAAATGGAAATATTAAAACAAGCTACTTAACTATGACAAAAAAGGGGTGTAGCAATTTTTTTTAACTGAGTCGATTATCCCTAATTAATTATTCTCGAGTTTTGAATACTTTTAAGCGAGTATTTGCCACCAGCACTCTAGAAAGAGTTCTGTAGTTCTGTTCTCTGTTGAGAGTAGGATTATGCAACCAATATTCCATAGCAAATCTTATGAGTAGCGATACGTGTTTTTGCATATGTCACATATTACGTTTACCTTCTTACATAGTCCAGTAGTTTATGGCTGTTGTTACATGGTTAAATCGTCATTTACCACCACTGCGGTCCAGTCCTCAAATGACGCAGTTCAGCTTTTGTCTATGATGGATTAATGTTTCTTCTTTTCGCTTTACGGTCAATTTTATGTGGTCCCAGTTATCTTTTACTACCAATACTTCGCAATACGGCTACCAATCTTTTGAGGATCGGCGGGAATTGCTCACTCAATTATCAAGTATTGTCTAAAACTTTGAGTCAAGTTCGAGTACAGTAGACCCCCTCTAGTTCAGCCTCGGTTGATTCAGCTGTTGGATGCTCCGGTCGGCCTCATGGAAAAGAGTCAGCTGCCTTCGGGAGGATTTCCCTAGGCAGAAATCGACAGGAGTTAATTTGTTTAATTTCCAGTAATAATGTACGAGGGTCATTCAGAGAGTAAAGCACGTTTGCTTACTGCACCTAGCACAGCTGCCCCATCACCGCGATTGCGTGTGTGGCAGTCCACTCACCTCCCCACCAGTGTATGAGCCGAGTCTCGTTGCTGTGCGAACTCGCGTCTTATTTCTACAGCGATTCTAAATGGCGGGAGCAATCGAAAATTCCGTCGTTATTCCGTTTGTGGGTTAATAAATGTCCAGACCTTAGAAGTTTTTGGAAAAACACCAAAGAAAGTTTATGGTGAAGGTGTAAACAAGTCTTCAAGTCTATTCTTTAGGGAAAAGATTTTGCATCAGGTTTAATGAAAGAAAAGAAAATCCAATATGCACGACGAGGATAGGAGTGGCAGGTCATTTGAAACGAGTGAAAATTTGTGGAAAACCGTTGCTGAAATTTTAAGCACATTCCATCAATTTTAAGATCTTGTTTTTTGCACTTTCACTTTAAACTTTCTTTGGCGTTTGTCAAAATGCTTATGGTCTGGACATTTTTTAACCCAACAACTAAGTAACTGCATATCTCATATTTGGCGGGATTTTCGATTACCGCCACCATTTTGAATCGCTGTAGAAATAAGACACGTGAGCGCACAGCAACAAGTCTCGGCTCATACTTTGGTGGGGAGGTGAGTGGACTGCCACACACGCAATCGCGGTGATGGGGGAGCTGTGCTAGTTGCTGTAAGAAACATGCTTTACTTTCTGGATGACCCTCGTAAATAAAACATCTCATTTCTATCTGTCTGTTTTCTTAATGGGTTAAACCATTTTTTAAAGTTTACTTTTTTTGTACAGATGTGTTATTATAGGTCAGTATTTTACAGTTACATAATACCGCTGTTTCATTCGGCCATTTTGTAATCTAGCCTAAGATCCGGTCCCGAGGTGGTCAGACTTCAGTGAGTCTATTGTATACAAAAATGTGTTGAAAAACTCACATTTTTGCGGACCTGGCATACCCCTACTTAGAAGTTGTTCACTTGGATGAAATTGTTTATTTCATTTATCAAAACTATTTGCTGTGATTGGTGCTACACTTTAGTAACCAACTTGGGAACAAATGATTCTGCTGAAGACTCAAGATTTTCTTTGGTAAATATACAACCCACTATAAACCTAATGTGCCCACGTGAAATGTTGGTTGTCTTAGCCAAGTGGCTCTGTTTGTAGACACATGGGCCAGGTTGTCTTTCAAAGTTTGTGGATTCAGTTCTTGCCTACAACCAAACCTTATCAGACCGTGCAACTCGCAAAGGGTTCATTGATTTGTTGCAGTGGTGGCGAAGGTTTTAGGTATAATAAATGGTGGTAGGGTTGCTTGGATGTTGGTGGAATCAATTAATTCTTTGTGAATTGCACATGGTCAACACAAATTTTACTGCTTTTTACCCCAACAGTGTGTGTGTATGGTGTCACTGGAACTTATCTATTTAAAAATTTATCTATTTGATTTCATTTGTGTAAGCCTATAAATATATTTTACATCAAGCAGTTTTTGCTTTGACGATTTGGATTGCTTATATTCTAACAGAAACGTTGTTGCCATGTCTTCCCTTGCAGGAGTGAACAACATTGCCTCAGAAAACAATAAATCTCATCTGGTTCTTGCAGCCAGCTTTTTGTATTGACCATCTGACCTTGGGAGAGGGAAAGCTTTTTTGAGAAGTTTTTTTGCATCTGTTGAATTGGAGGATAATTAATTATGTTCTGAACGCTGTGAAAAACTAAACCTAACTGCCACATGGTATGCAACATTGTAGTTCGATGAACAGTACAGTCACAAAAAATGTTCTTTTTCCTTTAAACATCCCATTGTTTTAACATATAATTTTTCACCTCAAGTGCATTTAGTAGTATTTTTACATGATGCTTGAGGATTGATGACCTGATAATTGGAATGTGAAGACTAATTATTTATACAATCTGGGGAATTTTAAAGAAATAAGGTGCTCCTGGAAAATAGTTAAGACTTTGTTAGACTAATATTTTTGACACCGGTTTTTTTTGTTGCAGGACGGCTTTGCACCGCCCGATGAAATAGAAACCATAGGAGTCCAAAATGATGAGGAGGAAGAGTACTGAATCTGATTTGGTTGAAACGTTATTTTTGTATTTTTAATTGAAAACGTGTAATAAAGATGAACTGATGCTTTGCAACGAGAGAATGTATATTACGAGTGGAACGGCTTATTCTTGAGTGAGTGTCTGTCTACTTATCACAGATTCATGTTTCAACTTTTGATGGGCGTTTTGCCTTGTTATAAGGCAGTTGAGTGAACGAGGCAAGCCGGCTTGTCCTGGGGAATGTGGAATGTTCTACATCACACGGACAGTGTTGGTGTCAAGGAGAGCCCGCTGTCTTGTTGACCCGACTGCTTTATCACCGAGTTTTATATCTATCCAACAATATCGATGCCTTGAATGCTGTTTACGATGTGAGCTTTCAACTACATAGTCGGCTTTAGTTTTGTTTAACATTTATTGTTTATATTAACTTAAGAGTGATAATGTAAAGTTGAAAGTATAGATTGTTGTTTATCTTTTTGTGTTATGAAATTTTTCAGGTATACTCGAGTTTTTTTGTATTCAAATAGGATGTTTTCATTCCATATTTTGACTGATGTGTTATTGCTTACCGGTGTTGTGTTGAATTATGTTATCTTTATGGACCGCTTTAAATTGTTTGCGTTTTCCTTTGTTTAGTGTTAAAAATCACTTTATTAATTGTTAACTCAAAAGCTGCCAATGTAACGGTTTTTGTAACTCTTTGTATTGCTCGTAACAATAATTTGCTGAATCGATCAACCTTTGTATGTTAGGTATCATTGTTTGTATTTATAAATTTGTAAACTTATTTTTTTAATTCTCAAATAAATAGTATAAGGAGCAATGTTGCAATATTAAGTTTATTCTCCTTTCATGTTCCGGTGTTACTCTAATACGGGTTATCATACAAAATCTTGAAACTGTGTGTCATACCCAGAGGTCCCGGAAGATTCACAGGAGGATCAAGAGGACCAAACTGCAGAGCTTTAACCCATTGTACTATGCATAGTTATGTGTCCCGCTCTCATTTAGTTATCCTAATAAAATTAGCCAAAATGCAGGGTTTTCTTTAGAAATTTATAACAAATTAATTTTTTATGTTACAAGATAGTAAGTTATGTTTTTTTAATTGAAATAAAATTGCCTTTAATTATTTGTATTTTAAATATAATAATTATTCTCCAAAAAATATTGCCTAAAAAAATATATATACAGTAGTCTCGATTATCCGACATTCCGTGTTATCCGACCGTCCCCGTACATAATCAAACGATCAATTTCCACACACTTAAAAAAAAGAAAAAATTTAAACTTTTTTAACATTGTTTTTAAAATTTTTCTTGTGTTCTGACCATCCTCGTGCGCGATCAAACGATCAACTTCCGCGCGCTTAGACAATAAACAACTTTTTTATTAGCATATTACGTGTTGTTATTACTTACGGGATATAATAAAAGACGTCTTACAACACGTAAGATATATTTACACTTATACTGATTCATATACAGACGGTAAACATATATAAAAGATGGTACTAGGCATATATAAAAGATGCCTAGTACCATCTTTTATATATGTTTACCGTCTGTATATGAATCAGTATAAGTGTAAATATATCTTAAGTGTTGTAAGACGTCTTTTATTACATCCCGTAGACAATAAAAAAAAATTAAAATTGTTTACATTGTTTTCTTATTTTCTGTGTTATCCGACCTTCCCGCTTATCTGATCTTGCCACGGCCGGTTTAGGTCGGATAATCAAGACTCTACTGTATATATATATATATATATATATATATATATATATTTGTTGAAAGCATGACAATTTGATATGCCTAAAAAGCTAATATATATTTTTCTTTACACCCAACATGTATTCTGAATGTAATTCCCGACGTAAAAATACTAAACAAATAAAAATATATAAATAAATAAAAATGTTACCATTTGTTTTTGTAAAATCCTACAAATTTGAAAAACCTCACTTTTAAAGGGGAAGGGGAAAAACAATAATTATTGTTAGCTGGATTACGTAGGTCCTACAACAATGGGTTTTTATTTAATATTTTCCAATTTCCATACATTTATTTATAAAGAAACTGAATACACAATAAAATTGTTTTTGTTTTTTTTGTAACGCGCGTTGTGGTATTGCCCGCGAACTATATTTCGCATCAATAATACTTCCCGCTAACAATCAGCTGTTTTTTTTCTTTTGTTACAGACAGTATTTATGTGTGTGTTGTTCTAAAGCATCCAAGAATACAGACCATTATAAATAATATAAACGAAAACTACTAATGTTAGTAATAACACAACTGTCAACGTAATGTGGCCAAAAAGAACAAGCCCATAAAATGTAATTAATTGTGTTTTTTTACACTGCACCTTTGTTATTACTTTCATTTATGTCTTTATACATTGTTTTATTTATATTTAAGAATATTCGGGTGGTAAACGAAGACAGAACAATTAATTTCAGTGGCATTGTACCCATCACGGAACTGTTCTGTGATACGAAATTTGAGCCCAATAGAGCCATCACGGAACTGTTCCGTGATAACGAAATTTGAGCCCAATAGAGCCATCACGGAACTGTTCCGTGATAACGAAATTTGAGCCCAATAGAGCCATCACGGAACTGTTCCGTGATACGAAATTTGAGCCCAATAGAGCCATCACGGAACTGTTCCGTGATACAAGGCCAATGGGTTAAAGATTCCCCCCTGTATGTATGATGGTTTCTGGCCCTATACAGAAAGAAGGCTTCATTTCCCACAATGAACGTATTATGCTGAACAGTTTCTTGACGTTTATTGGGGAAAGCTGTTTCCAGGAGTTACACTATTGGTCAGTGAACACATTAATTGTAGAATTGTGGCAGGATTGCCACCTTTCCGTGTTTTTTATTTTTTTATTAAATCCCGGGACCCCAAGAAAGCTGAACTAAATTTGGGAGTTAGGTAACAAATTCAACGTAAAAAAACCTTTTCATATTTTCACCTTGGCATTACTTTTTCAGAGCGGCCATTTTACCGGGAAATCAGGGAAAAAACTGTTGAGTGATTTATAACATAGGAAAATCATATAATAAAGCGATAGTTACAAGAGTTCAATAATTGGAAATAAATGAAAAATTCTTCGAAGTTATAAAACTTTATTTACACTTTTTACACAACAGTAAATTATTTTTTAAATACAGGCTTGAATATCTTTACATCCACTGATATAGCTGATATTTAAATTACACATTATAAAGTGGTGGCCCTAAACATAGGTGTAACTAAGGCGTCATGCGACTATAGAAATATATGCTAGAAGAGCTACAACTGTACAAGTAACTTGATATAAAAGTGATCCTTAGTTTAAAAAACAATATCACATCAAACTTGCTTATTTTCTGATAAAATATTGAATAAATAAAATAAATATAACTAAGCTACATATTATAAATATATACACATAGTCAATAAAACACAAGAGAATACAGTCAAAATATTTGTATTGTTCAATCAAAATTGTAATTTTTAACCAACCCCCTTACTTCCTGTGTTGAAATAAAATGTGAACTAACTTTTACCATCAAAGTTACTACAACTTCCCCTATATTATCAGTACAGAATTGTACCAGATACACAATTCAGTTCATCGAACAATACAAATATTATAAAAGAATTAACACACTTAAAATTATTGCTAGACACCATCGTTTATACAAAAAGCAAGAAGTAAAGAAGAAACAATCAAGGAGTGAAAGAAGATAACATTGATAAACCTTTTAACAAATCCACACAGAACTGTTTTAGATTTTCATACCGGAAAAAGCTATAACCTTTCATCCAGAGACACAATCCCTTGCACTACTTTATTCCTACCACAAAACCAAGATATTTGTTTTCAAAAGTAGGATTTTAATAATATTTTGATATGTGTATTACAAATTGGCTTTAGAACACCTGAAAGAGATTCAATGGTTGAACAGATTATGATGAAATCTCATTTAAACTGTCTGCAAGCCAGTTTTGACATCACATTCTTTCTTATTTAACACTACACGGTTTCCCCCAGAATGCTCTATTTTCTGATACATTTCTAACATTTCCTGACTTAAAACTAAAACCATAAACTAAAGCTTTCTTAATGTTAACACTTATGTGGAAACATCATTGTGCGAGACCTGCACACATTTTTTATTTTAGTTTGTATCAGTCATAGTTGAGTTCCGTTATCATCTCCACAGAACCGCATTAAAACCCACTTATAAACAGCACATTCGATTTATGTTTATTTCCTCAACTAATATATTAAGAAAAATGTGCTTGCAATTTTTAAAAGGCCCCTTACTAGAACAAAGGGGGTTCATGATTAAAGGAATTTTAAAAGCCTTCCCTGTCCTGAAAATCTAATTTTCCTGTCTTTCTAGGTCCATCGGAACCTTGTAATTCCAGGTCCAAGGGAAGGAACCCTGTAATTAAGTGATCCGTTTTCACACTAATAAGATGTAGCCTACACCTTAAAACTTTCCAATAATCAATGGTAATATACATGCACTTCATATAGAAGCCTACAATATGGAGATGACTTGTTGGAAAATAACGAAATGAGAGTTAATTTATCACCACAGTCCTCTTCTTACGTTACCATTGGTCGAAGCGGTTTGTTTCTTGTTTTTTATTTCAACTTAAACATTGTTAGGTTTAAATGATAGTTTGTTAGATTGCCTTGTCAAGATGGTAGTGAGTGGAGGGAGAAGCTTGCCCTGCACCCTGTCGTACCGGCCATTGAGTTGTCTTCAGCAGTTGATATACATTATAGCACCAGTTAGACAATGAGTCACAGTGGCTCAGTGGCCGGTCTAGAGCTCTGCGGATGGATTCTTCCTCCGGACGTAGCGAGCGAAGTAGTCCGGTCTCCAGCATTTACAGCTGCCTGGCACCAGGAACCAATCATAGTACAGCCGTACCTACGAAACAAAAGTTATTAGTGAATTTCCTTTGGAAAGTGAACTATTAGCATGACCTGCAAGGTGAAACTTAAGCCCGGGACCACCATGGAAGTTCCTAACGTGACCCCCTGAACACGTTTTGGGGGGTTGTTCAAAATTTTATATATATATATATAGTGGAGTCTCACAAAGTCGACACAATGTGGACTAAGACCCTGTCGAGTTTGTGGGATGTCGAGTTATCCAGAATTACATTGGGAGAGGAGGCAAACACATTAGCTATAAATTGTATACTGTATTAGATTTTACTTAAACACATTATAGTATAAATGTATAATGATACTGTATTACAAACTTAAGAAAAATATAAACATTAGATAAATACTTAAAAATTGAGAATTAATAACTAATTGTCCTCGTTTCCAAAATATACAGTCTTGTAATACATGTACTGTATAGTAAATGAGGTGTCGAGTTTCCCAGAGTGTCGAGTTATCAGGAGTCGAGTTTGTGAGACTGTACTGTATATAGACATATATATGTGTTTGCACTCTAGCGGTCACATTTTTTGTCCAATTTACTTCAAATTTGGTAGGGACGTTCCTTTCTGTAATCAGTTGGACAAGTTCGTTGGGCAAAACAATCGGAAAACTCTACACCCCTATTTGGGGATTAATCTTTAAAATGTTGAGTTTTTGGGCCCAAAAAGGGTCAAAAAAGCCCCTATGTAAAATTAATGCATGTAAAAAGATGGGAATTAGTGAGGCGAAAGTTTTAAGCCCTCTCTCGTCTACATATTTACCGAGTTATTAAAGAAAATGTGTTTAGACTAAACACAGTACGTTGTCTTAAGGGGGTTTTACACTAGAAAAGTGTTATTCCTTTGTTAGAGTACTTTTATCATCCCCTGTAACCTCACCCCTACTTTCAAGCCTGTCTGGACCTTCTCATAACATTATAATGTGCAAAATTGTATTCCCAGCTTTGCAGGTAAATGAAACCAGGAGCATCAGAACAGCCAAAAAATCACTGTTTTCAGATTTTAATAAAAATTGGAATAAATGTATGTTTTTACCTGAGTTTGAGTTTTAAAAGTTTTTATGTGGAAATTCACTTCCCTCACGTCAGCGTGCTACGTGCGAACTCGTTTTTATTTATAGAAATATTTATTATACCAAGTATAATTTTAATTTTAATTTACATTTTTAGCCTGCTGTACACTGAGAGTGACATTTTCTATAACCTGGATGTTTGCTACCAAATAAAAAGTTTACATTGATAACTTATCCTAAACTATATTTCCTTGTATAGGTGTTTTTCATATGTTGGGACCACATCGTCGGTGGTGTGCTTGGAAAATCTATTGGCTGTTGAGTGTAAAAGAGTCAGGGAAATTATTTAACTATAATAGAAGTGATGAAACGACAGTAAGGAATATTAAAGTGCCCAAAAGGGTGTTGCCCTCATATGGATTCTACAGCTCACAGACTGCTGGAGTAGCTGAGTTCTGCTATTAATGTATTGGCCACCAGTGAAGAACCTCGAGCTGGCTGTGTCAGAAGGGACAACAATTCACTCTTACATCTGGGTTTAACTTCACTTAATCAATTTTCAAAGCGTACCGGTAATGGATTTAAAACCATTAGATTAAGCTCTTTAACCATAAACAACTATTTTATAAATTGCCTCTGGCATTGATATGCAAAAAAAGGAATCATTTAGAGATAGAGAGATAAGGAAGAAGAAAAAGCTCAATTGTGGGGTATATCCAAGGCCTCATACCGTAAAAAACATTGATTGACCACTAAAGGAGAGAATGAAAGAATATTCTGAGCCTAAGAAAAGACGTACAAGCCTAGTTGCGGCCACGTAAGGTTACGGCCCGCATGGAATTCTCTGGAACATAGTAGAAGCCACCAGAAACGGTAAAGGTAAGATACAATACCATCGTGCCCCCCACGCATGCACAGTGAGACACATCTGCTGACCACCTGCGAGACGCGAGCGGACCGGGCAGTGGAAGGAGTGTTAGCAGGGTGGCAGGTATACTCATATCAGGCGACAACCATTCAGTATGAAGTAAATGGTTAGCTTTTGGGGGGAATGGGCAAATTATTTCCTTAATTTAACTAAATTGAAATATCGTAGTCATAATTAGTAACTGAATTTAATTAATTATTTGGAATAAGACTATCAAGAGTGAGTTTGCTCAACACTATGTTAATGCTAGGGCGGGATCCAAAAGGAAATCATAGTAACTATGTGCTTGGTTAAGCAGTTTTCAATCCCATAATAATCTATTTAATAATACAATAAAAAATCATCGCTAGGGATTCTTGCCTAAGGATTTATTCCAAGGGCTTGATCGCCTCATACTATTAGAAATGGTGATTGGAGATAAAACCTCTGAAGAAGAGGATAAGGCTAATCCAATGAGTGTATCCAGATTCTGTGAGAGGGAGGAAGACTGCTGGACACGTGGCTATCTTGTCCAGCATTGGTCCAAGAAAAGGCTGAAAAAGGTACTAGGCTGGAGGAAATTAAAGATAGAAATATCTATCAGCTGATAGCTAGGTTAATGTAGGAACCTAAACCTGATTGACTGAAAGTTGAAAAGGTGTTACAAAAAGACCATCCTACGTTGAAGTGGATTTGAGTATCTACAAGCTAATCCTGAAAGAGGAAAAAATTACCTGAAAGCAGCCCAATTCGTCCACTCCATCGCAGTGTGGCTTGGCAGTGTTTTTGTCGGCGGGGAGGCCGGATCTGTCGGAGAATGTGCGGTAGTGGAGGTGCGTGTGGGGGGCTGGGGGCTCCCCACCCACTACGGGGGGCCGCGGCACCGGGGGGCGGGGGTCTGGCGGAACGTAAGCATCAGGGTAGTAGATCTCAGCAACCAACAGGCTCAGCCAGCGAGGCGAGGACAGGCAACCGCCGTCAATGTAGTAGCACTTGCTCTGGCTGGAGGGGAGAAAGGTGGCATTAGTTTGTTGCTGATAATCTAGATTATCAAAAGTCTATCTTAATTAATTTAGTGACTTTAAGCTTACTCTAAAGAAATAGACTTGCCCATCAGCCTACACAGCGTTGAGAATATCAGTATTCTATCATCTTGCATATGTACAGCGTTGAGAACTGTGCAGTTTGCTCCTAGCCACTGGCGTATCATTTCATATTTCCTCATCACTTGGCGTGGTCTTCGCTGTTTTTTATCCACTCTTTTAATGAAGATTAGCCATTTTTTTCTGTAGAGGGTTCTTTAATTTTGAAATGCATGCAATCAATGGGGGATTCTGCTGTGCCTAATTTGAAGATGTAGTTGTGACAAAACCCTAACATATTGAATATTTAAATGTTCTTTAGCATTCCTACAAGTGTCAAAATTCAGAAAATGTCCAAAATACCCTCAGGGATTCAGCCTAATCTCCTTAAAAGTTTGTGTTAATCTACGGCAGACGATGATTTTATTTGGTCAGGTGTTATACAAATGTGTGTGTTCGTTGGTCGTAAAAACTAATCAGTTTGTTCCGTTTCTCCACAGAATGAGCACAAACAAAATGTTTTCACTCTCCATGAATCTTCCCAGGGTATCTGGGATCGTCAGGTCTTATTAACCTTTATAATAACTATAGAATCAAAGAGACAAGCATTCAGTAACTTACAGGCACTTGGTGATTTCCACGGTCTGAGTGAAGTAGCCTTCGTAAGGTATCTGGACCACGTATCGCCACACTCCCTGGTAGTTACGGGCGAACACGGGTGTAGCGTACTCCACCTGTGGGGCATCAGTGACTCATACTCACATGCAAACAGTAAAATGTTGAAGCAGTTACGTTTTATTGTGCAAACACTGTGACTGGGAAATGATGTGCAGATGAGCAGCACAATTTAGAACTTTACAAAAATAAAACATCTTGTTAAAATGCAAGACCTTTCTTCTTAAAATGCATTCCATACCAACTTAAAAATGGTGTAACTAATAAGGGGTTTAAAAGTTAAAATTAAAGAAATTTCTTTTAAATCTATCCCCATAACATTAGAAGAGTTAATGATTCTAATAATCACAGTGCCAAGGATTTAGTTTTACAATAACTTATTTTGTCAAGGTAGAAATATTACAAAATATTATATAAGTTAATATAGTATGTTTTTATAGTAAAATCTAAAAATACTAGTTGTTAGTGGTAGGCCTTCTTTTTCAAAAGCTATACCAATTTTTGATGAAAAGATTTATAATATTTGCACTAAAACACTAGAGCAGTAACCAGTTCTATAAAAAACAAAGGTAATGTTCTCCTTATCCCTGAAATCGTTAGATCTAATATTTTTCTTGCTAGAGTTCAGCGGGAGGGTTTCTATTTACTTTAACAGCTTTGTTTTTATTGGCAGTTTATCTGCTTAAAACAGTTATAGGGAGATAATCTATGACCATAAAATCAAATCAAATACAGCTTTATTCATAAATGTTGATGGTACAAGAATAGCATCATCAATGGCTTAATTATACAGTGTGTCTCAACATAAATAAAACCCCCCATTATTCCCACCCCCCCATTATTTTTTAACGACTGCATATATTGAGATTATCTTCCGGTGAAGTCTTAGTGACCCAAAAAGCAAACTATTGATGAGTCCAAATTTTCAACCCCCTCCCCCAAAATAGGGGTTTTGGGGGGTAAGTCAATAAACTTAAATGGTAACCCCCTTGAGTGATGTATCATTTTAAAGGGTGTACAAAAAGAAGAAGAATGGCACAAGTTAGGGGTTTCTAGCTTTGTTCTATCAAACACAGCGTTCAATTGAATTTTTGAATTTTAAAATGTCATTTTGCATCAGTTTTGCATTGTAGTAATTTAAATTCACCAAAAATGTTTAGAAATAATAAGATTTTTACGTTTTCTCAATCTATCACTATACAAAAAGAACTGGATTAATATATAAGTTTTTAAATATAAATCTGTAAACAAAGGAGTTTAACTTTTTGCTGCATTATTCTTTGGTAAACTAAATTAACTCTCTTACTTAATGAACATATGTTTTAAGTAATCATCTGACGTAAAAAAAATTACTCCATGAGATTAACATGGGAACTGTAAGAGCCACTGAGGCAAAGCCCATTGAAGATATATTTTAGTTTGGATGAGTGATGACATATCTTGGCATAATTACCTATCAGTTAACAAAATAATCATAAAATCAGCCTAGCAGAACAGCCTAACGGACTCGACAAAGTTTTGAAATTTTTTTTAATATACACGATTTAAGAAATGTTACACTATTCAATTACACTTGTTTGATTTGATTTAATTTAATTTGATACTAGAGAGGATGACTGTAGGTACACCATAATTTAGAATAAATGATTATCCATCATAGACAACTGATTTTTACTTTATTGTTCTTATTTATTTTTAGTAAAACCTCAGTTGTCTGTGTCGTTATTCAAAGTCAGTCATATCAGTATTAGTGAAACAAGTAAGCCAACGGCGAAAAGTGTCTTTTGCAATGTAATGACTGCCAATAATAATATATTTTAAGAACATCCTAAAATTGAGTTTATTAAATTTTGCTTATATGTATTCTAATTTCAAGACCGAACCCAAAATTTGGTAAAATCTAGACCACAGAGGGGGAACAAGTGAGGTGGATAGCTCTCTGCTTCGTGATATGCCTGCTGATCATTTACATGATAAAAACTATTCGCTATATCCAGTAGCGGCTCTAGGGCAGTGCAAGCCGTGCTACAGCACGGGGCTCGCGAAGTGCGGCGCTTTTGTGGGGGCAGCGCTCGGCACTCATGACGGGTCGCGGGGTGCGGGGTGGGGGGCGTATTTTGCAGCACTAAAATAAAGTATTTGTAAATATATATAAACCCGACTGATTTTGTACATTTGGTGTTCTTTTTCTTTAGTAATAAAGTTGTCAAAAGGGATGATTGGGAAGATCGTTAAATATTCAGCATGTCATAGTCATAGTCATAGTCACAAATCTTTATTTACATTATGCACAATCTGTACAATAAATAGCGTCAAGATATGCATCATCAAAATAATACATTTCAATATTAAACTAACAAGAATACATTTACTCACTAAGATTAGAGAGGGGTGGAAACCTCATCAAAAGAATATAATGCCCTGTTTATAAGATATTTTTTTAACATTTTTTTAAACTTTAAGCCATTTTCCTTTGATATACTTTTTGGAATATGCTTTAGATAAATATTTCCTATATATGTTGGTTTTTTCAAAAAATTTCAATTTATGTCTCTGGGAAAACTGATTTTTTCCTCTGGTGTTGTAGGAATGAGTCCTCATTGAGTTAATATCTATACTGAGTTTTTCATTTCTTGCAGCAAGAATAGTTTCAAAAATATATTGACCGAAGACCGTAAGAATTTTTAAAGCTGCACCTTTATACTTAAACATTAAATTTACATATCAGATAACAAAACTTCCGCTCCCCTCTATTCCAAATCGAGAAGTTGTTTGACCTCAATCGTTTGTGAGACTTCAGGGCATTCTGATTGGTACTGAGAGTGTGAATAAAACTCGCAATACGATGCAAGAAAATTGCAATGTTAAAATATCAAGTTACATGATGCAACTAATTGTTTTAATCTGTCCTCTTTGATTATTTTAAACTACATCCTAGATGAGGAAAGATGGTTTGGGTTGGAGAGTATTGAATCGGGATTTTATCTTTATTTGAGTTTAATATTGCTATTATATGTTATATAAGGGGGAAAATAAAATTATGCGCCCCCTCAGAATATGGCGCCTTTGTCGATCGTTACCTGTTAGATCCACTCCTTTACCTTACTTTGAAAAATATAGTTAATCGTTCCGTCTATTTAGTACATTTCAATCAAGTTTTTATTTGCTAACTGTGTAATTTCGGAGCATTGGAGATGGAGTGGGAAATGTTAAGTATTAAAAATACTTCTAGTCATTATATAAATGAGTTACGACAGTATATCACAGTTTTGTATTAATGAAAAAAAATTGTTATACCCAACTTGAGTTTTTAGTCATTGGTATTACAATTAAGTGTGTCCATACACTTTTAGAAGCTAAGATTCAATTAATGCACGACAAGTCACACATAGTAAAGACTCGGCCTTACCTGCTAAATTTGTTTACTTGTTTCTCTCTTATTTAATTTCAGGTTTTCAGAACAGCAATACAGATATGACTGCTGTAATAATTTCATAGTAGTCGAAACTCAGCATTTACAGGACGAAAACATATGAAATCAAGATTTCGACACAAGTCTCTGAGCTGAACGTGTCCCATAGCTTGTCATTTCAGGTGGTTAGTAGCAAGGAACCAAAAAAAATGCAAACGCAACAAGCAAGGGAGTGAGGCAAGCACGTGTCAGTTATCCATTGAACTATATCGCTTATTAATACAGTTCTATGGTCTTATCTGATAGTTGGGGGGGGGAAGTTTTGGTTTTGATAGGGAAGGGGCAGGGCGGCAAGTTTGGTCTTTGCACGGGTACTGAAAAACTGACGGGCCGCCCCTGGCTATGTCCCTTGCGCTAGTCACTCGTCTAGATTTGTCCACAGTGTTTATGCAGATTAAGGATTAAAAATAATTTCTTAGTCCAGCCCTGATTTCAAAGAAAGTTTGAAAGGGGTTTGTACTATTGTCATAGCAATACATTATGAAGTAATTATCTCTTCGACCCATAACTACAAAATAATTTGAGATGTAAACTAATTTGCCTTTTTTTCATTTCTTTCTTTGACTTCCTCAAACTCCTACCTTTCGGCATATTTCGAGTCGAGTTCTTTGCCTATTGCCTTTCTGGCTTTCCTTTCGGGTCTTATTTTTTGCTTAGTTTCCTATCTTTGTTGATTCTATTTAACCTTCTCTTATGATTCATCCTGCACTTCCCTACTCCTCCTTCCTACTCATTCCTCCTATCCTTATCCTACTTTCCTTAACCTAAATCAGTTGTTACTGTTTCCAGCCTGTTGATAGCTGGGGTACCCACGGGCCAAAGTCCACTATGTTTAGTTTTGTCTTGATCGGTCTTCTTGTCTTAATCGGATTTTATTTTCCTTTCCTATCCTCTTACTCATTCCTTTCTTCTTGTTTATCTTGTTCCAACTCCTTTCCTCTCTTCTTTCCTAGCCTACCATCTGATCTGCCTTTCCTTCTTCCCTCTTCTTCCTAACTTCCCTACTCCTGTCTCTTCTTTCCTATCCTTCTTATTCCTTCCTCTTCTTCCCTGTCCTACCTATTCCCTCCTCTTCTTCCTCGTCATTCCCAGTCCTGTCTCTTCTTTCCTGACCTCCCTATTCCTGCCTCTTCTTCTTTTGTTTATTCCTCCTACCCCTTCAACTTCCTTCCCTATCCTTCCCTACTGTCTTCTCTTTTGTGGAAGGAAATTCACAGAAGAAGATATCTCTAAAGGGGGAAAAAGCAAGTCCAGAATATAGGGAAAAGAAGAGAAAAGTCAGAGGAAGAACCCTTTAGAGATATCTTCTTCTGTGAATTTCCTTCCATTTGGCCATTAGAATGCTGAATGTTCGTTCCTTCCTTATTAGACTGCTCAGATTCCATGGTCCGATTTCGTTGCACTCCCTAACTACCTCCCTTATTTCTTCTCTCTCCGTTTCTGAGTCCGTAGACTCCATGACTGAGTGTTCCGGGAGATCCAATTGTTCACACATTGGACAAGTGTCCTCTTCTCTTCGGGAAAACCTCTTCAGGTAGGTACCAAAGGCACCATGTCCTGTTTAGGATCTGTATTCCTGTGTGATCGATCTCATTTAGGTAACTCATTTCTGTAAGCCTTTCCTCTATGTCTGGTATTAGTCCATATGTATATTTACCCTTTTCCGAGTGTGTCCATTCCGTTTGTCATAGATCCTGACCTCCTGCTCTCACATCTCCCGGTGTTTGTCCATTTCTCTCCCTTACTCCTTCTCTTCTCATACTTTGGACTTCTTCATCCATCCTCAGCTTTAAGTTGATCGGCATGTTCCCTGTGACTGCGCACAGCACCTGCAGGGATGTGATTCTATAAGCTCCTGCAATGTTTATTAGTACACTCCTTTGCGATTCTTTGATGCTCTTCGTTATGTGAGTGAGGTTGCTTCTATGCTTCCACACTCTGTATCCGTAACTTATAATTGGCAGAAACACTGTCTTGTATAGAAAGTTTAGCCTGCTCATCTTGACTCCATACTTGATCTTCACTAGCCTGGTGATTTTTCCAAACAACATCTTGCCTTTGTTGCCCACTGTTTTACCATGCGGCAAAAACGTTAGGTTAGCGTCCAACGTCATTCCCAAATACGATACTTGGTTAACAAACTGAATGCTTTGTCCATCTAATCGAACTGTAGGTGGTCTTCCTTGCAGCTTGCCTTTCACTAGTAAGCCTTAAGTTTTGTTGGCCGCTACCTTCATCCTGGCATGCTGTTCCCACTGTGTTATCTTGTTGCAAACTTCAATATCTGATTATTTTAGTTCTCTTCTTGAGTTACCTATGACTACAAAAGCTACGCCATCTGCAAAGGCTTTAGGCTCGATGTTGGCAGAAAACCCTGCTGTGAGCAGCTTGTCAAATGTATTGTTCTACAGCAATGATCCCAGAACTGAGCCCCGGGGGCATCCCTTTGTCATTGGCTTTGTAATTGTTTCGCCGTCATGTGTTTCGCCTCCCTGACAAGTAGGTGCATATGATTTCCTGGATGTTTGGAGGATTCAATACGTCTCAGGGTTTCCATAATTATAGGCCACCATACTGCGTCAAACGCGCCTTGAATGTCCATGAATAGAGCCATCGTATACTTGCAATTAGTTTCTTGTGCTATGTTCTTTATCTTATCAATGGCATCTATCGTGCATGTCCCAGTCCTAAAACCATGCTGGTGCCTGCTGAGCAGATCGTTTTCTTCTATATGATTCGTGAGTCGTTTAGCTATCAGTCATTCGTATATCTTCCCGATCGTGGGCAGTAGGCTGATTGCCTGTACGATCCTGGGAGGGTCCAGCCTCTTTCTCCAGCTTTCCTGATGACCTTCAGCTTTGCTGTCTTCCAGACTTTCGGGAAGATCCCCTTGTTCCAGCAGTTATTATAGATTTTCAGTAGGTGTTGTGTGTTTCTTGGATTAAAGTTTTTATATACCCCTGCTGGGATTTTGTCTGGCCTAGAGGCCCTTTTATCTTTTGCCTTCTTTAGGGCTTCTTGAAGTTCCTCTATGTTGAATGGGCTCTCAATGTTAGAGCTATTGATATCCAACATGCCTTCTCTTTAATTTTTCCTGGTCCTCAGTCTCCTGGTCATCTTGTCCTAGATCCTGTGGGACTAGCTTCTGCAATAAGTGTCTTTATTTGCCAACTGTCCTCAGTGTGGCTTTGGTTATCCGTTAGTGTTGTGAGGATCTCCTTTGTTCTTATCTTGTTTGCTCCCAATCTGTATGCCAGGCTATCGTTCATCGTTTCTGATACAAATTTTTCCCAACTTACTGTCTTAGCTTCTTTTATTTGATTTTTATAATGTCTATTGATTCATCTGTATATGGACCTTACTTGACTAATTTTTGTCTGCACGGGCAGCAAGCCTGGTAGGCCTTCCTGGTTCGATTTAATTGGTATCTGAGGTCAGTCAGAAGCGGCCTCCACCAAGGCACTTCTCTTTTCCTTGCCTTGGGCAATGGGATTGCTCTATCGCATGTTCTTTGAATGAAGTCTCTTAACTGCCTGATAATGTCTTCTGTGCCTTCTTCCTCTATGGACATTAGATTGACAATGTTTTAAAGGTATGGTTCTATATTATTGTTTTTTGTTTAAGTCTTCATAATTTGCATGTTTGAAGTTATGTTTGCTTGTTATTTAATTGCTGTACTAGTTTTTGTACTAATTCAAGTTCAAATGTTATAAGTCTATGATCGCTAATGCTAGCATCTTCGTGCACTGTCCAGTTACTTATATGTTCTGCTAAACTTCTCGAGCACAATGTTAGATCTATGTTGGTGCCACTTTTATGAGTGGATGGTAGCCTTGGCTTGTTAATTAAGTTGAGGTCATCAGTAAAAAAAAAAACAGCAAACTAATTTTCCAATAATATTTGAGCAGAGAAATTTTTTACAGAAATAAAATGTCTGAGATAACATTTTTATTATTTTAACCCATTGGCTCACAACCCCGAGTATACTCGTGACCGCCGAAAGTAGCCCGGACGTGCAACCCCGAGTATACTCGAGATGCACGCTTTTATAAAAAAAAATTTATTTTTAAATTTTTTCTTTTTGTTTATTTGTTGTTTTCATTTGTTTTCATGTTTTGTTTGTATGTATTTTTTATGCATATGCCCATACTTGGGGAAACTTAGTCAGATTTAGGAAAAATATGATTTTGGAAAATATGTTACATCATTGACTATAAAAGTATTTATAGTCAATGGTTATATCTAGGTCAAATATAAATGTATCACTAAAATTTTTTATTTTCATGTAAAAAATAAATAACCTACAAGTACATAATAGTTGTTGGGCTGAAACATTATTTTTTTGTTTTTTACATGTAACTCCTTTTAAAATTAATGTTTTTTATAAACTATATATATATATGTATATATAATATTTACCATACATAAATGCTGTCAAAAGTATCTTCTTCTTGTAGATCATTTATTTCTCTAAAGATTAGTTCAAAAATTAAGTAAATTGAGCAATAATTGTTGCTATAGTGACAGTTTTAGTAAAAGTCTACATTTATGTAATTTTTCTTAGGAAACTGAACGGTTTGTCAGGTGGCAAATTTCAGGTAAGCCAATGGGTTAACCACCACTTCTCAATAAGCCACACAATATGCAATGCGTTACCGCTGATTAGAAGGAGCATTATACCTTAGCTGGACAGGGGGTAGGTGGTCCGTCTACAGGCAGAGAGTTGCTGACGTCATCTCGCCTCTGGGGGACATCATCATCCCTTCGCTCAGGGGAACGTCCGTAGAGAGGCTCCCCTTGGATGGCTCGGTACAACATACACAACCTGGACAATGAGAACATATTACATCTAGCGGTCATTTGAAATAAAACATTTTCTATACTCTGTCCCATGTTCACTGTGCAGTACAGGACTTATGGAAGAAGCCATGTTACTACCTGAGCTGAGTACCGTACATTGTTGGTGTTGTGCGGGTTGCAAACTGTGCCCGCAACCCTCGTGACGGCGCTCAAGTAAATGCTTCCAGGACGGTTAGTACAACTCTAATTGCCATTTGAAATACATTGCTTATGGGCAGTCCATAGTCCATACTGCACAGTGAATTGGGACAGAGTATAGGGATGATATGTTGTATTGCTCGTTAAAAGTGTTTCACATCAATGATATCCCATTGTGTATGTGTTTAATTTACAAACACTAAGGAAAATGTAACGAGTTTGCTCTTTATATTTGATTCTGTATGACAGTTAATTTAGTATAGTTTATAGAAGTGTCGAGGATTTTTATTTTACTCTCCTTCTTGAATTTTTGTCATATTTTGATTGTTCTACACTACACTCTGCATTCCCAGCACTTTAACTGATGATTAAAGGTGGCTGAAAAATATCTCCAAATCCTCACATCCCCTGCAATGTAAGTTAATTGAAATCCATTTGCAGTTAAACTTTCTCAGATATAAGGGGCTATGTCAACAAAAGGAAAACAAAATTTGGAGGCCCCTGAGAAAACGTTGGACGTGACAGATATGAGTGGCTTACTTAAATCTGTATTTAAAGCACTAAATTTTAAATGCATGTGTTATAATCATGTAGGAAATCTACCGTACCAAATTTTAATATGTTATTGTTACAAAAGCCTATCATATTAGGTACCATAACAATTTAAGTTATAATTCCCACAAGTTTAAAAATTCAGGAAATATAAAATAAGCTGAAACTTGTAATACCATTTTGTACCATATTCAAGTGGAATATTCTTAATAAAAGTTATAATAACTTAGAATAAAAATATAAAACGCATTAACACACTCCATGCGGGTGACCCGGAACAAACAGCTAATCCAATCATTTTTACAGAAATCATACTTTTAAAAAGCTTCAGCATTCCAGCCTTACATATATATATACTTCTCTCCTGAGTTCTGTCAAACATTGCTCTGAAACTTTTGAAAATTCACATATAAATATAATTCAGACAACAAAGTGATAACGTAATTATTATATATTCATATTCATGAGATATTCAGAAAACTGATAAATTATTTGTCTGTTGGGCTAGCACTTTCGGGTTACTACTTACACTCCCCCACCGCGTTCACAGAACTTCCTGGCGATTCTCCGTGTCGTGTTCATCATTTCCTCTTGGTAGTTCCCTGTTAGGACACCGCGTAAAATATCCAACGTCTGCTGAAGATGGTCCTGTCTTTGTTGTCTTTTGTCCTGTTTGACATCTTGTTTGTTGTCCTTCCTGTTGTCCTGTTCAGTACTCTGACTTTCTTCTCTCTTTGTCCTTTGTTTGACTGAAGAGCTAGAACATAGTATTATAGTACTTTAGTAGCCTATTCAACACATAGATTACATTGTGACATTTCTGTCAGTTCAAAATTTTTACCTTTTTTCAAAGAAGTTACTTTTTTCCGTGACATTCAACAAAACATCTTGGAAAAATCATTTCAAAAAGAGTCTGCTGGGTTATCAGTCAAAGCAGCTCTGCAACTTTATTAACTAACACATCTCGTTTCTTTGACCAGACATTATTCATATAGGTAAAAAGTTCTGTGCTCTTGGATGATAGTAAACGTTTGGAGGGTTGGGAGTTACAAACTAAGTTTCATAAGTGTGTACCAAACCATTTCACTACACCCTGTGTTATTTTTGTTTTGTTTTGCACACAAGTTCAGATTCAAAATGTTGACTCTATCTGATACTATCTACCGATTACCGATACTATCTACGTGAGCGATCTAGTGATTGACGTGGAAAGCATAAAATGTACTGCTTCGGGCAACGCGACCGGAGCAACTGGAGTGACCATAAACAAAAATGTTGTTCGCGTCGCGTGGAGTTCGCTTCAGTTCCTCGCTCGACCCCGTAGGACATTCCCATCAGAAAATCCAGTTTGCCATTTCCCCGTCGATCACGTCAGACACCGCCTAAGATAGAGTTTCTGGTTGTGATGTTAGAGTACTGCACTGACCTTATATCTTAGTCTAGATTCAAGCAGATATCTACTTCTGGTTCTATAACCAACGGTGGTGGCTATTAAGGATGAAATACTTACTAACTGTATAAATCATTGTCGTAGTGTTGCTGGTACTTGGTTACTTTGGGTAAACTCTCATCCGCTTGAAGGATGGGTAGAGATTTACTGAAGAACTCCAAAGTCTTGTTCTTTAGCAGGTCACTGAAAATGAAAATAATGATCAGTAAAAGAAGAGAAAACAGCAGAATAAACCAGCTCTGGGCCTTAATGAGGGCTTAGGTAGATTTATTTGACTATAAGACAATTATTGATTATTTAGAGTTAAGACATTATCAATTTTACCTCAAACTAAACAATAATAAAGGACAAATTTGATTACATAATTTGTTACATAAGTTACAACAAATTAAGAGATTTTTTAAAAGAGTTGTACTACCTACGATGTGATCATGGAGGAATTATTATTTGAGAAAACATGCCAATGATTTAGCTTTAACATTTGGGTTGATGAAGCCAACCATGTCCCCTCAAAACTGGTGATAAAATGGCAAGCGAGACAGATGGCAAAAGTGCTCCTGTTCAAATTGGGAAATATAGGAAAACCGTCACACACACTCAGTTGAATTACAATTTTTGCCAAGATCTTTGTAGCCAAATAACCTTGTGATTTCCAGTCCTGATTGAATTTTTGAGTTTTTGATACTAAAATTACTACCATATCTGTCTGGTGCATTTTAAATCAAAGGAATAATAACTTAGAAGAATTATAGAACACAACATGCATTCGGACTAAATATTCTCCTGGAAACTATCAGAAAATTGTATCATATAAATAATATTTTAGTGTTTAACATGATGGAGTTTTAAATATAAAATTTAGTCATATTTTACTAGTATATTTTTTAAATTGTAATAATAAAAAAATTAAAAAATAGACATTTATTAACTTTTACTCACTTTAGCTCACTTGGTTCTTGGTCATTAAAAACAATTTACAAAGAAATTATTTGTACCTGCTACTTATTAAGAGCTGAAACTTGTAATACCAATTTGTAACTTATTCAAGTGGAATATTCTTAATAAAAGTTATAATAACTTAGAATAAAAATAGAAAATTGTCAACCCGTCTCACTTTAACTAAGCTCCTGGCCAATAGAATAAGTTTTTATTGAACCAATTATCAATAATTGCTACTTACTGAGTTCTCTAATATTTAGTAAGAAATTAAATTGGCAAATTTAAAATAAAAATAATAAAACTTAAACATTATTATTTATAACTCTCAATTTGCGATACTTAAGAAGGTTCCTGATCCATGAAATAATTTTTAATCTGATAATCTTTGATTTATGTTTTTGGTCAAATAATTGAATTACATTATTCAATTATTTGACCAAAAACCATATTTTATCATATTTGACTAGTATTTGATTTACTGAAATTATTATTAATTTAGATTACAAAAATGTTTACAACTCTTAATACATGCCCTCTTTAACTCCCTTCCTGGCAAATCAGTTTTAACACAATAATCAATATTGATTTGTGTTTCTAATTAAATAATGAAACATTTTAATCCAAACTCACACAACTTTACTGGTAATTTACTTTGTTAAAGGAAACAGTTATAAAATATTTAATGAACATTAAAAAATACTCAACATACAATTAATGTTTGGATTAAATTTCTTTACAATATGTTTTTTGAGATTCATACCAAACAGATTTTCTTGAAATTTTTTAAACAAAATTCACTGTGGTTGTGTGCCGGTATATCTACCCCTTAACAGTGCGACTGGCGAGCTGCTACGAAAGTAATAGCTCCATGATTGTAACACACTGCTGTATTGCCAATCGAAATAATTTAAACTGGGGACTTGGTAGGAGTTTCATCCTACCTAATGGTCTCAGGGCTCTACATTTATGAGTGAAACCAGAAATATGCGCGCGAGAATAATATGTGTCCGAATCAACCACCATTCCTATGTGCCCATTGCATTCAAGATTAAATATTGCTTAACATAAGGTGAAAGGTCATACAAAACCATGTAATCGAGAGGTCAAGAAATAGTAACATTGCGAATTCATGCAATAAAGTGTGTGTGCATAGGATTGCAGCTTTAGCGAATTTCCCCTATAGGGAAGAAGCTATTACCGTAGTCGGCATAGTAAGACCTAGGCCCGGGACCATGATAACTTTTCGTTTTGAGGTCCCCAGACCCCAAAAACACCATTTGTTCGAAACCGTATATATATATATATATATATATATATATATATATATATTGTGTGTCCCGTGAGCACGATAACTCTCGTAAAAATCATCTGATTTTGATGAAATTTGGTATAAACGTGTAAAGCAACATTTATTTCTTTAAGTTCGAAAAAAAGCCAGATCGCTCTATCCGAAGGGGTATTATAGGGGGGTTTTGTACCCCAAAAATGGGTTTTTTGGATTTTTTACATATAATTTTTGAAATAGTCAAATTTTAGTTTACACCATTGGATTCAGCTTAAAAGAACTCACAATTTGGTATTTTGATCATTCCTCTACGTCAATTGGTTACCGAGTTATTTAAAGTGCTAAACACAGTACGTTGTCTAATGTTATTTTTATGTAGGAAAAGAACAATTTTATATCTCGCTTATTTATGAACGTATATTGACAAAACTTGGTATAAGGCTTCATCTGGTTGTGGTTTATTGATATTTGCTCAAAAAAACCATTTTTTGCCAAAGGCTCCCGTAGTAGCAAACTTGCGAACTCAGCCCCATGTTATTCTTATGGAGAATAATTAAAATTGTATTTATCGCTTATTTCTGAATATATTTTTATGAAACTTGGTAAGTGGCCTTATGTAGTATTAAGAAATTTATATCTCCATTGGAAATTCGCTGAGTATGCAGGTTTGCTGCAACGGGGGTATTTTAATGAATGTTACCAAACAGTGTGGAAGGTTAAGTCGTTCGGTATTTCTAAAATAAATAAAATATCTTTCCATGTAATACATATGGTTTCGATTACACGGATGTGGTATAATTTTAACGGGTGTTTTCGTTCTGCTCAACTGATGGCCACAAACAAATTTTCAGAATCTATGGTGGTACTGGACACAGAAAAGTTTGGGAAATTCAATAAATACTAATTTATTGTATGTGATATTCAGCGGTGAATATATCACAAATTTAGTGACTGTTGAGAGCAGATTGCAATTCATTTTTTGACAAAATTGAAAACTTAAACATTCAAATAAAAATAACGCAACTTAATACCTGCATCAACACTCACAATGGGTATGGAGATCCAAGAACATTTTGCTTCATCGGGTTCCTTGGGATGAACCCTTTGTTTAGGTCGCCACAGAGGTTTCTAAGTGATTTCTTAGCACTTAAATCCATGAGCCCTGAAATACATGGAATAAATTATTATATGCCCGTATAAATTTATAAAATCGATCAAGTAGATCAGAGGGGCACATGAGGTGGTATGCAAGGTTGTTTCAGTGGTACGCATACAAGTAAATAACAAAGCAACTACTTAGATGGTGTCCCATTCTGGACGTATCACAGTTGGTAGGGCGGTCAAGTCAAAGTGCAATCAAGCAAAAGGGGGTACAGTCAGTTTCCTGAAGGGGGGTTGAAATCCTAATTGCTATGGTGAGGCTTGTTGCGTCTGCCATCGTCAGTTCGCCTCATATCTTATATATTAATATACGCTAAGCCAATTTTTGTTAAGAGAACTCCTCCGCTATTAATGAACCGATTTTAATGATTGAGGTACCAAAATATTCGTCCTGATTCGTAGTTGTGCATAAAGGTTTTCATTTTTCGATATTTTCAACCTGAAGGGCACGGGCCGCCCTCAAAGTTAGTTTTTTGCCCATAAGATTAACATGGGGAATAATGTTATTTGAATTGCAGCTGTTAATACATTGTGGACAGGTTATTATCAATACCAGATGTTATTGTATTTATCTATATAAATCAAATAAGATTATTTTCTATATCGCTTTGAGCAGTGAAATAAATTATCACTTAGATCAGTATTAAATTATCACTTAGTATGCAGCGGAGAATTTAAACTGTTGTTCAAATTTGTTTATCCATCTGTCTGTTTATGAGTCAGATTTGTTCTGCGTATCACAAAAAACGCTGCACTGAATGAAATAAAATATTTTACCTGTTTTTGTGTGGAGGAGGAAACTTTTTGGCTGTTTATGCCCCTTCGTTCGGCACTGCTCCACAATAGATCATAAGGGTATAGGTTACTCAACCTTCACTACGCAATGCACTACATTTGTTCTAATGAGCATTTAGTTAACTAATTATCTTGTATCACGTAATGGAAGAAACATGTATGCTTCACTACTCCACAAAATATTTATACTAAACCGTATAAGATGAAGGAATGGAAATTAAACATTGGAACACTCGGAAGCACTTGCAGCATGGTATATAAAGCTCAGTTCGTCTAAGTAGTCATAGTGATTATAATACTGAATATTTTTTCATATGTTTTAAGTCCACCATCAATAAGTCCAACAAACCACAGAAGTTATTATTTCAGATATTTGGAAGAAGGTAGGTCCATCCCAAAAACCAGTTATTGGCTTATTCCTGTTCCAATGAGGCTCGGCCCTAATGACCTTCAATATTTCCATGTTAACTTACTAGACCGATTGAGCAGAAATGTTTTAGAAAGACAACAGGCAATGCACTAAAATCTGAAACAGGCCTATACTTTCCAACCTCTGTGTGTCCTTTGGGACTTGTCTGCTCCATCGGCAATTAAAATTTGTATTTAGTCATCACTGACTTTATTAGTTAACTGAACCGATTGAGCATACATTTGTTAGGAGGAGAGTAAATACATCAGAATAAAACCTTTGCCTACTCCTGCTTCAAATAGATTTCAATATGTTTCATTTCATGGTCAAAGTTCCGCAGAGTACATGGTAACCTCGGGAGTCCCTCAAGGCTCAAACTTAGGCCCCTATCTTTTTTATTTATTTATTAATGATGTTGTGGATTGTGTTAAGAGCTCTAGAATATTATTATATGCTGATGACATAACACTTTTTCGAGAAATTAAGAACCATTCTGACTGTAATTCTCTGCACAATGATTTGAAAGATGATTTTGTCTGGTGCCATAGTAATAAATTGTTGTTTATTATTGAGAAATGTATGGTAATGCAATTTTCAAGGAAAAAGTCCAGTCATCATTGATTACACAATTAACAACATTAGCCTTAAGCACGTCAATGAATTTAAGGACTTGGGTATTTTGCTTGACCCGGCATTGAGTTTTGAGCAATATATTGTTTGAGTTGTAAATAAGGCTTACAGAAATTTAGGGTTCTTAATAAGACAATCTGGAAATTTCAATTCTATATCAACCTTTAAATTACTTTATTTTACATTAGTTACATCAAACTTAGAATTTTCCAGCTTAATATGGAGTCCGCATTTTCTCAACTATATCGGTTTAATTGAAAGAGTACAGAAAAAGTTTTTGCGTCTCTTGTATTTTAAATTAACTGTAATTTTTACCTACGATGTCCCCTAAAATGAATTGTTAAGTATATTTGAAATTGATAGCCTCGAGAAGAGAAGTAAATTGGCTCATTTGTGTTTTCTTTTTAAGCTGCTTAGATGTGGAATAGATGATTCTTTTTGCTTGTCGAAGATTAATTTATACATTCCTAATTTTTATAACAGATCATTTAGACTATTTGACGTTAGCTTTTCCCTAACTAGATCTCATTTCTCTTCACCCTTAAATTCAATGATGAGGCTGTTTAATACATTATCTGAAGATGTTGACATATATTTTAGTAGCATATAAATATAGAGAATTTCGCAAAAGAGAAATATATATAAATATAATATATATTATATATATATACATATATATATATACATATATATATATATATATATATATTGGTTAACACTGTGTTTTTTCCTTTTTCTGGTATTGATGTTAATTGTTGAATTTTCAAATGTTTATTTACTGTTTATATTGCTAGTTGTTGATTGTTTGTTTTACCCAGCTTCATATTTATAAGGACTTTCACTTTTTTTTGGAGATAATTTGTTGTGTGTTAAATTCATCATGTTCACTATGGGCTATGCTATGAACTTGGACTTGTTTTGAAGAAATCAGACATTTTGTGGTGATGCATTTGTTCTTCCTCATGTGTTTTTTTTTTATTGTATACAGTCATGAACTGCTGTAATGTAATTGGGTTTCAACCTGTATTATAGCATGTAAATAAATAAGTAAATAAATAAATAAATAAAAATGATTAACTTTAGCTAGGGCTCTCCAAATGTTGGAACATGGCTACAGAACTTATGGTTTAATAAATGTGTAGTAATCAGGCCTCATCCTGTAAAAATATAGTTTTGTTTAGAAAACTACTCGAAAAAACTAAAATTGGGGTTATGGTTTAGATTTTTAAATAAAAACAAAGTAATCATAACAGATGTTCAAAAGTAATCATTCAATTATAAAAATAACACCCACTTGGTAAATTATCATGAGATTTTTGTGAGAATAGTGATTAGAACCTATACATACATAACTTTAAATATCCATGGTTATGTTATGTATAAATTGCAAGAACCATCAAAACTGAACATTGGATATAAAGCGGACATGTACAAAATGAAAAGAAACGAGCAAATAAGCAAAGTAATGGCGAGGTGAGTTTAATTACTCTAGACATTTTGAAATAACTGGCTGGATTTTCAAGCAAAGCTCGGTCCCCCAGGTGCTTTAACAACAACTAACTTCTCAAACACAACATTGTACTGTGATCGCTAGTTCATACTATTGCATTAAGAGTTTTATAGGATAGTAACTCTCAGGGACTACATATAGAATTTTGTAGATACAAGATGTTTATATCAAGTGCACAATACTTTTGGCATTGGCTCCTTAAATAATCACTTGCCAACCATTTTATTTTGTCACCCTTCTTAGTAGACTTGGTAATAATTACCGAAAAATTACTATACTCAAAATTTTCATTAATATTACATAAAATTATTATTATTATTTCATATGTTGAATACATTTGGTAACACAAAAACACATTGAAGAACGTCACACACTGTTTAAAATATTACAACTAATGATTGGTTTTAAGGGACCTCCATCATCAGAGCCTACCAGAAATAATCCAGGATTTTATACCCTTGTAATTTTAACTCTCAGGACGTGTTACTCTATCAGAATGTGTGTTTTTTTTAATAGATGTATATTGTTAAATCCTAAATCCTTGCTTGGTTAATGTATGCATTATTGATTCACTCGGCTTTTCATGAAGCAGCATTACCGACCCATTAGGTTTTGCAATGGTTCTGAACATGACCATACTTAAGCCTGATTTAGCCTCTTTTGCATGGGTAAACACTGACCACCACACCATTAGGAACAGAGATCTCACAGACATGAGTAAATGCAATTCAGCATAAAACTTATAACATAAACACCACGTTGCTAGTCTGAAATTTGAAATATTTTTGTCCTCACTGTTTATTTAAATAAAACAAATTAAGATAAAACATGTTTTATTAACCGACTAAAATAGTTTTTCTATAAGAATAATGTCAAAACTATGAAGGTCAATGGGGTGGAGCCCTGAGGTCTGAAGGAAACCATAAGATTGATTTTTTTGAAATAACTAAAGGAAAACCCTTTAATTGGACACCTCAATAATTGTTAAAATCTGTTAATTTTTGTGGTACCGATTTCTTGGATATGCGGCATTGTAGGATTTTGTAACTTGGCACACTTATTTAGTACTATTAGGGGACGTGTCAAATGGAAATAATTTTGTGTTTGGGTGTGTAGGGCTATGCCCTTTTGGTTTTACAAAGTTTACATGTTATCCTTATGGGAACTTGCGTTCTGCATCTCGTTCTGCTTTACATTTAATAAACAGCTGCATTATTAAAATAAATATGTAGCACAACATCGAGAATAGATGATTCAAAATAAAAAAATATGACTGAGTACTGGGAATGGTTACACCCTTCTCTTAACTCCTCTGTTTTAAGTCCACATTATAAAAATTAAACCTGTTCGTGAGGGGGGGAGGTAGAGGGGCGGGGAGATTATGAGGAGGAGAGGTTTCAGGCATAAATAAAAAGGCTACTGATTACTGGAATGGTAACGCCCTTCTGCTATCCAATTTAACACCACTACCAAAGTACCTGGAGGTGTGGATGGGGGAGGCGGAGGGTGAGGGAAAGAGAGATGAGTGCAACAGAACTCACTAGATATTAAACTTTTTTCATATATTCGTCGACTTCATATTCAACAAATATTTTGTCAAATTTCGACCATTGGGCGATCTCTAGTTTCATATAATAAACTTCCTCAACATTATAAAGAAGAGAGAAATTTAAACACAACTAAGAGGATTGTGAAAATAATTATATAGCATTGATGATTGCCTAGAAGAAAAATAAAATAAAATTCAGTTAACTAGAGAATACAATTTAGGCTTGAATTATCATTATTATTATTATGGTCCCCCCACCGGTCTTCCAGTCTCGCTCTGTGCAGTCCTGTACCGCACCGTGTGTTCTGTTTGGTGCCGGGCTTTTGTGTTTGGTTTGATTTTTCCAATTTGCTTTTTACTTTCTCCTCCTATACATAGTATATGGAGAAAGTATTGTTTTCGTCAAAATTTTCGAATTTGAGTTGTTAGTGGAAATATTCGTTTTGGTGGTCCCTGAACCCAAAAAAGTGGTTTTTACGTGATGTCTGTTTCTCTGTCTCTCTCTCTCTCTCTCTCTCTGTATGTGTGTGTGTGTGTGTGTGTGTGTGTGTGTGTGTGTGTGTGTGTGTGTGTGTGTGTGTGTGTGTGTGTGTGTGTGTGTGTGTGTGTGTGTGTGTGTGTGTGTGTGTGTGTGTGTGTGTGTGTGTGTCCGTGTGTGTGTGTCCGTGTGTGTGTGTCCGTGTGTGTGTTCGTGTGTGTGTGTGTGTGTGTGTGTGTGTGTGTGTGTGTGTGTGTGTATGTATACAGAGCTAGAGCCCTGACCAATGGGCCGATTTTTATGAAATTTGGTATGTAGGTACTAATCCACGATATCTCCAGGCGTTTTAGCGAATTTCACCTATAGGGAAGAAGCTATTACCGTAGTCGGCATGGTAAGACCTAGGCCCGGGACCATGATAACTTTTCGTTTTGAAGTCCCCAGACCCCAAAAACACCATTCGTTTGAAACTGTATATATATATATATATATATATATATGTGTCCGTGGGTGCGATAACTCTCATAAAAATAATCCGATTTTGACGAAATTTGGTATAAGCGTGTAAAGCAGCATTTATGACTTTAAGTTCGAAAACCAGACAGATCGGACTATCCGAAGGGGGGGTTTTGTACCCCAAAAATGGGTTTTTTGAGTTTTCTACATATAATTTTTGAAAAAGTCAAATTTTAGTTTCCTCCATTGGAATCAGCTTAAAAAGATGCACAATTTGGTTTTTTGACCATTGCTCTACGTCAAATGGTTACAGAGATATTGAAAGTGCTAAACAGAGTACGTTGTCCAATGCTATTCTTATGGAGAATAAGAAAAAAATTATAGCTCGCTTATTTATGAACGTATTCTAACAAAACTTGGTATATGGTTTCATCTGGTTGTGGTCTATTGTTATTTTCACAAAAAACCCGATTTTTATCAATAATTCCCTTAGCAGCAAACCTGCGTCCTCAGCCCCCATGTTATTCTTATGGAGAATAAGTAAAATGTAATGTATCCCTTAATTATCAACATAAATTAATAAAACTTGGAATGTTGGTTCACCTAGTTGAGTTCTATTGATATTTTCATAAAAACCCATTTTTTGTGTTCCTTATTGCAGCAAACCTGCGTACTTATCTCCCATGTTATTCTTATGGAGAATAATCAAAATGGCATATATCGCTTATTTATGAACTTATATTGATGAAACTTGGTATGTGGCTTCACCTAGTTGAGTAATATTGATATTTACAAGAAACCCTACATTTGTTGTTTTTTGTTGCAGCAAACCTGCGTACTCATCCCCAATGTTATTGTTATAGAGAATAATTCAAATTTGATAAACCACTTATTTTTGAATATATTTTTATGAAACTTGGTATGCGGCTTTATGTGGTATTAAGACTTATATTTTGCATTGGAAGTTCACTGAGTACGCAGGTTTGCTGCGACGGGGGTATTTTAATTTTTTTAAATTTTTTATTTTTAAGGGTAATTATCCCCCAAAAACCGTCAAAAACATGAAAAATCCAAATTTCTCAAAAACGGCTCTAACGATTTTTATTAAACTTTAGTCCTTTGTAGAACTTTAGTTTTCCAACAAAATGACACCACCCGCATTCCTGTAAAAATTTCGTTCAGAAATTACAGGACTTAAAACATCAAGAATTCAGTTTTTTATTTTTCATAAAAAGACATAAATATATTGGTTAACACTGTGTTTTTTCCTTTTTCTGGTATTGATGTTAATTGTTGAATTTTCAAATGTTTATTTACTGTTTATATTGCTAGTTGTTGATTGTTTGTTTTACCCAGCTTCATATTTATAAGGACTTTCACTTTTTTTTGGAGATAATTTGTTGTGTGTTAAATTCATCATGTTCACTATGGGCTATGCTATGAACTTGGACTTGTTTTGAAGAAATCAGACATTTTGTGGTGATGCATTTGTTCTTCCTCATGTGTTTTTTTTTTATTGTATACAGTCATGAACTGCTGTAATGTAATTGGGTTTCAACCTGTATTATAGCATGTAAATAAATAAGTAAATAAATAAATAAATAAAAATGATTAACTTTAGCTAGGGCTCTCCAAATGTTGGAACATGGCTACAGAACTTATGGTTTAATAAATGTGTAGTAATCAGGCCTCATCCTGTAAAAATATAGTTTTGTTTAGAAAACTACTCGAAAAAACTAAAATTGGGGTTATGGTTTAGATTTTTAAATAAAAACAAAGTAATCATAACAGATGTTCAAAAGTAATCATTCAATTATAAAAATAACACCCACTTGGTAAATTATCATGAGATTTTTGTGAGAATAGTGATTAGAACCTATACATACATAACTTTAAATATCCATGGTTATGTTATGTATAAATTGCAAGAACCATCAAAACTGAACATTGGATATAAAGCGGACATGTACAAAATGAAAAGAAACGAGCAAATAAGCAAAGTAATGGCGAGGTGAGTTTAATTACTCTAGACATTTTGAAATAACTGGCTGGATTTTCAAGCAAAGCTCGGTCCCCCAGGTGCTTTAACAACAACTAACTTCTCAAACACAACATTGTACTGTGATCGCTAGTTCATACTATTGCATTAAGAGTTTTATAGGATAGTAACTCTCAGGGACTACATATAGAATTTTGTAGATACAAGATGTTTATATCAAGTGCACAATACTTTTGGCATTGGCTCCTTAAATAATCACTTGCCAACCATTTTATTTTGTCACCCTTCTTAGTAGACTTGGTAATAATTACCGAAAAATTACTATACTCAAAATTTTCATTAATATTACATAAAATTATTATTATTATTTCATATGTTGAATACATTTGGTAACACAAAAACACATTGAAGAACGTCACACACTGTTTAAAATATTACAACTAATGATTGGTTTTAAGGGACCTCCATCATCAGAGCCTACCAGAAATAATCCAGGATTTTATACCCTTGTAATTTTAACTCTCAGGACGTGTTACTCTATCAGAATGTGTGTTTTTTTTAATAGATGTATATTGTTAAATCCTAAATCCTTGCTTGGTTAATGTATGCATTATTGATTCACTCGGCTTTTCATGAAGCAGCATTACCGACCCATTAGGTTTTGCAATGGTTCTGAACATGACCATACTTAAGCCTGATTTAGCCTCTTTTGCATGGGTAAACACTGACCACCACACCATTAGGAACAGAGATCTCACAGACATGAATAAATGCAATTCAGCATAAAACTTATAACATAAACACCACGTTGCTAGTCTGAAATTTGAAATATTTTTGTCCTCACTGTTTATTTAAATAAAACAAATTAAGATAAAACATGTTTTATTAACCGACTAAAATAGTTTTTCTATAAGAATAATGTCAAAACTATGAAGGTCAATGGGGTGGAGCCCTGAGGTCTGAAGGAAACCATAAGATTGATTTTTTTGAAATAACTAAAGGAAAACCCTTTAATTGGACACCTCAATAATTGTTAAAATCTGTTAATTTTTGTGGTACCGATTTCTTGGATATGCGGCATTGTAGGATTTTGTAACTTGGCACACTTATTTAGTACTATTAGGGGACGTGTCAAATGGAAATAATTTTGTGTTTGGGTGTGTAGGGCTATGCCCTTTTGGTTTTACAAAGTTTACATGTTATCCTTATGGGAACTTGCGTTCTGCATCTCGTTCTGCTTTACATTTAATAAACAGCTGCATTATTAAAATAAATATGTAGCACAACATCGAGAATAGATGATTCAAAATAAAAAAATATGACTGAGTACTGGGAATGGTTACACCCTTCTCTTAACTCCTCTGTTTTAAGTCCACATTATAAAAATTAAACCTGTTCGTGAGGGGGGGAGGTAGAGGGGCGGGGAGATTATGAGGAGGAGAGGTTTCAGGCATAAATAAAAAGGCTACTGATTACTGGAATGGTAACGCCCTTCTGCTATCCAATTTAACACCACTACCAAAGTACCTGGAGGTGTGGATGGGGGAGGCGGAGGGTGAGGGAAAGAGAGATGAGTGCAACAGAACTCACTAGATATTAAACTTTTTTCATATATTCGTCGACTTCATATTCAACAAATATTTTGTCAAATTTCGACCATTGGGCGATCTCTAGTTTCATATAATAAACTTCCTCAACATTATAAAGAAGAGAGAAATTTAAACACAACTAAGAGGATTGTGAAAATAATTATATAGCATTGATGATTGCCTAGAAGAAAAATAAAATAAAATTCAGTTAACTAGAGAATACAATTTAGGCTTGAATTATCATTATTATTATTATGGTCCCCCCACCGGTCTTCCAGTCTCGCTCTGTGCAGTCCTGTACCGCACCGTGTGTTCTGTTTGGTGCCGGGCTTTTGTGTTTGGTTTGATTTTTCCAATTTGCTTTTTACTTTCTCCTCCTATACATAGTATATGGAGAAAGTATTGTTTTCGTCAAAATTTTCGAATTTGAGTTGTTAGTGGAAATATTCGTTTTGGTGGTCCCTGAACCCAAAAAAGTGGTTTTTACGTGATGTCTGTTTCTCTGTCTCTCTCTCTCTCTCTCTCTCTGTATGTGTGTGTGTGTGTGTGTGTGTGTGTGTGTGTGTGTGTGTGTGTGTGTGTGTGTGTGTGTGTGTGTGTGTGTGTGTGTGTGTGTGTGTGTGTGTGTGTGTGTGTGTGTGTGTGTGTGTGTCCGTGTGTGTGTGTCCGTGTGTGTGTGTCCGTGTGTGTGTTCGTGTGTGTGTGTGTGTGTGTGTGTGTGTGTGTGTGTGTGTGTGTGTGTGTGTGTGTGTGTGTGTGTGTGTGTGTGTGTATGTATACAGAGCTAGAGCCCTGACCAATGGGCCGATTTTTATGAAATTTGGTATGTAGGTACTAATCCACGATATCTCCAGGCGTTTTAGCGAATTTCACCTATAGGGAAGAAGCTATTACCGTAGTCGGCATGGTAAGACCTAGGCCCGGGACCATGATAACTTTTCGTTTTGAAGTCCCCAGACCCCAAAAACACCATTCGTTTGAAACTGTATATATATATATATATATATATATATGTGTCCGTGGGTGCGATAACTCTCATAAAAATAATCCGATTTTGACGAAATTTGGTATAAGCGTGTAAAGCAGCATTTATGACTTTAAGTTCGAAAACCAGACAGATCGGACTATCCGAAGGGGGGGTTTTGTACCCCAAAAATGGGTTTTTTGAGTTTTCTACATATAATTTTTGAAAAAGTCAAATTTTAGTTTCCTCCATTGGAATCAGCTTAAAAAGATGCACAATTTGGTTTTTTGACCATTGCTCTACGTCAAATGGTTACAGAGATATTGAAAGTGCTAAACAGAGTACGTTGTCCAATGCTATTCTTATGGAGAATAAGAAAAAAATTATAGCTCGCTTATTTATGAACGTATTCTAACAAAACTTGGTATATGGTTTCATCTGGTTGTGGTCTATTGTTATTTTCACAAAAAACCCGATTTTTATCAATAATTCCCTTAGCAGCAAACCTGCGTCCTCAGCCCCCATGTTATTCTTATGGAGAATAAGTAAAATGTAATGTATCCCTTAATTATCAACATAAATTAATAAAACTTGGAATGTTGGTTCACCTAGTTGAGTTCTATTGATATTTTCATAAAAACCCATTTTTTGTGTTCCTTATTGCAGCAAACCTGCGTACTTATCTCCCATGTTATTCTTATGGAGAATAATCAAAATGGCATATATCGCTTATTTATGAACTTATATTGATGAAACTTGGTATGTGGCTTCACCTAGTTGAGTAATATTGATATTTACAAGAAACCCTACATTTGTTGTTTTTTGTTGCAGCAAACCTGCGTACTCATCCCCAATGTTATTGTTATAGAGAATAATTCAAATTTGATAAACCACTTATTTTTGAATATATTTTTATGAAACTTGGTATGCGGCTTTATGTGGTATTAAGACTTATATTTTGCATTGGAAGTTCACTGAGTACGCAGGTTTGCTGCGACGGGGGTATTTTAATTTTTTTAAATTTTTTATTTTTAAGGGTAATTATCCCCCAAAAACCGTCAAAAACATGAAAAATCCAAATTTCTCAAAAACGGCTCTAACGATTTTTATTAAACTTTAGTCCTTTGTAGAACTTTAGTTTTCCAACAAAATGACACCACCCGCATTCCTGTAAAAATTTCGTTCAGAAATTACAGGACTTAAAACATCAAGAATTCAGTTTTTTATTTTTCATAAAAAGACATAAATATATTGGTTAACACTGTGTTTTTTCCTTTTTCTGGTATTGATGTTAATTGTTGAATTTTCAAATGTTTATTTACTGTTTATATTGCTAGTTGTTGATTGTTTGTTTTACCCAGCTTCATATTTATAAGGACTTTCACTTTTTTTTGGAGATAATTTGTTGTGTGTTAAATTCATCATGTTCACTATGGGCTATGCTATGAACTTGGACTTGTTTTGAAGAAATCAGACATTTTGTGGTGATGCATTTGTTCTTCCTCATGTGTTTTTTTTTTATTGTATACAGTCATGAACTGCTGTAATGTAATTGGGTTTCAACCTGTATTATAGCATGTAAATAAATAAGTAAATAAATAAATAAATAAAAATGATTAACTTTAGCTAGGGCTCTCCAAATGTTGGAACATGGCTACAGAACTTATGGTTTAATAAATGTGTAGTAATCAGGCCTCATCCTGTAAAAATATAGTTTTGTTTAGAAAACTACTCGAAAAAACTAAAATTGGGGTTATGGTTTAGATTTTTAAATAAAAACAAAGTAATCATAACAGATGTTCAAAAGTAATCATTCAATTATAAAAATAACACCCACTTGGTAAATTATCATGAGATTTTTGTGAGAATAGTGATTAGAACCTATACATACATAACTTTAAATATCCATGGTTATGTTATGTATAAATTGCAAGAACCATCAAAACTGAACATTGGATATAAAGCGGACATGTACAAAATGAAAAGAAACGAGCAAATAAGCAAAGTAATGGCGAGGTGAGTTTAATTACTCTAGACATTTTGAAATAACTGGCTGGATTTTCAAGCAAAGCTCGGTCCCCCAGGTGCTTTAACAACAACTAACTTCTCAAACACAACATTGTACTGTGATCGCTAGTTCATACTATTGCATTAAGAGTTTTATAGGATAGTAACTCTCAGGGACTACATATAGAATTTTGTAGATACAAGATGTTTATATCAAGTGCACAATACTTTTGGCATTGGCTCCTTAAATAATCACTTGCCAACCATTTTATTTTGTCACCCTTCTTAGTAGACTTGGTAATAATTACCGAAAAATTACTATACTCAAAATTTTCATTAATATTACATAAAATTATTATTATTATTTCATATGTTGAATACATTTGGTAACACAAAAACACATTGAAGAACGTCACACACTGTTTAAAATATTACAACTAATGATTGGTTTTAAGGGACCTCCATCATCAGAGCCTACCAGAAATAATCCAGGATTTTATACCCTTGTAATTTTAACTCTCAGGACGTGTTACTCTATCAGAATGTGTGTTTTTTTTAATAGATGTATATTGTTAAATCCTAAATCCTTGCTTGGTTAATGTATGCATTATTGATTCACTCGGCTTTTCATGAAGCAGCATTACCGACCCATTAGGTTTTGCAATGGTTCTGAACATGACCATACTTAAGCCTGATTTAGCCTCTTTTGCATGGGTAAACACTGACCACCACACCATTAGGAACAGAGATCTCACAGACATGAATAAATGCAATTCAGCATAAAACTTATAACATAAACACCACGTTGCTAGTCTGAAATTTGAAATATTTTTGTCCTCACTGTTTATTTAAATAAAACAAATTAAGATAAAACATGTTTTATTAACCGACTAAAATAGTTTTTCTATAAGAATAATGTCAAAACTATGAAGGTCAATGGGGTGGAGCCCTGAGGTCTGAAGGAAACCATAAGATTGATTTTTTTGAAATAACTAAAGGAAAACCCTTTAATTGGACACCTCAATAATTGTTAAAATCTGTTAATTTTTGTGGTACCGATTTCTTGGATATGCGGCATTGTAGGATTTTGTAACTTGGCACACTTATTTAGTACTATTAGGGGACGTGTCAAATGGAAATAATTTTGTGTTTGGGTGTGTAGGGCTATGCCCTTTTGGTTTTACAAAGTTTACATGTTATCCTTATGGGAACTTGCGTTCTGCATCTCGTTCTGCTTTACATTTAATAAACAGCTGCATTATTAAAATAAATATGTAGCACAACATCGAGAATAGATGATTCAAAATAAAAAAATATGACTGAGTACTGGGAATGGTTACACCCTTCTCTTAACTCCTCTGTTTTAAGTCCACATTATAAAAATTAAACCTGTTCGTGAGGGGGGGAGGTAGAGGGGCGGGGAGATTATGAGGAGGAGAGGTTTCAGGCATAAATAAAAAGGCTACTGATTACTGGAATGGTAACGCCCTTCTGCTATCCAATTTAACACCACTACCAAAGTACCTGGAGGTGTGGATGGGGGAGGCGGAGGGTGAGGGAAAGAGAGATGAGTGCAACAGAACTCACTAGATATTAAACTTTTTTCATATATTCGTCGACTTCATATTCAACAAATATTTTGTCAAATTTCGACCATTGGGCGATCTCTAGTTTCATATAATAAACTTCCTCAACATTATAAAGAAGAGAGAAATTTAAACACAACTAAGAGGATTGTGAAAATAATTATATAGCATTGATGATTGCCTAGAAGAAAAATAAAATAAAATTCAGTTAACTAGAGAATACAATTTAGGCTTGAATTATCATTATTATTATTATGGTCCCCCCACCGGTCTTCCAGTCTCGCTCTGTGCAGTCCTGTACCGCACCGTGTGTTCTGTTTGGTGCCGGGCTTTTGTGTTTGGTTTGATTTTTCCAATTTGCTTTTTACTTTCTCCTCCTATACATAGTATATGGAGAAAGTATTGTTTTCGTCAAAATTTTCGAATTTGAGTTGTTAGTGGAAATATTCGTTTTGGTGGTCCCTGAACCCAAAAAAGTGGTTTTTACGTGATGTCTGTTTCTCTGTCTCTCTCTCTCTCTCTCTCTCTGTATGTGTGTGTGTGTGTGTGTGTGTGTGTGTGTGTGTGTGTGTGTGTGTGTGTGTGTGTGTGTGTGTGTGTGTGTGTGTGTGTGTGTGTGTGTGTGTGTGTGTGTGTGTGTGTGTGTGTGTGTCCGTGTGTGTGTGTCCGTGTGTGTGTGTCCGTGTGTGTGTTCGTGTGTGTGTGTGTGTGTGTGTGTGTGTGTGTGTGTGTGTGTGTGTGTGTGTGTGTGTGTGTGTGTGTGTGTGTGTGTATGTATACAGAGCTAGAGCCCTGACCAATGGGCCGATTTTTATGAAATTTGGTATGTAGGTACTAATCCACGATATCTCCAGGCGTTTTAGCGAATTTCACCTATAGGGAAGAAGCTATTACCGTAGTCGGCATGGTAAGACCTAGGCCCGGGACCATGATAACTTTTCGTTTTGAAGTCCCCAGACCCCAAAAACACCATTCGTTTGAAACTGTATATATATATATATATATATATATGTGTCCGTGGGTGCGATAACTCTCATAAAAATAATCCGATTTTGACGAAATTTGGTATAAGCGTGTAAAGCAGCATTTATGACTTTAAGTTCGAAAACCAGACAGATCGGACTATCCGAAGGGGGGGTTTTGTACCCCAAAAATGGGTTTTTTGAGTTTTCTACATATAATTTTTGAAAAAGTCAAATTTTAGTTTCCTCCATTGGAATCAGCTTAAAAAGATGCACAATTTGGTTTTTTGACCATTGCTCTACGTCAAATGGTTACAGAGATATTGAAAGTGCTAAACAGAGTACGTTGTCCAATGCTATTCTTATGGAGAATAAGAAAAAAATTATAGCTCGCTTATTTATGAACGTATTCTAACAAAACTTGGTATATGGTTTCATCTGGTTGTGGTCTATTGTTATTTTCACAAAAAACCCGATTTTTATCAATAATTCCCTTAGCAGCAAACCTGCGTCCTCAGCCCCCATGTTATTCTTATGGAGAATAAGTAAAATGTAATGTATCCCTTAATTATCAACATAAATTAATAAAACTTGGAATGTTGGTTCACCTAGTTGAGTTCTATTGATATTTTCATAAAAACCCATTTTTTGTGTTCCTTATTGCAGCAAACCTGCGTACTTATCTCCCATGTTATTCTTATGGAGAATAATCAAAATGGCATATATCGCTTATTTATGAACTTATATTGATGAAACTTGGTATGTGGCTTCACCTAGTTGAGTAATATTGATATTTACAAGAAACCCTACATTTGTTGTTTTTTGTTGCAGCAAACCTGCGTACTCATCCCCAATGTTATTGTTATAGAGAATAATTCAAATTTGATAAACCACTTATTTTTTAATATATTTTTATGAAACTTGGTATGCGGCTTTATGTGGTATTAAGACTTATATTTTGCATTGGAAGTTCACTGAGTACGCAGGTTTGCTGCGACGGGGGTATTTTAATTTTTTTAAATTTTTTATTTTTAAGGGTAATTATCCCCCAAAAACCGTCAAAAACATGAAAAATCCAAATTTCTCAAAAACGGCTCTAACGATTTTTATTAAACTTTAGTCCTTTGTAGAACTTTAGTTTTCCAACAAAATGACACCACCCGCATTCCTGTAAAAATTTCGTTCAGAAATTACAGGACTTAAAACATCAAGAATTCAGTTTTTTATTTTTCATAAAAAGACATAAATATAAAAAAATATTACTATTCACCATTAAACAGAGCTAAAAAAACTAAATAATTCAGTATTGTGAATTACTATTTTACGATTGCTGGTTTCGGAGAAAATTGAAATTTTCATTTTGCAGTAAACACAATACGTTGTCCAATGTTATTCTTATGGGGAATAAAAAAAATACTATTTCACTCTTATTTACTGATCAATTTCATTCAAACTTGATATGCTTGTCAAGTTAGCATAAACCAACAGAGGAAATTCGAAATATGTTGCCCCTTAATAACCCTGGGGGGGAATAGGGGGGCATTTCCCCTCTTAAAACCATGAGTCTAGCAATGGATTCTGTAGTGCCTCCAAAGCAGGGATTTTGGTGGATGTTTTTTAAAACAACTTGTTTACAAGATTTTCTGTACATTCGACCATGCTTTGTATTCTATATTTAGTAAATAAAAAGTAATTTATTCATTAAATCCATTGGACTAAAAGGGAGAAAGTACGTGTCAGTTTCCTGATACTGTTTATTTTTTACTGCCTTTACAGTTCTATGTTTTTTCCAGCTTTGTCTAAATTGTGCCTTAATATATTGTGTAATTTTATTATGTTCTAGGTATTTTCTCACTTGAAGACGCAATCAGATTCCAGCTTCCAAAAAGGTTGTGAAACGTGTTTTTACTAATCAGTGATAGAAAATGTCCGCAATAATCTCTTAAACAAACAGAACATAATAGTACATAATGCAGTGAACCTTTTGTTTTGAGACTAGGCCCTACGACTTTAATTCTGGGGCTCATGTAGCTGCTGTACCGATTCAACCAACCTTTTATTGTACCACGTGGTATGACCGGAGCCATAAATCTGAAATTGGATTTTAACATATATATATATATATATATATATATATATATATATATATATATATATATATATATATATATTCAAGTATTCATAAGCCAGTAGTTGCAATGTATATTATATATTTGTGACAGCATAATAATATTTGTACAGTAGGTACGCACCAGCGCAGGGCTTGCTGGAGCGGAGGTACGGCGGCGGCCGGACCTGGGGTGGGACGATGTTGGGGGACTCGACGAAGGCGTAGTATCCCTCAGGAGTGTCGCCTGGGCCGCCGTCCAGCCCATGACTGGTCAGCGGGCAGCAGATCAGGAGCAGTAGGGGGATCTGGGGACATCGAGTGGATGAGGAACAAGTACTTTGACATTTATTGTTTGTTTTCCATAAATGATTAAAAAAACCAAGTTTCACGGTGTTTTAAGATCTGGAAACTGATACCGGCTTCAAGTGCAAAAAAGGACTTCCACGAGAGTTCACCCTATTCATTAATGCTCTAAGTCTCTTTTGTCATTTCCTTTCACATATTTAATATTTGGACTTTTGGCATCTTTTACAGTAAGATTTGATTCCTCTGTTGTCTGAATTGTTGCTCCTAGTTTTTAACGTTCTTGTTTTTTTTTTGCGCTTGAAGACAATATCAGATTCAGATCTTCAAGAATCTGGTAATGCTCTAAACAGTGAATTAAAACGTGAACAGTAATTTCTTAATTAACATAAACAATATAGGGCTTTCATTGAACTGCGTGGCAAACAAAAGTATAACTGTCTACTAAAGATTAGTACAACTTTGGTTGGTAATAACACATACATTTTTGAAGATTTAACTTATTATTGTTATACATACACAAAGTATTAATGATAAAGTTGTCTCCTGACTAGCTAATAGATTTCCACATGGCCTCCATTGGTGGCACGGACGACATCAAGGCGATGTTCAAGTTCCATCCATGTGTTCTCCAGCATTTCTTAAGAAACCTGAAGAAAGGCTGCCGTAATTCTCTCTCATAGTTCAATTCCTGAGTATACCCTTGTCCGGTAGACAATGTCCTTTATGTACCCCCTTAAGAAGAAATCACATGGGGTGATAACGGGAGAACGAGGAGAGGAGGCTGTTGTATCAGCCCGCCGCGTCCAATCCAACGTTGTGGGAAATGTCTATCTAAACATTGACGGACATCCAAGCGCCAGTGGGGCGGTGCACCATCCTGCTGGAAAATGATACCTGGAATGTCCTGAATTTGAGGAATGGCAAATAGTTCCAGCATTTTCGGAAGCCAGAGAGAATTACGACAGCCTTTCTTCAGGTTTCCTACGAAATGCTGGATAACACATGGATGGAACTTGAACATCGCCTTGATGTCGTCCGTGCCACCAATGGAGGCCATGTGGAAATCCATTAGCTAGTCAGGAGAACACTTTATCGTTAGTACTTCGTGTATGTATAACAATAATAAGTTAAATCTTTAAAAATATATGTGTTATTACCAACCAAAGTTGTACTAATCTTTTGTGGACACCCGGCATAATTAATAACACAGTAATGAAATTACCTAATGACCTAAATATAATAATATCATTATATTATGGGTAAGTACAATACACAATACGTTCCCTAATCTTTCCTCATTAGAAAGGTCTTGTCGTGTAGATTTGCAGAAACCTCTTATAATTTACCTCGGCCCTCAGGGCTTCGACATACATACCTTCAAAGTTGCAACGTTAATCTTATAGAAGAACAGTCCTTCCATCAACTGATTGGGTAATTTAGATTATTAAACATGCTTTATAAATCTAAGCTTCTTAATTTTGTTAATACTTTGTTTTATAAATGGATGCAAAGTCAAATCAACTGTCGTCGGCAAGGAGTTAGTACTCTGAATCCTTGACAATTATTTATTAAAGGAATAGTAAATTTTGTCTGAATGTTTGTTTGTGGCTGTGAAACAACTTCGCCATGTGATAATTCCTACTTCTAAAGTAACATATCTTTTGTTTAGTAATTCTTTGTTTACTTTTTAGCGAATTTCCCCTATAAATAGGGAAGAAGCTATTACCGTAGGTGGCATGATAAGACTTAAGCCCGAGACCATGATAACTTTTTGTTTTGAGGTCCCCAGATGCCAAAAACACTATTCGTTCAAATTTATATATATATATATATATGTGTCCGTTACCGCGATAACTTTGGAAAGAAGCGCCCGATTTTGATGAAATTTGGCACAAATGTGGAGAGTAACATTTATGACTTTAAGTTCGAAAACCAGATCGATCAATGTATGGGAAGGGGGTTTTATGGGGGTTTAAAATTTTCCAAAAATCAGTTAAAATTTTAAAAACAATAGATTTTGGTTATAGCCATTTTATAGAGCTTTAAAAAAACAAACAATTTAGTATTTTGAATCATTAAACTAGGTTTAGTGGTTGTGGAGAAAAGTAAAAAAATGTGTCCATAAAATTTCCCATGTTAATCTTATGGGAATACGGTTTTTGGATTTTCCTCAGATAATTTCACTAAAAACTCCACATTTCTTTCTATCAATCAGTTTAGCTCTAAAAACAATAATTTTGGCGTTTTAATTGTTGTTTTACGTCCAACCGTTGCAGTGACATTTAAATTGCTAAACATAGTACGTTGTCCAATGTTATCCTTATGGAGAATAAATAAAATGTTATATTTCCATTATTTATGGATGCACATTAATGAAACTTGGTGTGTGGCTTCTACTAGTTGTGGTATATTGATATTAGCACAAAAAAAGTTTTTTGTTGATTTTCCCGGTAGCAGCAAACCTGCATACTCGGCCCCCATGTTATTCACATGGAGAATAAGTAAAGTTTTATATCTCCCTTAGTTATGAACCTAAATTAATAAAACTTGGTATGTAGCTTCACCTGGTTGAGTTATATTGATAACTGAAAAAAACACATTATCTTCCTTGTTGCAGCAAACCTGCATACTCAATTATAATGTTATTCTTATGGAGAATAAATAAAATGCTATATATCACTTATTAATTAATGTATTTTTGTGAAACTTGGTAAGTGGCTTTAGGTAGTAGTGATACCCATATATATGCTTTGGAAATTCGCTGAGTACGCAGGTTTGCTGCGACGGGGGTATTTTCTCAATACTTTCTGATCAAAATACACGCATATTTCTATGTACAATTGGCGACATAATTCATCACTACACCTCGCCAAAGTTTGTTTGTTTACAAAATGTATCTCGGAATCCAGTGGAAGGGCTTTGCTTAAACTTTGGAATTAGAGGTTATCCTATACTCTAATATGAGTAAGGTTTGCTTGCTTGATTGATTGCTTGCTTGCTTGCTTGCGACACAGATCTCAAAGACGGCTCCAACAATTTCCTTAAAATGTCCGAAATAACTAATTTCTGGGATAAAAATAAGTTCTAGACAGGCCTCATCCCCAGGAAAAATCAAATAATGTAAAAAAACTAAAATGAAAAGTACAATTAACATTGGGCTTATGGAGTTTCAAATCAAAACAAAAGAATTGTAACAGCTGTTCATAATCAACCAGGGAACTGTCAAAGTAATACTCATGTTGTATATTCTTATAACATGTGGTTTCCTGAGAGCAGAGATTAAAAGATTTGAGTGTAGATTACATAAATAGAGAGGAAAATAAATCAAAGGGGCATTGAGCTATAAATAACAACTGGAGTGACCTTAAAAATGTAGAAAAGAGGCAAATGAGTTATACAAATCTGATTATCAGTAGGGGGAAGTGGTGAAATATTACTCCCAAGTCATCTAAACAAACTGACTGGCCTTCCCCTAGCAAAGCTCGGCCCCCAGGTACTTTGATCTAAAAAGGCGATTGGTAAAATCCTCAACCACAGAAAAATTCATATTTTGTTAAAAATCTTGTTTGAAAATTTTACATTTTAACATTGTTATTATGACGTTTAAAATATAAAAAAAAGAATCATAACAGCTGTGAATAAATAATCAGTGAACTGTCAAAGTAGCACTTACACGATCAAGTATTAACAAGCGATTTATTGAAAATAGTGTCTGAAACCACTGAATAAAGTTTACATTATAGGCATTTTTTCACCCCCAAAACCAATCAAATACCACCGAGCCCGGCTCGGTCCCCCCGGTACCAATTAAATGGAATAGCATTCTTGTAATGTCTTTTCTTGCTGTTAACACTATAAATTATAAAAAATCGTAAAATAAATTGTAATCTGTAAATATTTTAAAAGATGCATAGTTTCACAACTTAGTTGTACTAGTTTATTAGTGAATTTCCTTTGGAAAGTGAACTATTAGCATGACCTGCACGGTGAAACTTTAAGCCCGGGACCACCATAGAAGTTCCTAACGTGACCCCCTGAACACGTTTTGGGGGGTCGTTCAAAATTTTATATATATATATATGTGTATGCACTCTAGCGGTCGCATTTTTTGTCCGATTTACTTCAAATTTGGTAGGGACGTTCCTTTCTATAATCTGTTGGACAAGTTCGTTGGGCAAAACAATCGAAAAACTCTAAACCCATTTTTTGGGAATTAATCTCTCAAATTTAGAGTTTTTGGGCCCAAAAAGGGTCAGAAAAGCCCCAGATGTAAAGTAAATGCATGTAAAAAGATGGGAATTAAAGAGGCGAAAGTTTTAAGCCCACTCTCGTCATTCTAGCATAAATATTTACCAAGTTATTAAAGAAAATGTGTATCGGCTAAACAAAGTACGTTGTCTTACGGGGGTTTTACACTAGAAAAGCCTGTTATTCCTTTGTTAGAGTACTTTTATTATCCCCAGCAACCTCAGCCTACTTTCAAGCCTGTCTGGACCTTCTCCTAACCTTATAATGAGCAAAATTATTGTATTCCCAGCTTTGCATGTAAATGAAACCAGGAGTATCAGAACAGCAAAAAAAATCAATGTTTTCAGATTTCAATAAAAATTGGACAAATGTATGTTTTTACACTGATTTTGAGTTCTAAAAGTTTTTATGTGGAAATTCACTTCCCTCACGTCAGCGTGCTGCGTGCGAACTCGTTTACTTGTTAGAAAAGTTGTTAGATCCGTTTCCAGGTAATAGACTGATCATCTTTTGCAAAAGGTTCTGCATCTCAATGTTACAAAATACTTATTATTCCTCATCATCGTATGTTTTTTAGGTTTTTAAGATCTGAATTTTGAGTACACAATTCTCGTTTCCCTATGTTGTCACAGTGGTTTTAAACTGGATTAATTATTCCTCTCTCTAATTATTCTTCATGTTACGACACTCATAACACCCAACTCCATCCATCCATGACCATCTCGCCGTCTACAACGACCGATCCTCTATCCAGGTCCCGCGTTCCCGGTACAGCCCAGTTCTCCGTTGCGGACAATCTCCTTATCCCTAATCCCGCGGGTTTCCTCGTCCCAAGTGTTACAATGGCCGGCCTAGATACGACAATGCGGATGTAAATGCGTGCAAGAACATCCGTCAACATCAGTGGCCGGACACCGGACACGAAGACGCCGGACAACGGCGCTAACCGGGCATTGTCCGTTTTTTACGGAAGATCTTCTCTGGTCCAGTTGGCGCTAGGTGGTTTTTCCCAAAGCTGCAAATCTGTTGGTGTACCAGCCCATTGTTGTTTCAGGAGAGAGTAATTGAAAAATAAAATACTGAGAGTGATTCGGGGCGCGTTTACTATAGAAAGTGAGAAGATTAGGATGGAGGAAACTTGTTTAAGAAGAATGCAATATCACTATTCCCGTGTATTTATCTGAGATTTGAAGGAACATTGCAAGGGCTCATTAGTCAAACGATTTCGGGTTTCCGTCTGCTACCTAGAAGACCAGTGGCAATGTGTGCTAACCGAATAAGCAATGAATACACAAACAATAAGAGGAAAATTCAGCCAAAAGCTTCAACAAAACGATACGGTTCTTCAAGTAAACGAGAGAGTTTGAAATATTTTTGCCACACTGATTATTGAAATAAAACCAATTAAGATAAAACATGTTTCATTCACCTACTAAAATAGTTTTTCATAAGAATAACGAGGGAACCAGTGGCGTAGACCTTTGTCAAGGGGGGATATCTCAATAGGGAATAAACAAAAAAACTGTGTTCGTGAAAATAGCTGATTCCAGTATAAAAAATTGAAGACATCATTGACATGTCTCTTACATTGATAATTATTGATAGGCCTACACACCCAATACATAAACCATTGATACAAAGTAATTAGTATTTGTAACTAGGACTAAAAAGTACTTGTATCAGTTGTAATTAGTACTGGAAAGTAGGCCTCTAATCGTTAAGCTAGGTTTGCCAAGTCACCGGATTTCCCAGGAGATTTAAGGTAAAAATATAACTCCAGGGAATTTGCGTAAACAATTAACACTCCCCTTTTTTAAATTGTTCCCAAAAAAGCGTTGAATATCGCAAATTTTGTGTTGAAATCCTATCTGTGAACGAAAATGTATTTACGTTTGCAACTTGATCGTCACGTAACGATTGCTAAATAAACTAAACCCTGTTTCCCTGTTCACTCTAACCTCTATTATTTGTTACTCTTTGGCTTTATTTCGTCGGGAAATATCATTGACTTTTCCGACGAAAAGTGATCATATATTTGCCGTTATAGACCGATGAAAATTAGGATGAAGATTTATGGCTCCCTGCAGCTTATTAAATTAAAAATCTAATATGGCAACCGTAAAATAAGCACGTCACTAAGACCGTCTAGACGTCAAGGTCAAGTCAGGGGGTGAGGGTAGACTGTTCGGTGACTCACGTCCCACTTGTGAACTTGTGGCGCACAAATATTGTGCCGCGTGAAGGTGCTGGTGCAGCTACTATTTATGGTACGCAAACAATATTCTTAATAATATTAATTATAATATTATATATAAATAAGCTATTTTAGAAGTTTTGCTCATATTTTTTCCAGTATCAGCATTTCTTTTTAATCAAAATGCATAAGCTTGATTTCAGGAGGATATAAATTTTAATTTTTCGAAGTTACAAGGGGGAGTATATCGCCCTGATCCCCCCCGTATCTACACCACTGGAGGGAAATATGAAGGTCAATGGGGTGGAGCCCTGTCGTCTGAAGGAAACCATAAGATTGATTGTTTTTGAAAATCTAAAGGAAAACCCTTTAATTTGACACCTCAATTGTCAAAATCTGTTAAAAAGTGAAACGTAGCTGACCAAACAAAAAGGGAATTAAGAAATAAGAAGATTATTCTCAATTTTAGTAAAATTAGTTGTAGAATATACTCAACATATTCTTTAGGGCTCTGCCCCGTTGGCCTTATAAATTTCGTTGTTCTACTGCAGACGGTGATTAGCTATGTGCCACAAGATTCAGCAAAAATAACTGCTTTAGTTCTCCACAAAAAACATTTACGAGAATTCGTAGGAATCTACTCAGTTCTTGATGTAACCGGGATAATGAGGGCTAGTTGTAATAAAGGCTCCGATCTACCCAAGGAAATGTTTTCTGGTAAAAATACATAAATGGTTAAAATGCGGAAAAGGTGCTTTGCAGAGGTCCGCGGGGTACTGTACAAGACTACAATAATTTGTTTGACTGGGAATTAAAATAATAAAGGGCAGAGTACATATTTTTCAAGAAACATTTACTATACAATGGTGTAATCTATATGTAATATTAATAGGCTAAGGTAATAGCACAAACCGTTGGACAGCTGGGACAGCTTATGTTATATATTCATTGGAAATTCGCTGAGTATGCAGGTTTGCTGCGACGGGGTATTTATATATGTATAATTTCATATACATGTATATGTATATATATATATATGTACAATGTATATATATATATATATATATATATATATATATATATATATATATGTGTGTGTGTGTGTCCGTATGCACGATAACTCTCGGAAAAAAGGTCCGATCTTAATGAAATTTAATGTGTAAATTACCATTTATTTGAACGAGTTCGAAAACCAGACGAATCGCACCATCCAAAGGGGGGTTTCGGGGGGTTTTGTACCCCAAAAAGAGGTTTCAGAGGTTTTCACATGTAATTTTTATTCAAATCAAATTTTAATTTATACCATTGAATTCAGCTTAAAAAAACAATTTGGTATTTTAATCATTGTTCTACCTCAGTTGGTTACTGAGATATTGCAAGTGCTAAACACTGTACGTTGTCTAATGCTATTCTTATGGAGAAAAAGACCAATTAGCGAATTTCCCCTATAGGAAAGAAGCTATTACCGTAGGTCTCATGGTAAGACTTAAGCCCGAGACCATGGTAACTTTTCATTTTGAGGTCCCCAGATGCCAAAAACACCATTCGTTCAAATTTTTATATATGTATATACATATATATATATATATATATATATATATATATATATATATATATATATATATATATATATATATATATATATATATATATATATATATATATATATATATATATATATATATATATGTGTGTCCGTAAGCATGATAACTCTCGTAAAAAAGGTCCGAGCTTAATGAAATTCGGTACAAACGTGTAAAGTACCATTTATTTGAACGAGTTCGAAAACCAGACGAATCGCACCATCCGAAGGGGGGTTTTGGGGGGGTTTTGTATCCCAAAAATGGGTTTTTCGGGGTTTCCACATGTAATTTCTATTAAAATCAAATTTTAATTTTCACCATTGAATTCAGCATAAAAAAACAAACAATTTGGTATCTTGATCATTGCTCTACGTCAATTGGTGACTGAGATATTGAAAGTGCTAAACACAGTACGTTGTCTAATGTTATTCTTATGGAGAAAAAGAAAAATTGTATATCTCGCTTATTTATGAACATAAACTGACGAAATTTGGTATATAGCTTCATCTGGTTGTGGTTTATTGTTGTTTGCACAAAAAAACAATTTTTCACCTATGGTTCCCGTAGCAGCAAACCTAGGTACTCGGTCCCCATGTTACCCTTATGGAAAATAATTAAATTGTTATATATCGCTTATTTATGAATGTATATGGATGAAACTTGGTATGTGACTTCACTTAGCTGAGTTCCTTTGATATTTTGCATAAAACCCCATTATTTTGTGTTCCTTGTTGCAGCAAACCTGTGTACTCATCCCCGATGTTATTCTTATGGAGAATAATTAATATTTTAAATATCGCTTGTTTGTGAATATATTTCTTATGAATCATGTTAAGTGGCTTAATGTGTTATGTTTTAATTCATTGGAATTTCGCTGAGTATGCAGGTTTGCTGCGACGGGGGTATTTTATATCTCGCTTATTTATGAATATAAACTATCGAAACTTGGTATATGGCTTCAACTGGTTGTGGTTTGTTGTTGTTTGCACAAAATCAAAATTTTCACGCATGGTTCCCGTAGCAGCAAACAGGTACTCGATACCCTCGTTATTCTTAAGGAGAATAATTAAAATGTTATATATCGCTTATTTATAAATGTATATGAATGAAACTTGGTAACTGACTTTACTTAGATTAGTTCTATAGATATTTGCATAAAAACACATTATTTTGTGTTCCTTGTTGCAGCAAACCTGTGTACTCATCCCCGATGTTATTCTTATGGAGAATAATTAATATTTTAAATATCGCTTGTTTGTGAATATATTTCTTATGAATCATGTTAAGTGGCTTAATGTGTTATGTTTTAATTCATTGGAATTTCGCTGAGTATGCAGGTTTGCTGCGACGGGGGTATTTTATATCTCGCTTATTTATGAATATAAACTATCGAAACTTGGTATATGGCTTCAACTGGTTGTGGTTTGTTGTTGTTTGCACAAAATCAAAATTTTCACGCATGGTTCCCGTAGCAGCAAACAGGTACTCGATACCCTCGTTATTCTTAAGGAGAATAATTAAAATGTTATATATCGCTTATTTATAAATGTATATGAATGAAACTTGGTAAGTGACTTTACTTAGATTAGTTCTATAGATATTTGCATAAAAACACATTATTTTGTGTTCCTTGTTGCAGCAAACCTGCGTACTCATCCCCAATGTTATTCTTATGGAGAATAATTAAAATTGTATTTATCACTTATTTGTGAATATATTGTTATGAAACTTGGTATGCAGTTTTATGTGGTATTAAGACATTGGAAATTCGCTGAGTACGCATGTTTGCTGTGACGGGGGTATTTTACTTTTAAAACGTCAAAATGAGTTTGATGATTTGGAAACAAACCAAAGAATAGCTAACGTATCTTACAATAGAGCCAATTACGCAAAAAGGTCCAAAAAGAGTAAGGTCCGTATATAATGCTCTACAGACCTCGATTACCCAACAGTGACTCTGTGTTCAGGAGTGGTGTGTTCACCAAAGTAGTTTTTTACTTTCTCCCCCCTATACATAGTATATTATGTAGAAAGTATTGTTTTCGTCAACATGTTCGAATTTGAATTGTTGGTGGAAATATTCATTTTGGTGCTCCCTGAATCCAAAAAAGTGATCTTAACGTGATGTCTGTCTGTCTATATGGATGTGTACAGAGCTAGAGACGACCCCAGTAGACCGATTTTGATGAAATTTGGTATGTATGTACTAATACACGATACCTCCAGGTGTGTTTTAATTTTTTTGGATTTTGGATTTTTAAGGATAATTATCACCCCAAAACCGCTAAAAAACATGCAAAATCCAAATTTATAAAAAAAGGCTTTAACGATTTTAATTAATCTTGAGTAGTTTGTAGAACTTCAGATTTACAACAAAATGATACCACCCGCAGTAGTGTGGGTTTGCCGGTTTTGCGCCGGAAGTGACGTCACATCCGGTCAGTGACCGGATACGCTGAGTGAAAAAATACGTCATCTGAGGCTGAGCCAGTGACGTAGGCGGTTTTGTGACGAAATGAGGTAAAGTTCAAAGTTCAAGGTCACGGTGAAGTTTTTTTAAAAAAATCTACCTCGCACTCGTAAAACGATTGTGATTCGATAGTTAATCGATAATAAATATCGAATGAAAATTATCGAATGAAACAATCGAATGATACGAGTGCGAGGTAGAACAATTACAAATATTACTTTATTTTATTAACAATAATTCATATTACAAATATTACTTTATTTTATTTACAATAATTCATGTTTACAATAGTTCCCCGTTGTTGGTTGTCATCGATGTTGTTGATCCGGACGAGTTGCGGCCATCACTTTGCTTTCTGATGAAAGACGGTAGATACTTCGATTCCTGCGCAGAGTCAATGTTGTTTTTTGATGCGTAAAGTTCCAAAGATAAATCGTAGCCGGACGCAATGAGAAGTCTTAACTCTTCATTAAAAACCTCGAGGTCTTGGAAAGTCGCCAGATGAATAGAGTCATAATGAATACACCTAATTTTGATGGACATTTCAACAGAGAGCTCGATGTACACTGGTCAAGGGCCGGAGGTGTACTGACTATTCGCTAGCTAGCGTTTTGGTATCAAACAAAATGGTGGGGGTAAAAGTGTGGTGGGGCGGAGCAGATGGCGGACGGCAGATAGCAGGCGGCAGGTGGCAGCTGGTGCGAGGCAGATGGTTGCTACTACATTCGCCGCCACAGTAATGCAATCCTTCGGCGTAATTCTTGTATTTTATCTTGTCGGTTCATTTGATACGTTTTACATCTACATATGCAATAGCTAAAACACTTGCACTTACGACAAGCTTTCCCGTCAACTTGATCGCCTGGTATTTTAAAACATTGTAACTCGCAACAATATGTCTTCAAATTGTTATCGAAAAATAAATTGTTCATAGGTGGCACCGACATGTTAGCTGCAGCGTGTGTTAGACAAGACTGAGACTAACTTCACTGCTCCCTCTCTTTTATACCTCTTCATAAGTTAACCCTGAATGAAAGTTCAAGGTCATCCATTTGAATTTAAAAAAAAGCAACACAGCAGTATATAAAATAATATACTGCTGTGTTGTTGTTTTTTTTTTATTTTTTTTTTTTATATATTTTTAATATTTTCTTTATTAAACAAACATCTTACAATACAATAAGCTTAAGTCTAACATTGATGACTAGAAATACAAACAGAAAAAATACAAACAAAGACATTATGTACAAGGATGCGTGATGTGCAGAGTGAGTTCCGTCGAGTTGTTGCCGCTTACACCGTGTGATACCAAATACAACGTCCCCGGTTGAATATCTCGCAAATCTTCATTTTGTAGCAGTTGAACAAATCGTTTTGGAAGAAATACTTGAAACTTCGGCTCATCTCCTGGAGTGAAAGGTCCTTCGCTCAATGAAACTAGAATTGCTTCTCCATGTGTGGTTTCCACTTTCTTGATGTTATGAATAATGTAGTGTTTTTGTTCTTTTAGTTCTGAACACTTTTTAGTTAGCAGAAGGTCGGATTTTGAATGAGTGTTGAATTGATCAACCAGTGTTTGTAGAAACTGTTGTGATGCCATCTTCGTCAGTGGTGGTTGTGGTGTCTTCTGTGATGTTGCCTCTTCGGAGTCTCGAATAATACTCGTGCTGGAGCGGTGCTGTCTCCTCGTATTTATAGGCCCCGCTACCCCCACCACATTTCTGTTCTCCGCTACCCCCACCACATTCCTGCGTTTGTTTCAAGTAAGCAGCCAAACGATACGCGTTGTACAATGCACAGTTTGTTTGGCCGTGTTTAAGATCTTTTGCAGCGACACAAATATTACCGAGATTAATGTTAAAGTCCTTACTGATAGTTATATCGAAAACATCACCGTGCGTGTACTTTTGTATCCAGTTCTTTTTTTCTAATCCTCTTGTGTATATATGTGAATATTGTTTGCAAAAGTTAAACATAATACTGTGCAGATTACTGTAGCTTATAAATCCTTCATACCAATGTATGTGATGAAAGTAGTTTGTTATCCATTTGTTTGTACTTTTTGCTTTGGTGTTAAGTTTGTTAAAAGAAAAAGGAGCATCAAACGTGAATGGGTAGGCTACAAATGTAAGCAAGTCTAAAATTACTAATTCCTTGATAATAAACCTATCATCATTATTTCGAAATGCTTGAAATTCTATTACACAAGGCTTTACACTCACTTCTTCATCCCCTCCGCTCATCATGGCACCTAGCGATCAACTAAACTGTTTTCCACACCACGGTAGGTTAAATACCAGGCCGTACAGTTGCAGGCGCGTTGGTGTATATTTAACGTGGGCACCGTCCCCAATAGGCCTACCCCACGTGTGTTCTTCTTTACTAAGTCAAACTTTAGTCTTTTTTAACTTCTTCTTCTTGTGTTTCGTTTTCTTCTTCTTCTTGTTTCTCCGTTTCTCCTTCCTGTGTTGTTTCTTCTGTAGCTTCTGTAGCGATTTCTACAAGTGGTTCAAAATCCTTTAACTTTTTCCACATGCAAACTTCATGAGGTATTCTATTAAAAATAGATGTATTCACAGGTCCGTACACGATGGTGCTATCAGGTTGTTTTTCCAAAGTATCGACCAAATATTCTTTAATAATAGCGCTTGCAAATACCAACTGTCTCATGTACCTTGTAATAGGTTCTGTTGCGTAGTTTAAAACGTAGAATTCTTCACGTGACAGTAGAATCTTATTTTCATGTTGAGTCAAGTCTCTAATTCGCACTTGTAGTTGTCCACGATGTTTAACAATATCGATTTCATTGTCACAATCCAAAAGTCGAATATGTGTTTTCCTTCCACACAAACTGTTAGTTAAATAACATTCTATTAAATGTACATGTTTCAAAAATGACTCCCAAGCATTTTGCGAAAATAAAACCTTTTTTGTTCCATGGTGTAGTATTACTGTAGGGGAATAATCCAATGACTTCATCAATCCAACTGATACACTTTTACTGATGCATGCTGAGATGGGGTAAAAGATTCGCAAAAAAACTTCAGTTAAAATGTGAGGAGGAATATTTTCTTCAACTTTCTTCTTCCTCTTTGGTACTACCTTTGATGGGTCTGCATTACTTTCCTCCTCTCTATCTCTTTTACCAAACTTTAAAAATGCAGTTATTTCCTTGATGATTTCTTCTTCACTAGTATTATCACGTTCCAATAACGGTGCTACCTCTGCATCACCTTGTACAACAGATGGAGAACTCATTTTGTAGAAGATGTTGCCCATGCGACGATAGACGATCAACTGAAGACCTGCATTGTTGCTCCGCTATTTATAGGTTAGCGACAGTGGCGGTGCCGGTGGTGGTACAACGTTTTACAATACCGTCTTTACGATACCAGTCAACGGTGTGTATGTAACAATTTTATCGTGCAAAATTAAACAATACGCAGATGTATTTGCAGGTACGTTTTCTTGAAATTCCATTTCTATTTTTATATCAACACTAGACGATTTTACAGATTCGTTTTGTTTGGAGCAATCAATTACAACAATCGGAGCTTTCGATTCAAACTGTACGGGAGATAGTAGAGGTGTGTTTGTTTTGCCGTAATATGAATTTTGGAACCTAGCGTACATATCGTATAAAACACTGTACCTTTTTTTATCAAAAGAGATATTAAAGTTGTCGTAGGGAAAGAATTGTGAATTCAGGAACACTTTACAGTTTGTTAATTTACAATGGTCAAATTCACCAGCATTTTCAGTTAATATACTTTTTTTCTTTGTTTGTAATCCAAAGATTACATATCTCGCTTTTTCCAAATGAGTAGAAGTTTTTACAGTCCATTTATGCCGTTGTGTTGAAGGTAAAACGGGGTATTCATGAAACTCCCAGCTTCTGAATGGCATTACAATGTCTCGATCTGATTTTAACTTTCTTAATAATGTAATCCTGTGTTCATCATTTAGTCGCACATGTGGTACTCTCCAAACAATCTTGTCTAATGTTAGTTTCCAGTCTAAATTGGCTTCAGTTGTTCCAGCAGATGCTTTAATAATATCATTATCGTTTGATGACCTTAATAAAACTAGTTCTTGTTTTACATTTATTATTATTCTTCTGTAATCTTCAGCAAATCCTAAAAGTAATCTTAAAGGTACGTAAAAATCAAAGTTTCCCGAAGCGTCAGGAGTAATTATACTTTTGTCTGGTGCAACCCATCCTGCAACAGCTAACAGATTCTTCTCATTTGGTGTTAAAGACGCTAATCCTTTTAATGTAGGTACTGGAAATTCCAACCTTTTTTGTTGAATCGACTGTAACTCCTGACATTTCATATCTAATCTCGTCAAACAAAAATGCCATAGGATTATTTATGAACGGAACAGTGGTTCCAACAGTACCGTCAGCTTTTGTTACTTTTCCTTCAATATATAAATAACTTTCGCATGGAAGAGTATAAATGTCTTGTTGTTGTATAGGAATCCTAATTTCATCGTTATTGTTTAATTTGGACGAAGCGTAAGGGTTGTGCGTGTGATATTCCTTTTCCCATAAGGTCTCGTCGAATGTTGGGCCCTGCGCTATATCCAGTATATCCATTGTTAATGACCTTTAATCCAATTTCTTCTAGAAAACGAATGTTGTCACTTGTTAATCCTTCTACAGCTGATGAGCTACTGACCTCTTTGCTGGTTGGCTCTCTCTTTTTAAATGATAACCCCATTATCTAAGCGGATGATTTTATATGTATTCTTACAGTAATAGCTTCTCCTCGAAAGTCAATAAGGTTTCCGTCTTGATCCACTATGTTCAGCACGATGTCTGAAATGAAACTGGTGTTTAACGGTAGGTACACAAGGTTTTGAGGCTTTTCTACTATCTTGAAACCCGGTGCGACTGATGGGTAGAATGTGTGTAATATATGCCGATTTTCTCCATCTCTGTAGGATCCTTGTATAATGTTACATGTAATGTCTATGCTGTTTACTTTGATGATCGTCACAGTTCTATTCCCAGAATGAGTTGTATTAGGTTCTAATACCTTTGTTTCCTTAGAAAACCCCAATAAACTGCCAATTGAACGTTCTTGGCCAAAATCAATATAATACTTAGAAGTAATTTCGGCTTTCATTGTATTGTTATTGCCTTTTATCGTTATATTTTCTTTTCCCATATGTTTTTGTATAAATTCATTTATATTATCAATTTCATAAGCTCCTGTTGGTAAACTGAATTCTTCCAAAGCTGAATACTTTCCTTTATCATCTTTTGTCTTGTAATAATGTATTTTGTTATTAATTCCTTCACTAACGTTTGGAATAGAGTTATATGTTGTTAAATCCAATAATGCGGCTTCCCATAGTCTTCCTTTTTGAAAACGTAGCGCTGGAAACAGAATACTGCGCAAAGTACATGAGTTACCGGTTAATGACACTGTATACGAAGACATCTTAAAGTTGACTAACACTTTTAGCTAAAAAGTCTAATCATAAATGATCGCAAATGGATGTATCATCAGGTTGTTTTCTTGTATGATTGTAAAAAACATTTTCTGCCGCACGAAAGTATTGTTGAAGTTCTTTCGGTGGTGGAAGGTCTCCAAAACTGTCGAAATAATAAATGGTTTTACCAAGTTTCTTGTAACACACCCAATGAGTGCCTAATCCTTCACTATTATCCAAATTTACAATACCAGTCTCATTTTTCCACATTTTAACCGGTAATTCATCTTTCATAAATACTCCTCTAAAAAATGGGATTTTCAAACAAGAAGCATATGTAATCAGTTCTTAATTGGTCAATTCTTTGTTTTTAATTATTAATTGCTCTTTCTTATTTAATACACACGATACGGTCTTAGGTATAATCCTCCTCCCTTTTTTATCATTGACCATATTGTTGGTTTTTTTTTAGCTTTACCACTGGTAGATCGACGTTTTCTTCTGATATTACCTCCTTGTTTCTTAGCGGGTTTTTTCCCACGCCTTCTTCTCTTTCCTCCTCCAAACGTAGTTTTTGCTTTCATTGCTGCTGTTACTGCTAAAGACGCTGCTTTTTCACCAATACTCACGTCACTAGATTTTACTCTTTGCCAAGCTTTCTCAGCAAGTGCTTTATCCGCTATTGATCTATTTTTAGTATCACCAAATTTGGAATACGCTATATCGTGCTGTTTACAAGCCTGATCGAGCTTATTTATTCCAGGATCTCCTCTAGCAAGGCGTTTCTCTAATTTGGTTCCAGGACCACAATATTGATATCCTCCAGGTAAATGTAATTCCACAGGTAATAAATCAATCGCCTTGTTAACTATAGCTCCAACCGGTTTACTCAATAGAGAAAATGCTGTTGATGCTATTCCCCTTCCTCTCTGTAATCTCTCTCGATTATGACTGATGCGTTTAACCCTCGACATGACTATTTATAGCAAAACCTACAATCAGTAGGTGCACTCTATAAATGTTTTACAATGAATGTAATATCAGTTTTGGTTTCTTGTATTATATACTGTTTAAAATCCATTTATTATATAGAAATGGATTTATTAATTAAATGTAGACATATTAAATAAAAGTAGTAAAAATATAAATAAGGTGTAATTGAAGATGTTCCAGATGTTTCTCCGCTGGTGATGGTATCGTTGTCTTCGGTAAAATGAATAAACTTTAAATAGTTGGCATGTTCCCTTAGAAACTTGCCACTTAATCGTTGGTAATTGAATAACACATCCCAGTCTAGTTTATCTTTAAAATTGTCAATGTAATTCTCAGAGAGATTTTGATATTTACTTATTACTTCCCAACAGTTATTAAAATTTGGTGTCATCTCTACGAGGAAGTCTTCTGAAAACTGTTGTCTTTGTAAAATATGGATCCAGTTAACTCTGTGAAAATAAATTCTTAACATAGTCATTGTAAAGAGGTAGTGTATGGAAAGTTGTTCCCAATCCATATATCTATCAAACCGTTGAACAAAACCATCTGTCAGCACTCCTTGGGGAAATCTCGGCTCTTGAGATATTAAACTCCACGCAGTAATATTGGATTCCATCATCCTCTCTGTATTATCTCTCGAATATGACTGATGCTTTATCCCTTATCATGGGTATTTAAATTCTTTTTTCTCTTATATAATCTTCATCGTTTTCTGTTGGTTCATTAATCACATTCACTTTATCCCCCTTTCCTAATGTCTTGACTTTAAAAGGCTCAGACGGTTTATCTAATTGATTAGGTTTTTCTGGATTGTGTATCTTTTTCCAGTCTAAATAATTGTGGCTGTCAACATCTGAAGCTACAGCTCTTCCTGAAGCCCGATGGATATAATTAAATAAAGCTGCACCAAACCTTTCCATATGTTTTTCATATTCTGTAGTCCATTTCTTGTGTACTATATCAAATATTTTCTTATTTACAGCGTCTCCATCCTGCTCACAATCACCTACATTTGACAATTTTAATTTTTTTACATCATAGCTTGTATCAGTTTCATTCTTTTTGTAAATCGTTAACAATTTTAAAGTCGCTAAATTTACTGCTTCACCATCATAAATGGGATGTTTTATATTGCTTAACCTTTTACCGGAAAATCCCCAATGGTCTTCGTGTACAATCGGGGTTCTTTTATCCATATATTGTACCGTAACCGCATCAGAAGACAAAAGCGGATCACCAACATTTTGAATTACTTTTCCTTCAAAATTATAATTACCATCAGGTGTTAACGGAAACCCAGCTCTTTTTTCACTATATCCAGATTTTACTCCAAACTCGGAATACCGTCCAAACTTGTCCACACTCATGATGTAACTGAATCGCTATCGTTTAGGTTCTTACTATATATATACGTCTACTGAACAATTATTTCTCGTTTTCGCAGTTCATCAACCAAAGCTACCCATTCGTTTTCTAAACCAGTGTGCCCGGCTTCCATAGCTTCATGTAATAACCTCATTCGATCAACTAACTTATTTATATCGTTGTAATATATTATATTGGTTTTATACAAATTTTTTAATAATCCCCTTCCAGATGTAGTAGGATCAGTTGTTTTTCTTTTTTTATGCAAAACATTTAATTCAGCAGAAGATAAAGCTCTTCTTTTAATTGGAGCTTTATTTGATTTCGAGGGGAAAAGACTAGATATAATGTTTGTGTATTTTATTGACCTGTTTCTATGAATAGGTAGGTCTTTGGAATATTTTTTTCTATGTGCATTTGTATACTCTAGTATATTTTTAAACAATTGTAAATCCTTTTTAGTATATTTACCAGGATTATTTTTAAAGATGAGTTCAAACAAACCTGTTGTACCTTTATATTTCTTATCACCAATAACTATATCATCATTTTCGTTTATATCTAACTTTCTATCTCCAATCATTAATCCTTTATCCTCTATTCTAGCTCCATATGTATGATAATTTCGATTAGCATGTGTGCCATGTAACATTTTTAATGTATATTTTCTTCCAAGTGTTCCTTTAAACATAATATCTGTGCCTAATTTGCTTAAGTTGGATGGGTTGATATCCTCTTCTTCTGCTCTTGTATCTTCCGCACTTGTATCTTCTGTACTTGTATCTCCTGCAATGTTCTTTTCCCTTAAATCTCCTATATCTCCGCTTTCTTCATACTCGTCGCTTTCTTCAGATGTTTGTAACTGGTCAGAACTTTCATCATTCTGAAATTCTTCTTCATATTTGGAAATTGGTAGCATTTTGTCTCCTTCGAAGCGAATTGAAGGTTTTTCCATATTTTGTGCTAATCGCTTTAAAGGTTCAGTAACAGGTTTGAATGTTGTTTCTAAAAATTGCTCTCTTTCATTTATACCTGATTTTAAAGCTCGGTTTTTTTGTCTAATAGAATCACTAAGTGATTTTATTTCCTTTAATAGCTTTTCCTGGTTAACCATCTTCACACCTTGACGACTTGTACAGTAATACCGCTAATCAGTGTATTAAAACGAATTCATCAAAACCTATTCTATAACGACCATCTTTTATAGCTTGATCTTTCATAATAACCAAAAATCCATACTTTTCCGCCCATGCTTTTCCGCAAAGCTCTTTAAACTTTTCAAATGGCATATCCGCATTCACATGATCGTTATATATATGTTTTAGGTTAGTATCATCTTGTTTGAATACAATTAGAATATTTGCATTATCTCTGATAAGTTGTTTTGGGATTTTGCTATAAGTTTGTCCTATATATATGCTGTCGATGTTATTATGTCTTCCCATGGCAAAGTAGTTTCTAATAGTATCCTGATTTTCACAAGATACATCGTCAAATATAAATACAGAATACGGTTTCGCTTCGTTTGGTTGCATAATGCTATCACTAGCGTTAAATTTGTAAAAATTAACATCAGACACATCAGATAGGATTTTATCCAGCAATTGATACTTTGGTTGATGTAGAGACTTTGAAAAAATATATAGGTTACTAAACCTTAATCCCTGCGGATTAGTGATCAAATTAAAGACAACATTGGTCTTTCCACAGTTTGAGGGGCCACTTACTATACATCGAACAGTGTTTGGAAGTAAACTACCGTGTTTACCATTGTTGATTTTAACGTTATCCACAGTTAAATCATCTATGTTATTAATATTGAATCGATCTTTATGGTGAATAATCTCCATCCTGCTCAAAGGTTAACGATGAAATGAGTTGCTTGTATTAAACCAAGTCCTTTATAGGTATCCATGAATCCTCAGTTTTGTTAAACCCTAACCACCGCACTTTAACTGCGTCCTTTTTTCTTTGTAACACTTTTTCAACAAGATATACATCACCTACTGTTGACTTTAACATTTCATGTCCATAAAATGCACCTTGCAACAAATCTCCTTTGTTATCTTTTAGGATATACGTTTCAGGTACAGTCGGTTGCACTTTATACACTGTAAAAACTTCATTCGTCCAATTGGGAAGGTATTTTTTGGTAAACACTCCCTTATATTTACTAATCCGTACTTTATCACTTACATTAAATTTTCTTGGCTGCATTTTTTCTACTTTAGGCTTTGTATATTTCTTTATGCGTTTTAATACATCTTTTGCATTTCTTCTATTTACTTTGTTAGGTTTCATACCAATAGTTCTATGAAACCTGTTGTTATAATCATTTATTAATTGTGGTAAAACATCATACCATACGTAAGAACCTCTTTTTGAAAATTGTTTATACAGTGCTCCTTTTAAGGTTCTATTAAATCTTTCTACAATAGCAGCTTTTTTCTCTGAATTTGTAGAATAATGATTTATTTTATATTTATTCATTAACTGTGCAAAGTTTGTATTAAAGTATTCTGTTCCATCATCAGTTTGTAAATGTTTAATTTTGTTTTTATCTCTTTTTATGGCTATTTCCATGGCTTCTGTTACGCTTTTACCAGTCTTGTCCTTTAGAGGCAAAGCGTCTGCAACTTTTGTAAAACAATTAATAATTGTGAGTATATATTTAAATCCTTTGTTTATTCTGCTATGCGGTCGCATTTCAATTAGATCCGCTTGATATAGATCATTTATCCCTTTTATAACAGTATTTCTTCTTGGAAACTTTATTCTTGCAGGTTTGTGTAGTTCATTAATAATCTTCTCCTTCAGGTCTGACATGATGGTTTCACGAAGGCAGCTGATATGGTATTAAATATTCTTTGGTATAAATCTGCTTATATATACATATAGTTCAAGGTCATTCAAAACTTGTGTAAAAAAAGGGGAAACACAGCTTAACATTGCTGTGTTTCCCCTTTTTTTACGGAAAGGAAAAGGATCAAGGATCTAGGACGATGAAAAGGTTACTCGTCAATAGGGTTGAGGGAGTAGTGGCCGAATGGCAATGTGTTGATTTTGTCTGGAAGGGTTTGTCTTTTGTCGTCATTACAGGATAGCGCCTTTTTAACTTCAGTCACGCTGTACAGCTGATGGTTAAAACTTCTGATGGTGTTGAATTTAGCTGTAATGATGTTATCTTCAAATAAGCATTGCTTGTAGTGTTCAAAATGCACTTTCTTTTTTAAATATAAACTCTTTACACCTTTAGCTTTCTTAATATAGCTATTCTTCTTTTCTTCTTCTTTTTCATTATAGAGTTTCAAAGAATATAGTTTAGACATCAGTGCAACAATCTCTTCAAGCAGAACACCATTAGCCTCATCCTTGAATTTGCCTAGTACTTTTTTGTGTCTGTCATTGTCGTAGTTTGGATGATCTTTTGGATAATCGGAGAAATCAAAATCGTTCTTGTAAATAAATGTACGTAAATCTTTATACATGTCCAATGTTACTATGCGATATATGAAAGCGTCAGTGTCCATATATGTAATAGATATATTTTCTCTTCCGTAGAACGCCACCATTTTGTTGTAGTGAAAATCGTACATGTGTGTTTTTGAGATGTCCAAGATTGACATGCCTATATACAAAGGACGATCCATCTTCACACTCGTCTTCTTCATGGACACTGCTACAAGTTTTTCATTAATAATTATAGATGTTCCAAAATTTGGCTGCTGTACTAGTTTCTGTAATTTTTTTGCGTCGGTAACAAGTTTAACATTTTTGTGTCTTCTTTTGTTTTCCAATGTTTTTCCAAATATCGCATTATTCATTAATTTAAAAAAATCTTTTTGAAAGTCTGATGTAGCTGCTGCTCTTCTGATGGTATTTGAATCAATGTAGGGTTTCAACCAGCATGATTGAGAAAATTCCAAAACTCTATTAATTTTTGTTAGACGTAGTCCTAATTCGATAGCTTGTTGAACCACCCAAAAGTGAGCCACGTAGCGTTGTTTATTATTTAATGTCATCATTAATTTGGGGTGTTTTCCAATTGGTGAAATTTCTGTTTTAGCAAGAAGTGGAAGGTCATAATGAAGATCATGTAAATTTTCTGGGTATTCAAAATCGCAATCCAAAATATATCCAGTGTCACCATGTTTCGGAATTTGTAAAATATCGCCAATAGAGTCGGGATTAATCCATTTAAAGTTATCAAAAGGAAGTGGGTTTGACATTGCCCATCCGTACAAATTATTTGCATCGAAATATCCTAAATAGGTTGACGGTTTGGTTTCATCGTAATCGGGAAGGTATTTGTTGTTGGCTTTGACATGTCTGGTAACACTTTGGGTCAATCCGCCTCTTACTCCAGCTTCAACCACTAAAACCATGTCAATGTCTGTTAAAAGTTGGAGTTTGCATTTTGTTTCTTTTAACATGGCTTGCCAAGCTAATCCTGGTGAAGTATACGAATGTAGAGGGTCCAAACCGTATGCAGCAAAACAGGTGTTTCGGAATTCTTCCATTACATCACAAAGAAGAGTTACATCTAGTTTGACATAAAAGTCCGAGTAATCTCCTAAGGTCTTCATATCTAACTCGTTCCATACTCGACGTGCGTGTTGATAGTCCTCAAGTGATATTTCCGAATCATTAAGTTTGTTTTTGAAGTGTTCTGGTGGAGGTAGTGATGTTTCATCAAATCTATGCAGTCCATCTATGTAATCATATGGGAATACTCCTTTTCGAAGAACCAAATTCATTTTACTGTTTGGTACAATTTTGCTTGTTTCGATCAAATCTTCTCTTCTTAAATTTTCTGATAATTTCATAAGGCTGAAAGGCATAAATCTATAGGAATCAATGAATCTAAGTTTTATATTGCCGATTTTTTTAGAAAAGCTAATAAATTTTTCCATGGTTGTTGCCAAGACATCTATTGCTCCATTATCTCTCCCTAATTCCGGGATTATAAAGTGAGAGTCGTATCCACTAAGATTATGTAAAACAACGGGGATAAAATTTGGAAGTTTGTAGTTTAAGTTGCAAGAGTTACAGGCTGCACCTCTGTAAGCTCCTGTAAGATGATCATGGTCTCGCACTTTAACATTATCCGGTGTAAAGGTGTTAGTACACAGATAACATGTTGTTGCTGAATCATGTTGTTGAAGTTCACCTTCAGTCATAGGTGTCATCGGTAACACATTTCTATACATTTCTTCCACCTTTTCAGCTATGTTACATAAATCATCGACAAAGTGTCGAGCTGCTTCTTCACCACGATAAATTTTCGGCGTAGACGACAGTTCATATTTACAAAGATTATCTTCAGAAAGCGTGGACTTTACTATTAAACAATAGCTGTTTGGTGTGTGCTGCTGGTATTTGCTCCTTCTTGTTACGTTCTCTTCTTGATGTTCGAGCGGAAGTAAAGACGCTTCAAAATCAGCGTATACAGCAACAGGTACACGGTATTGTTGTATTACTTTATCAAATTTTATCTGCGCTCTGCTGGGATGTGGCAATTTAACTCTAACCTCATAGTTTCCATTACATAACCTTTGATGTTCTACTAACCATTCTGAACCTCCCCTTTTTAATGGTTTGCCTACATGACAAAAACATCTTTTGCAAATTGTCATCTTTTTTTCATGCTTAGATAATTGTTTAGAAACAAGACTTTCAAATTTTTTGATATACACAAAGTGTGAAATATCGCCTTTAGTAATCAATAACAAATCGGTATGATCTCTGCGCTCATTTGGTGTTATACGCAAGGGGTACACATTGTTTGACGAATCAAATCCGAATAGGTTGACGGAAGCTGAAGGATTTTGTTTTTCAAATTTTGAAACGTCTGTTATAGCAACAGGGTAAGTCATCCCTTGAAAATTATATCTATGTTGTACTTCTTCATAATAGTGACTTGGTCTTTCCGGATGAATTGTTACATATTTGGCCAACATGGCATATTTAAAACACTCAGTTTCTTGATTTTGTACGTTGACGCAGGATAAGGTATTTCTAATCTTTGTTGGTAGAGGGATGTAGCTACTTCCTCGAATTCCATAGCTGTGTTTGTGTACTCTTAAGTCTAGCCCTGTGATGCTTAACAAACTCCATCCAGAGCCTCTTCCTTCATGTTCTTGTATTTTTGTCATTAGCTCTTCAAAACATTCAGATACGATTGAATCAATATCTGACGAAAACATAATAGTTCGGTTTTTTGTTAAAAACCCTCTCGGTGAAGTTTCATTCTGAGTGTTTGTAAATAAACCATCTAGTAATAGGCCAAATTTAATAAAATTTAATCTTTTTAATTCATTTTGCAGAGTTTTACTTACCAATCCTTTTGCGTTATTTAAAAATTCTTCGAGTTGTAATTTTGCATTGTCAATTTTAAAGTGGGTTACTACATTACCCGGAAGTGCTCGGGCATGTAGTTCTACATTTACTGCTGTTGATGCTGAAGGACGGTGAAGTGTAGACAGAGCATGCGTAGAACTCGATGCAGCTGATGATGTTGAAGGACGATGAAGTGTAGACAGAGCAGGCGTAGAAGTCGATGCAGCTGATGATGTTGAAGGAAGGTGAAGTGTAGACAGAGCAGAGGTAGAAGTCGATGTTGATGGTGCATATTGAATTACAGTTGGTCTGGAATGTTGGTGTTGAGCTAACATTTGATCTATTTCTTTCAATTCTTCTTCTTCATATTTTTCATTTTGGTTGTTGTTATGTTTTAGTTCATTATGAATCATTAAAAGAAATTCATCCTTAAATGAAGACTTGCAAATATCGCAGCGATGCATAATGTAGGTGCGATCTCCACAAAGGTCAAGGCAATAATGAACAACACTGCAAATGCCCCTCTATTTATACCCTAGCAAAAGTGGTGGGGGTACGTATTACGTTAAGTTTACTATTTTTTTTTTGCATTTTATATTTACTATTGTAGCTGAAGGCTACAAAGTTTTGTATTTAGGTCAAGGTCATTGAACATATTTGCCAAAACGGGGAATAGAGCAGTAAATGATTTCATATTAAACCATAAACTGATCTATTCCCCGCTCTGTATTTAACTAAGGCAATTTTCTCCAACAGGAACATTTGATAGATTTTAAACTCGGATGTGAAGTCGGATTGTACACATTGCATCTCGATCAACTAAAAATTTCATAAAACAATAGGGATCTTCAGTTGTAGATTCATCTTTAACATATTCGATGGTCAACATTGCAGAACGAAGATCATGTGGAATTACATCGACTTTTATTAGTCGCCTTTCGATTTCAAACCGTTTTGTTATTGATGTAAGTTTTATCACATCATCGATATCGAGGAGGGGAAAGCTGTAACAAACGGAGTTTCCTGGTGGGTTCATAATGCCGATATGATAAATATACACTGTTGCATCGTCTTTAAATAGACGTTCCCCCACCATTAAATGTATAAGTTACCCAACTTTTTCAGTCATGTAAATGGGTCAAGGTCATACAACGATATTACCAAAACGGGGAATAGAGCAGTAAGTGATTCTCACTATAACCACAAACTGATCTATTCCCCGCTTTGTATTTAAAGTAAACTATTTGAAGACAACAAAGACTTATTCAGATTCTTCCGATGATAATGATGATGATGATGAGCTCATATCACTAAATAAGCGACGACGAACACAAAAGTTCCCTGTGACTGGATCTAGAACTACATCATCGATATTAATGCTGCTTGGAGGGGTTTCACTATCAACAAGGTCCATTTCCTCCAAACAGAGCAACTGATGATGACATTCTGGTTCATTATCATCGTCGTCGTCGTCGTCAGTCAACAGCTCCAACAGCTCCATCTCTCCAAGATATGGTTCACTGCTAGCAAACTCACTCAGTAGTTCAAGATCACTAAATAGTTCATCTTCCATCTCTGAATCGTCTTCGTCTTCATCTTCGTTTATATTTACTGGAATATTTTGAATCAATTCCAGTATAGTCTTCTTAGAAGGGAAAATGTTATCTCTGGGCGACATGATTCCAAGTAGCAGACTGGTTTTACCACTAATACGAAACCACCTTTTATACCTGATTTTGGTGGTAGTGGGGGTAAGTGTTGAAAGTGCAAGTGGTAGGGAAAAGTGATAGGGAAGAGGTATTATTGTAACACAAATGATTAAGTCCTGTAAGTGGGTCAAGGTCACCTTATCCTATTACCAGAACGGGGAATAGAGCAGTAAGAGATTCTTATTCAAACCTCAAACTGATCTATTCCCCGTTCTGTATTCCCCCCCCCCTTTGGCCTTTTATGTAGTTTATGAGGTTGTGTAATAAAGGCACAGGACGTAGCCTTCTCGTAATAATTGGTCAATTTTTTTCTTCAAAGGGATTGGTTTTACATCTATTTTTACTTCTTCTGTTCCACGAATACCCAATCCTTTGACCTGAACATGTTGGTACTCCGTTAACAGTTGGTAAACACGCTGGATAAAAGTGTCCGCTTTAGCAGTAGAGTCAATATAGTGGAGGTATACCATGGTAGATGCTCTCTTGATGCAATTCAGAACCAAAGTGATAATTGTCTCTGCAACATCGGGCTTATATACCCATCGTTTTTTTTTTGTTTTTTTTTTGCTTTAGTTACAGGTTTGGAACAATATAAAATGTTATGTTAATCTTCCATCCATTATCGACTAACCTTACCATATTGCCAAAGATTTTATATAACTTTCTACTATAGTTTGTTTCAAATGCTTCATTTTCGCTACTATAAACTTCACTTGTTGGTCTCCACATGTACAATTGACAACTAACCTCTATATCAAGATACCGTAGCAGTAATCTCCTTACAGCAAGCAACTGATCAATGTTTTCGACCCGTCTGCTAACTATTATAGTTGCTGCAGAGATAGAAGGAGTGGATGCACTAATTTTCAGCAGAGTACTAATTTTTACCAACGATGGAGAACCTCCTTTATACTTAGTTTAGGTGGTGGTGGGGGTTAGGAAAAGATATTGTTGTTGTAAGAAATAAGAAGATCTTTCATTATTTTTTATCAAACGAATATTTTCTAAGTCCCAAGGTCATTTACACCAGTTGCCAGAACGGGGAATAGAGCAGTAAGTGGTTCTTACTTTGACCGCAAACTGATCTATTCCCCGTTCTGTATTCTTCCGTTCAGTATTTCCAAACCATCTTTAGTCAGTTGAAACAAATTGATCAATTTCGAATGTTACAATTTCATTAAGAATTTTTTCTATTGCAACATCACCATCATCAAGAAAAACTTCTTTAAGAGTTGAGTTGGAGATTGGTTGATCAGGCAGTTGAGGCGAAGTCAATGGTTTTTCCAACTCCATTTGTAAAGTTTTAATGTATTTTGTCGCGTGTTGTATAATTGATAATCTTGACATTTTTGGACTAGCAAATGGTAATTTTGATTGTAGTATCTTGTATGCTTTATTTACTTTTAGCACCCTTTTCTGCTCTCGAACATTTCTAGGCTCTCTATGTAAGTTGGATGATCCAGCTTGACTGTCCATAGCTGACTAATTACTAAGTTCTGGAGCGGCCGCTTAAATACCCCGCTTACCTATACCATTAGAGTGGGGGTAGGTAGTAGAGTGGGGGGTAGGTAGTAGAGTGGGGGTAGGTAGTAGAGAAGGAAAGTTTTATTTAACAGTTTTATTTTTCTATCCTATCCGCAGATTTTCTAAGTCTGTGAGTGGGTCAAGGTCGTCTGAACATATTGCCAAAACGGGGAATAGAGCAGTAAGAGATTCTCACTTTGACCTCAAACTGATCTATTCCCCGCTTTGTATTTCAAAGGACTTTAGTTTTAAGATAGTTACTCGTCCTGATCTTCATCCATAAGGAAGATTTGTTTGTAAGCTGAAGGTTCTTCAGCGAAAAAATGTTGGTCCGCTAACTCATCCTCTTTAAGAAAAACGGATTCAAAAGGTGGAGGGTTGTGTAAAACTTCTTTGTGAATTGAGGACGGTTCTTGAAGCTGCGATTGTAGGTTTGCAATGTATTTTATTGTCTTTTGTATAGTGGTTAATTTAGAATCATACGGATTGGAGGATGGTAATATGCTTCTTAATACTTTATAACGGTCAGCGATCTTTGTTCTCATTTTCCGAGAACTAGCATTGTTTCTCTCGGTTTTGAGAGATCTCGAGTTTAAGTTTGGCGAAGTATTACTAGTCTCTGGAAAAATGTTGGATAGAATCATAGCCTGGACAAGTATCGATGGGGCAGCAGAAGATGAAACAGTGATGTGCTCCATGGTGTCTGAGGTGGGCGAATACAAGCAGCAGACTAATTTTACCATCGATAAGGTGTCTCTTTTATACCCAATGGAAGTGGGGGGGGGGAATATATGTTGAAAAACAACATATATTTCAATGTTGTTTTTTACCAAACGAAAATTGTCTAAGTCCCAAGGTCATCTAAACAAGTTGCCAAAACGGGGAATAGAGCAGTAAGTGGTTCTCACTTGGACCGCAAACTGATCTATTCCCCGCTCTGTATTTTAAAGTAAACAATAACTCTTCTCACTATTGAGCAGCCTTTGTTCTTTGAAGCTCAAGTTCTAAGTCTGCAACCAGGCGAAAGTCTGCATCATGCTCCTCCCATTGTTCAGGAGAACGCGGTTGACCACACCACTTAGTAAAGGCGTACCTCATCGCCTCATTATACTCCTCCAGGATAACATGATAGGGTCTTGGTTGTTGCGTTGTAGACTGCATCGATGATGTAGTTTGTTGCGGTTGAGACTGAGCACCATTCTCTGCAACCTTATTAATCTTATAAACCTCAGTCATTTCAGCAGCCTCAGCAATCGCGTACAACTCCTCTTCGCTAATTTGCTTTCCCCATGTGTTGCTGTTGACGCTCATGACGATACAACTAATAGTTATATTCCGAATCGCTTGCTTAAATACCCGATTACCCCCTCCCTTCTTCACTGTTGAATAATATCTTTAGTATAATATTTCTCCTCTTTCCTTTTACGTTTATCTTTGTCTTAGTGTAAAATATCTAAGTCCGTTATCTAGGTAAAGGTCGTTGTAACATTGTAAAAAAAGTGTGGACAACCTATTTACACTCTGCAGCATATGCTACAAATTGTAAATAGGTTGTCCACACTTTTTTTTTTTTAATTTGGAAAAACTTTATTTAATTTGGAAAGAATGTTTTTTTTTTACAATTTTCTCCACACAGTGGTTCCTGAATCGCCTCGGATTAGATAGTGCTTTTTCGTAGGGTTTTTGGGATGACGCATGCCTTTAGGTAATCTTAAAATGTAAAGGTGGTCTCCACATTTTAACATGACCTTCAGGAATCCCATTATTTTTACAAAGACGTATTGTTTGTTTTTAGCTAGCCTATTAATCCGAGTCTTAGCTGGTTTCACTGTCGGATGTGGTGAAGAAGGAGAAGCGGTATTTTTTAAATGAAGATTGCACAGTTCTTCATTTAAAGTACACTGTTTTGCACAGCGTTCGCCTTTCTTTGCACCTTTTTTGAAGACATAATTACATAGTTGTGCAGGACGTATGCACCTCCTATGCAATGACTTTAATTGATTAAATTTCTCTGAAGGAGATTAAATATTTGTGCAAATTACTGAAGGTCTGGTTGAACTAGTGGAAGGTGGAATTTCCATTGGGGGTCTTGTAAATATTTTAGAGCTTGAGGTGGAGCTTGATCTCGAGGTGGAGCTTGATCTTGAGGTGGATGATAAGGAGGAGCTCGAAGAAGTCCTTGATCTCGAGGTAGATGATGAGGAGGAGGAGGAGCTCGACGGAGGCCTTGATCTCGAGGTGGATGACGAGGAAAAGCTCGACGAAGACCTTGATCTCGAGGATGATGGTGAAGGAGAAGTTGGACGTGAGCGAGATGTTGAACGATCCATGATGGGTGGTGAAGTTGACTTTTCAGGGATGATCAGGGCCATTAAAAGAGCCTGACGAAGAATTGAACCAGCAGCCAAAGTCGAGGGTGATGCAGAAGTCGAGGGTGATGCAGAAGTCGAGGGTGATGCAGAAGTCGAGGGTGATGCAGAAGTCGAGGGTGATGCAGAAGTCGAGGGTGATGCAGAAGTCGGCAGTGATAACGGGTGTGACTCCATAGTTCTGAGTGTGAGCAAGCACAAGCAGTAGAATGATCTTACCAGTGATGGGAAGCCTCTTTTATACCCAATATAAGTGGAAGGGGGGGATGGAGATAGGCTATGGTTTAAAATATTAATCTTTCTATATGTGACCAGACAAAAGTTTATAAGTCCTGTCAGTGGGTCAAGGTCATCTGAACTTGTTGCCAAAGCGGGGAATAGAGCACAAATTGGTGCTCTATTCCCCGCTCTGTATTAGGGGACAGGTAATTACAAGCAATGATTTTAATAACGAAAAATAAAGAAAAAAACCCCTAAAAAAGAAAAATCACAACAGTTTCTCAGGCTAAGAAAGGTAATGTCAACCGGTTTACATGGCCGTATTGACAAGTCCGGTTTTCAGGGCCGAACCTTATTGTCAGGGGGTTAGGAAAAGGATGAGAAACAAATTACATTACTTTGAAACAAACTGGTCAGTTAGAGTTAAAGTTAATTTTACAAAGAACAATCAGTATCACTGAAACCCAGTCGGACGTATATCAGCGAACGGGCGTCAGGATACTGCGGTCAGTTTAACAAAGGTCACAACAGCAACACTGAAACCCAGTCGGACGTAGATCAGCGAACGGGCGTCAGGCTACTGCGAACCAGTGTTTTGACCAAGGTAGTTTACAAAGACCGACATTTAAATTACTTTGATAACAAACCCCACGGATATAAAGACTTTACCCAGGGATAAGGATGTGTAAGGAAGGTACATATTTCATCATTAAATAAAACACTTGAAACCAACACCAACATTCATTAAACTAACTACATTAATTAGCAGCAATCTACAAGCGATAATCTAACAAACAAACTACCATGCTTAACAAACTACCATGCACATGCAAAGGCGCGGATCTCTTAATTGCGCGTCGGGCCCAACGCACACTTAAAAGACCTACGCTGCAGCAGAATGCAACCCGGACGGACGTAGATCACGAACGGGCGGCAGCCTACTGCGAAGAGACTGCGGACTGCTCCCGCTTATAAAGGCGGCGGTCAGTGGTGGGAGGTGACTCCGCCCCTTGACGTCGGGGGGGGGGATGGAGATAGGCTATGGTTTAAAATATTAATCTTTCTATATGTGACCAGACAAAAGTTTATAAGTCCTGTCAGTGGGTCAAGGTCATCTGAACTTGTTGCCAAAGCGGGGAATAGAGCACAAATTGGTGCTCTATTCCCCGCTCTGTATTAGGGGACAGGTAATTACAAGCAATGATTTTAATAACGAAAAATAAAGAAAAAAACCCCTAAAAAAGAAAAATCACAACAGTTTCTCAGGCTAAGAAAGGTAATGTCAACCGGTTTACATGGCCGTATTGACAAGTCCGGTTTTCAGGGCCGAACCTTATTGTCAGGGGGTTAGGAAAAGGATGAGAAACAAATTACATTACTTTGAAACAAACTGGTCAGTTAGAGTTAAAGTTAATTTTACAAAGAACAATCAGTATCACTGAAACCCAGTCGGACGTATATCAGCGAACGGGCGTCAGGATACTGCGGTCAGTTTAACAAAGGTCACAACAGCAACACTGAAACCCAGTCGGACGTAGATCAGCGAACGGGCGTCAGGCTACTGCGAACCAGTGTTTTGACCAAGGTAGTTTACAAAGACCGACATTTAAATTACTTTGATAACAAACCCCACGGATATAAAGACTTTACCCAGGGATAAGGATGTGTAAGGAAGGTACATATTTCATCATTAAATAAAACACTTGAAACCAACACCAACATTCATTAAACTAACTACATTAATTAGCAGCAATCTACAAGCGATAATCTAACAAACAAACTACCATGCTTAACAAACTACCATGCACATGCAAAGGCGCGGATCTCTTAATTGCGCGTCGAGCCCAACGCACACTTAAAAGACCTACGCTGCAGCAGAATGCAACCCGGACGGACGTAGATCACGAACGGGCGGCAGCCTACTGCGAAGAGACTGCGGACTGCTCCCGCTTATAAAGGCGGCGGTCAGTGGTGGGAGGTGACTCCGCCCCGTGACGTCGGGGGGGGGGGGGGCACCTTGAACATGACCCAAATCGGGGGGGGGATGTGTCGTCATGAAGGGAAGGGGAACCGGATGTTGACCGGTTCTTAGCTTTCTACCCGTATATGGAAATGTCAAGGTTACACTTGGCGAGCCGCTTTGCTCCGCCGTCTGCAACCTCATTCCAGCTTTGTCTCTCGAACTGGAACTACGTGCCGATCAGCAGCGCTACGATGACTTCCCCTGTGAGCCTCGAGAAACTGCGACGTCTGAAGGAGTCCCTGAAGGAGACGGTTGAGAGAAGAAGTGGTTTTAAGAGACCAACTTCTTTCAAGGCCACAATAAGAAGAAATTTTAAGAACCATCCGCTCTACTTCAACCAACATCCGTCATCTGAGCATCGACCTTCGACTTCGACTACAAGTCAGCCTCGGCCTTCAACTCCACCTCTCACCGTGGATGAGGTGATGGAGCGGACGAGGGTGTTGAAGGAAGAAGAATTAGTCACTCCTCTAAACTTCACATCACTTAAATTTAGAAAGCTAAAAACAAATATCGAATATAAGTTTGTGGCAAGGCTCAGCGGAAACAGCTATATTTTGCAACATGAAGATTTTCACTTCAAGGTCCAACTGCCTTATTCCCTGCCGCAACCGCCTAGAATCCCATCCGAAAAGGAACTGTTTTTCGTCAGACAAGAGGGCAAGGCGCATTGGCTAATTAAATAAATTGACACATCCCTTGTCCATTTCCTCCACCTCGACTAACCGCAACTCCTTCAGGACTCCTCTTCATGGCACCAAAAACGGTCCTTTTCAGGACCACCCTAAGCATTTCAAGTTAGGGACTTGGCCTGTACATAGGCAGGAGACTGTTAGTCTTATGTTTGTGTGCAGCCCACTTTGTAAAAATTTCTAAGTCCCAAGGTCCTTGACCTTGACCATGACCTTGAACATGACCAAAAAAGGGGGGGGGGTTATAAAGTTTGTGCAAAGTATGTCATGTGGGTACTCAAATTACGCGGATTGATCAGACGAACAAATTGGTGCAAACAGAATTCAGATCCGACCAAGGGTATAGCGGTAATAGCTAAAAACAACTATTTAGAGGGTCTAACCTAAATAACTTCTTTATTTACGGTTTAAAATATATTAAGTGGGTACTCAAATTACGCGGATTGATCAGACGAACAAGTTGGTGCAAACAGAATTTAGATCCGACAAAGGGTATAGCAGCAACAGCGAAAAAACAACTATTTTCAAGGACAAACCGAAATAACTTCTTTGTTTTGGTTCAAAGTATAACATGTGGGTACTTCAATTAAGCGGCTTGACAAGCCAAACCAGAAGGTGCAATCTAAATGTAAATCTAACCAACAGTATAGCATCCGTAGCGTAAAAACGATGGTTTGAAGGACAAGGTAACGTTGTGGTGGGGGTTAGGTGTCTATCATACACGATAACGCTACATCATTATTCTTCCAGCTCTTGACGGATGAACATCTACCTAGAGGGACTGAAAAATGTCGCAGTTTTACAGGAACATGAGGAAGGTGACCTTCAGTAGTCCCCTTGACACTACTTTCTACTTCCCTGACAATGAAGACAGAAGGTCTACACTTTTAGTGGACAATGAGAGGTTTCGTCGAAGAATAATCGAGGTTGAAACACTTTTAACCAGTTGTTTGCTACGCAAAAAGAACCATATGAATACATGCACCGGTTTAGATCATAGTAGCTGTTATACTTATACACCGTTGAAGCGCAAACATTATTGAAGTTTTTAGTTACGGAGGTAAGGTCTTGTCAGTCTAAGAGCTAAACCCTAACTAACACATGTAAACGAGTTATTGTGCGATGTAAAACTTGGTGGGGAGACTGGTGTAGTGGGGGGACTGGTGTAGTGGGGGACTACCATCTGCCGCACACTTGCCACCTGCCGCCTGCCACCTGCCGCCACCCATCTGCCGTCCACCATCTGCTTCGTTCTACTACACATTTACCCCCACCATTTTGTTTGATACCAAAACGCTAGCTAGCGAATAGTCAGTACACCTCCGGCTCTCGACCGGTGAACATCGAGCTCTCCGAGACGCTCTTCACAAACTAACAATATCATTTCACTCAAGATCTGATGGATCTTTCTATTTCATTGCCGTCACGTATTATTTCCACCTGACAGCAATGAAATGCAAACACCTAACAGAACAGATAGGTGTCGAAGTATCTACCGTCTTTCTTCAGAAAGCGAAGTGATGGCCGCAACTCGTCCGGATCAACAACATCGATGACAACCAACAACGGGGAACTATTGTAAACATGAATTATTGTAAATAAAATAAAGTAATATTTGTAATATGAATTATTGTTAATAAAATAAAGTAATATTTGTAATTGTTCTACCTCGCACTCGTATCATTCGATTGTTTCATTCGATAATTTTCATTCCATATTTATTATCGATTAACTATCGAATCACAATCGTTTTACGAGTGCGAGGTAGATTTTTTAAAAAAAACTTCACCGTGACCTTGAACTTTGAACTTTACCTCATTTCGTCACAAAACCGCCTACGTCACTGGCTCAGCCTCAGATGACGTATTTTTTCACTCAGCGCATCCGGTCACTGACCGGATGTGACGTCACTTCCGGCGCAAAACCGGCAAACCCACACTACTACCCGCATTTCTGAAAACATTCGGGTTCAGAAATTACAGGACTTAAACAATCAAGAATTCCGTTTTAAACACCATTCGTTCGAAACTGTATATATATACAGTTTTGAGGGTACAAAACCCCCTCAAAATACCCCTTCGGATGGAGCGATCTGGCTGGTTTTCGAACTAAAAGTCATAAATGTTGCTTTACACGTTTATACCAAATTTCATCAAAATCGGATCATTTTACTTTCTCCCCCTATACATAGTATATGGAGAAAGTATTGTTTTCGTCAAAATTTTCGAATTTGAGTTGTTAGTGGAAATATTCGTTTTGGTGCTCCCTGAACCCAAAAAAGTGGTTTTTACGTGATGTCTGTCTGTGTGTGTGTGTGTGTGTCCGTGTGTGTGTGTGTGTGTGTGTGTGTGTGTGTGTGTGTGTGTGTCTGTGTGGATGTGTACAGAGCTAGAGCCCTGACCAATGGGCCGATTTTGATGAAATTTGGTATGTAGGTACTAATCCACGATATCTCCAGGCATTTTTTTCATTTTTTTGAATTTTTGATTTTTAAGGGTAATTATCCCCCAAAAACTGCCAAAAACATGAAAAATCCAAATTTCTCAAAAACGGCTCTAACGATTTTGATTAAATTTTAGTCGTTTGTAGAACTTTAGTTTTCCAACAAAATGACACCACCCGCATTGCTGTAAAAATTCGAGTTCAGAAATTACAGGACTTAAAACATCAAAAATTCAATTTTTTTGATTTTTCATAAAAATACATAAATATAAAAAATAATACTATTCACCATTAAAAAGAGCTCAAAAAACTAAATAATTTGGTATTTTGAATTACTATTCTACGATTGCTGGTTTCGGAGAAAATTGAAATTTTCATTTAGCGGTAAACGCAGTACGTTGTCCAATGTTATTCTTATGGGGAATACAAAAATTACTATTTCTCTCTTATTTACTGATCAATTTAATTCAAACTTGATATGCTTGTCAATTTAGCATTGACCAACAGAGTTAATTCGAAATATGTTGCCCCTTAATAACCCTGGGGGGGAATAGGGGGCATTTCCCCTCTTTAAACCACAAGTGTAGCAATTGATTCTGTAGTGCCTCCAAAGCAGGGATTTGGGTGGATGTTTTTTAAAACAACTTGTTCACAAGATTTTCTGTACATTCGACCGTGCTTTGTATTCTATATTTAGTAAATAAAAAGTAATTTATTCATTAAAGTTGGGCTAAAAGGGAGAAAGTATGTGTCAGTTTCCTGATACCGTTTATTTACGAGAGTTATCGTGCTCACGGACATATATATATATATATATATATATATATATATATATATATATATATATATATATATATATACAGTTTCGAACGAATGGTGTTTTTGGGGTCTGGGGACCTCAACACGAAAAGTTATCATGGTCCCGGGCCTAGGTCTTACCATGCCGAATACGGTAATAGCTTCTTCCCTATAGAGGACAATCGCTAAAAACATCATTATAAAAATCACAAGTTTCAAGATATTCTCAATGGCCAAACTTATACTGACGTTCACATTTTTACCAAACTCCACCTTTAATATTTCTGCTCTCTTACGACTTCCGGACTGTTTATTGAATAAAGTATTAGTGCAATGGTTTTCAAACGTTTTTGCAGCACGTCGGGACATTTTCAGAAGTGGTGCCAGCCTATAATAAGGTCGCACCATTCCACGTACAAGACTAACTCGAATTAAACATAAACATATTTTAAAATCTTTGCCCATTTACGAACTACTCGCGTGGCTGGTGCGCTGCTGTAGATGGGCACCGGAGATTCCACCGCGCGTCGACCGTTAGCCGGGATACCTCGGAGGCGCCCGATTACCATATTGTTCACACCGGTGGTCACCGGCCTAACAATTAGAGCCGCAACCTGGCAGTAGGTCAGACGGGCGACTTTATGAACTGCTATATCCACACAACTCTGCGTCTCGCATTTTCCTACACATCCCAATAGAGAGCTCTGAAGCTAGTGAGGTTGACCATTTTTTACTAAACCGTTCAGCATTATTACAATTGCTTCACAGGCTAAAGTTGAACGCAGTACATGCTTAGCATAATAATTGGCAGATTGAGGTCAGTCGGTTACCCCCTCAAACACAGTTCATAATTTTCGAAACAGGTACTACACACTATTTCCTATATTGAGTTCCACTGACTTATTTTCACATTGTTATCGAGACGTCTTGAGGTAAGCTTGGTTTGAGGCGGAGCTTTTTGAAATTGGACAGGAGCCCTGTGTTGAAATGTTGGACTCCTTTTAGAGATTTTTGAAAACAACTTTAATGCAAACTTTTTTATAAAATCTTCTTCGACCATGTCCTGTTTCAAAAGCGCGAGTGTTTTTATAAAAGCATACATATAACATTAAAGTGTCTAGTAATACTTCTCTGTGTAGTACCTAAGCAGCTGATTTTTTATAGAGACAGATATCTTTGGCTATGAATTTACTGACCTTACTCAACATATTCTGCTCTTTAAACCAATATTGGGATGGCTATCCTGCATGAAAATAATAATATCATGTTTAAAGATTAGACATGTCTTAAAACAGTTGCTCTTTAGAGGAACTTAATTAGTCCGAATGAATAGGAATAGGACATTTTATACATTAGCAGGTTTTGATTATTTCTGAGAATTTATAAAAAAGGAAGATAACTAAAATAATAAATAGCCCTTAGCAAAAAGGTAAACCATTTGTTTCGAAAAGTAACATTAACTTATAAATAACAAAAGTCCGTTTATTCGAGTACTCAAATTTTCTGATAGCTTACTGTCTGTGGGTGTGTAGATGTAAGACAAAATAAACTGTAATACCACATAAATGTGCATTAAATCAGCAGTAAAGAGGGCTTAATTGCGATATTAAATACTCAACACCATTAAAACGTACAACTTCGAATGTTATTGTCAACGCGATTTACACATTTTATAACAACTGGGATAATTGGTATGTTTTGTTTTTGAAAATTGGACATATACCATTGAAGGGTTGGAAGAAACATTTCATTTTCCATTTCTTAATGGAATTTGTAAATAGAAAATGTTGAGAGAACGAGACAATACTAGGTTTGCCTAGTATCTCACAAGTACGGTGTCTAATTGATGACAAATACTATCACTATCACTAGCCAAAGCCAAGCTCGCCCCTCAGGGACTATTGGGCTGATAACAGTGATAAGACGGACGTGCAAATTGCTCCTCACTATACGAGAGGCAGGGCTGGGTTTACATCTGATAAGCAAATCTAATTTATCAGTAATTGAACCATCCTTGCACCTTTGTTTCTCTGAAACTTACTTTGCTCTATAGTAGTTTTCAAAATATCCAAATGTATCATACTTTAAAACTACCTGCTGTCAATAAATGGCTGACTTATGTCGAATGGAATTATTATTCAAATTCTAAATTGCTCACGTGATAACTCGTAGTATACTGTTTAAGTGTTGTAGGTGTTTGGGTAACATCAGTATAACCATTTTTATTTATCGTGCAATAAAAGAGAAATGAGGAGCAGGACTATAGCGTTATTTGTTTAGTTAGTTCAAACACAATTAATTAAAAACTTATTTTAGAACGTTCTATCATCAAACATTACTCAACTGATGGTGTTTAGCGGTATTTATTCCGCGTGAATATTGATTGTTCTACTTTATATCTATTTATCTACGTAATTACGTCTATATATCTCATTCCGTATGCCCAAATTTGACAATGAAATTGTGAGCGAATGGGAGGTCATATAAAACTATGAGAAGACTCATTTTAAAGGTATGTGCATTCAATGTTGTGGAAACATTAATCAATGTTCTTAATTATGTGCCGAACATTTGTTACGGAATAAAATAATTTCCAATTAAATAGCATGGGGATTTAAAAACGTCTGCTTTGTTTGCATTACAACATGTAATTAAGTGCCTACTTTGCTAACGAACTAACATAGTGTTCCTATCTTATATCATTTAATTTCCTCAGCATGTAAAAAGGAACAAAAATCAGATGAGGCAGAGTATTGGAGCAAAGTTAGAGGCTATGGCCCCTTCGAGCCACTAGTACTTTTTATTTGCTGTTCAAAATCAGGTGTTTTGGGTCTTATTAGATTTAAATGTGTTTTATGTGTAAAACTAATTTGCAGAACATATTTTTAGTGAATTTCCTTTGGAAAGTAAACTATTAGCATGACCCGCACGGTGAAACTTAAGCCCGGGACCACCATAGAAGTTCCTAACGTGACCCCCTGAACACGTTTTGGGGGGTCGTTCAACATTTTATATATATATATATATATATATATATATATATATATATATATATATATGTGTGTGTATGCACTCTAGTGGTCACATTTTTTGTCTGATTAACTTCAAATTTGGTAGGGACGTTCCTTTCTGTAATCAGTTGGACAAGTTCGTTGTGCAAAACAATCGGAAAACTCCAAACCCTTTTTTTGGGGATTAATCTTTCAAATTTCGAGTTTTTGGGCCCAAAAAGGGTCAGAAAAGCCCCGGATGTAAAAGTAGTGCATGCAAAAAGATGGGAATCAGTGAGGCGAAAGTTTTAAGCCCTCTCTCATAATTCTAGCATAAATATTTACCGAGTTATTAAAGAAAATGTGTTTCGACTAAACACAGTACGTCGTCTTATGGGGGTTTTACACTAGAAAAGCCTGTTATTCCTTTGTTAGAGTACTTTTATCATCCCCAGCAACCTCACGCCTACTTTCAAGCCTGCCTGGACCTTCTCCTAACATTATAATGCGCAAAATTGTATTACCAGCTTTGCAGGTAAATGAAACCAGGAGCATCAGAACAGCCAAAAAATCAATGTTTTCAGATTTCAATAAAAATTGGAATACATATTTGTTTTTACACATATTTTGAGTTTTAAAAGTTTTTTTGTGGAAATTCACTTCCCTCACGTCAGCGTGCTGCGTGCGAACTCGTTAAGTTTTATAATGAACTTAAGCACACGAATTAAGTATCTTTATCTCAGAGATATGAATTGTGTTATAGTAATTCTATCATACTCGGCTTATTCGTTTCGTCAGCATTCCATGTATTTAAACCGATACGTATCTCCCCAACAACCAAACCACACTTGTAATCACACACTGTGGAATCACGTAGAACGAATTAAACCTTTGGAAAAGTCCAGCTAATCGGGCAAGAGTTAAAATTAAACCGGAACCGATGCTGGTCAAAACCCAAAACTAACGGTTCGTCGTGGGGCTAGTGCAGTAGTTGTGCTTATTACCCAATTTGGAGGCAATAATAACTGGCCTCGGCGCCGCGTGGGGAGCTGGCGACTACTGCCCGATGCGGGCCCCTAGGAGTCTAGGATCCCGGGGGAATTATGGGGGAGGGAGTCCCTGCCGGCACTGGTCCATGGGGGAAATGGAGTACAGAGTTTTGTTTTGAGCTGACGATGGAAGTAGTATACCCATGTAGAACGTTTAAGAATATAGTTCCCTTTATCGCTTCATAATCTGAAGTTCGCCAGATCGATCATGAGCGAAATTCTGAGAAAATTGTGTGAGGGTTCGATACTGGATCCAGCTGCCATTGGTCATTGGGCTATTAATTAATTATCTTAGCTAAAGCATCATTCGGTCTTAGTCAGTAACAAGGCAACACAAGGAATCTCACCCATTTTATCCTCATCATTAATTCATATTCACCTTAAAATACGCCCTAGTTGCGTCGGCGACTTACACAGTGATTTAGCGATTTAGAGCCTAAGTACAGAGGGACTGTATACATTATATATTGCCCTCGGTCTATGTAGAAGTTGTTTTACCTTATTATTTTCTCTAGAGGTAACTTGTGTCTGTGTTCCACCTTAGCATATCTTCAAATTTTACTTTACCTTCCGTTCAGTACGAATGATTCCTTAGGAAAGACGTGCCTTCTAGTTAGTAACATTCTTCTAACCTATCTGGAATCTAACCACGTTTTCCTCCGTAGCAATTGGAATATTACTTATATTTACTACTCAGTCAACTACCAGACTAAAGTACCACTAAACAGTTATTCAATTCAATTGTAAAATCATATTCTTTCTGGAATCCGCCAAAATGTCTCGAATCAAATTAATACTAAAACAAATACTAATAAGATTGTACCGTATGGTTGTTAAATTAACACGTTTCTCCTGCAGAAATTAAAAGGTAGAAACCTTTCATAATTGTCTTACTTTTTTGCTTGGAGATCAAACTTTACTTTGCACACTTCATTATTTTATTTGTTACACAGGTAGGCCAAACTAATCTTAGAAAAACAAAAATTATAGTCATACGGATTATTTGTTAAAGATTTAAGATGCAAGGACTTTAAACACATTATGTATTTACAAACTAAGTAATACTTAAAATAGTATGAACAATTAAAGTAAACTATACAGACAATCTAAATATGATATAAAGACACTCCAACAAAACATTTTAACTAGGACATTCTTAATCTAAACAAAATCTAAATATTACGCGAACACTAATGAAAAGCGATAGAAAACTTCCCGCGCACACACACATTTATTCCGAGCTTATCCTAGCGTCCATTCCAGGAGAACGTTGGAGAGTGGATATTGTCATGGAAATGGGGAAGCAACTGTATGGAAATTGTACGACCTTGATTCGCTCCAGTATTTTGCCTTTATTTACCGAGGGCGTACCTTCAAATTACCAACCACTGAATTACTGGAGATGAAGAATTAACAGCACACCCACTGAATCTGAAATTTAATATGTTTACACTAGATAGAACCTTCGTCTTTCATTAAATGTTAAGTATGTTACCTTAGAAACTTTACTAATATTTAAAATATTGCGTTAAATACTTTCTTCAGTGTGGAAAACCTATGTAGTAGGGAAAGCTTAGTTGAAATAAAACAAACTTTACACTACTTATATTCAAGATATGTGATTCGGGGGTTTGAAATTTGGTTTTAACATTACAAACACACAAGTATAAAATTGTGAACACTCTAGTGAAGTTCTTAAAACTACACTTTCATCTGGATGAGGAAAGGTTTCACTGAATGAAGAGTGACAACTGCGGTACAGATATTTTGACAAAATAAATGAATTTGTAAGGCAAACGAATGAATGCAATTTCATCAACTTAGAGCTAGTAAATGTAATGTTTATTTTCTGTATTCTAGAGTCATTTTATTTATTGCATATACTTTTATAGCTGATTATGGCACCAAAACTATTATTCAGGGCCGCACACAGCTTTCACGGGCCCCTGGGCAGGCCTATCGCGGGCAACCCTTCACCCCTTCCACCCTTCATCAGCCAGCAACCATAATCGGGAATTGAATATGATGTTTCTGCCGTTCTATGATCAGTTTATTTGTTCGCTAATGCATAAATCATTAGTAGAAAGACGGATACATAATTATTTTGGAAGTTTAGTGTTTGGACCTTAAACAAATTAATAAATAAAACCCCGGACAAGGCCCGCCCAAGGGACCCGGGCCCCGGGGCAGTTGTACCCCCCTGCCCCCCTGAGTACGGCCCTAACTATTATTAATGAATTTTGAAAAATTGCTGCAAAACTAGGGAGAAACATGTTTTTTGAGTGTCCATAAAAAGTTCAATCATTAACACATATTATTACTTACAATTTATGAAAATGGTGCTGGTGGTCTTCTATGCATACAAATTAGATAAAGGTACGTAATCAGCTGAATCATACGTGAATAGAAAACCAACCGGTGGAAGGCACTCTAAGGTAATCTTGGAACTTTGGTAACCCATGAGGAGAGCCCAAATGAAGAGAGATCGTTTCCATATCTCATTACATGAGAAGCCGATGGGAATATGTTGTATAAAATATAGTAAAGCCACTTTTAAAGCTACAAAATCTCTTTCATGTGTGCAACAGACAGGTATACATTTAGCTAACAACGATTTCGACTTATATGATGCATAACATGGAAAAACAACCAAAAAGGTAAACAAATGAACACACACAATCATCATAATATTGAACTAGATAATATTTTCATTGGTCTATGAATACCGAATTCATTCTGAGGTTGGATCGAGCATAGTTATTTCAAATACACCAAGACAAAAATTTGTCGGAGTACGAATTTGTTGAAATTATAAACGTAACTGTTACAAACCGGGGTGGGGCAATTAGACCCTAACACTCGCAGGCAAACACCAACATTTAATGAGCAAAAGGTGTCAGAGATAATACGATGTAATTAGTATCTGGAAAATGTTGGATTCTCACTGAACCGTATGAAATACTAATAAACCAATTGAAATGTCACATTTACGAACTTGTTTACCACATGTAGCGGCATCCAGACGATGATTGGCTCACCAACAGTACATGGAACTATTAAAATTAAACTACTTTTATGAATAGAAAATGCTTAATTTCATTTTAAAACTACAGTACGACTGAAATCATTGCTAAATTAAATGTCACATTTTATGAAAGGGGTTTTATTTAGAAAATGTTATAAATAATTTATCAGCTTTTCAATAGTCTGGGTAAAATCAGCGTGGGATAAAACTTCATAACCAAAATTAAGTTATATCCTCATATTTGTGATAAGTTACATATAATAATAATAATAATGATTATATTTATATACAGTTTTATTTAGAAGGTAAATAAAAATTTCTCTTGCACAGCTTGCGCATTGAAACACCTATTTTGAATTAAATAAACTTGTGGCTATAAGATAGGACATACAAATATGTTAACATCACCAATTAAATTATAATGTGTATGGTTTTGAATTGTTTGATTTAGCATATATGGTTTTAGCATATACCTTTGAAGGTATGCAGTATTATAAAATTGATTTTGATAATGTATTAAGGGATGTATGGCCTACTGACCCTTGAGGAAATAATATATAGTGGCTTGAAGGGGCCATAGCCCCTAACCTTGCTCTTATACTCTGCATCATCCGATTTTTAAAACTATTTACATGCTGGGGAAAATTCGTAAACAAAGTAGACACTTAATCACGTTTTAATGTAAACAAATCAGACGTTTTTAAATCCCCATGATTTTTTTATGGGGGATGTTTTACGTTATTTCTCGTTTGCTGGTAACTTTTAAGAAATACTGCTATTTTTCCCGAGTCCCTGGGATCGAGACCTTTAATTTGAGCCGTCTCCCACCATCCTGCGATTTTCCAAACTCTCCCAATTTTGACTTACAAATTTCACTTACAGAATTATTACAGACTAGTGGCTTGAAGGGGCCAAAGCCCCTAACCTTGCTCCAGTACTCTGATTCACCTGTTTATTTTTACTCTTATCATGCTGAGTAAAACACTTGTCAGTTTGTAAACAAAATAGACTCTTAACCACATGTTTTAATGTAAACAAAACAGATGTTTTTAAATCCCCATGCTTTTCTGTTACATCCGAAAATGGAGGATGTTTTATGTTATTTCTCGTTTGGTGGTAATGTTTTTGAAATACTGCTATTTTTCCCGAGTCCCTGGGATCAACACCCTTAATTTGAACCGTCTCCCACTATCCGGCGATTTGCCAAACTTGCACAATTTTGACTTACAAATTTCGCTTACAGAACTATACAAACAACTTTTTTATTAGCATATTACGTGTTGTTATTACTTACGGGGTGTAATAAAAGACGTCTTACAACACTTAAGACTTACTTAAGTGTTGTAAAACGTCTTCTATTACATCCCGTACAGAATTACATATAAAGATTTTAGTCCAATATTTAACCTTAACATTGATTGTTATAGGACTACAATTTACTATTAAACTTATGTGTATGATGTTTTTATTTGATTTCTATTCACAGTACTGGGTTGGGACGACGTCAAAGTCGGACGACGTCAAAGTCGGACAGCGTCAATGTCGGACAGCGACAAAGTCAGACAGCATCAAATACGGACACTTTTAAATCCGTCCTGGTTTTTAGGGTGCGTAAGACGTCAAATTTCGTGTTATATACTTTGACAAATGCAAAATTATCGCGTTACGTACATTGGTTCCGTACAGTAAGCTCTGTCTGTATTTAAACTATAACATAACTTCTGGCCGTTTATAAGGGCGTTTATAGGTTCGGTGTAGCTAGCGCCCATCGGTCTCGCAAGCACAGGGCCGCCAGACAATGGGTGGTGTCAGGCTACAAGGCTGTCTCATCGAGGTAGTTTTAAGTCTTTGGGCTGTCTATCACCCCGCCATCGACTCGTGGCAAGTCGCCCGGTGTGCTTTACGATTTCTCGTATACTCCTTAGACTTTTGCTGAGATTATATCATCGTGAGTTGTAGCAGGGTCAGCAGCCCTGCCTAGTCTTCGTCTGGTGGACGGTTCCTGCGCGTGCGAGAGTTAAGGGTTGCTAACCCGATTCTCGACGACCCTAAATGGCCAGACTGTAAAACACATCAATGTTATATCAATGTTACATACAAATGTTACATGTCAACGTTATATCAATGTGAGCGCGACTATTTTAAAATTTGTCCTCAAATTTCCTTGACATAAAAACGTAGCGTAGGTATGATAATAAATACAAATTCGGCTCAAGTCTCGTTTTTATTAGTTAATACATAACAAAGAGCCGTGTATTATTCAGCATACTGAACGTGGAACAGAAGTTTCCGCTGGTTGGTCAGCTGGACTCCGGCCTACTTGTCCACTCTGCGACCGCAGTGATGATGATGATGATGACGACGATCATCCGCGCATCCCTGGACGAGTCACCATGGAGATGGCCCGATACCGCTCCGTTACGCATCAAAACACCGTTCGTCGAGGAGGCAGTAATTATGCCTCTCCGGTAGTCACTTCCACGAGTGAAACTGTGTTTACCGCTTTGCCAATTACGTATAGTCCGACCCACAGGGAGAACTGAGTTTTACAAGATGTGGAGCGGTTAGTGGATAAGAGTTTGAATGGGATGTCGGAATTTTGTTTTTCAGTCGGATGTAAAATTAAATAGGACTATAAAACAACTAGATTTTTTTATGTTTTTTGAATTTGTCTTGGCAAAAAGCGTTTGTGTAGTATATTTCCAGGACATTAAAAGCCACATGTTGTAAAGGGGAGAATGTACGAGTAATAGCTCTTAATTATCCTATCCTATTTTATATCCTATACCCTAATACGAGAAATGTCTGTCTGCAAAATTTATCTCGGAATCCATTAGTTAAAACCCATTAGTTATATGGGTTATCCATTAGTTATATTTATCTCGGACGATTTTGTTAAAACTTTGGAATTGGGTAGTTTTGAGCATAAAAATACGATTGGTAAAAACCTCAAATCCACGAAAACTCATATTTTGTTGAAAATCTCATTTGAAAATTGGAAATGTTATCGTTGGGCTTATGGAGTTTAAAATCAAAACAACAGAATTGTAACAGCTGTGGATGAATTAACCAAACTGTCAAAGTAGTACTTGCAGAAGGTAAAGTATTAAATCATGATTTATTGAAAACAGTACCTACAAGCATTGAATAAAGATTGCATATAAACAAATTGTTCACCCACGAAACCAATCAAATATCAACGAGCATGGCTCAGTCCCCCCGGTACTATATTTGTATACTATCAATTCAAAATGTTAATTCATGCGTGCTAGCCGGTGCCCCCTTCCCCACAACAGGATCCCGTAGGCAGACAGATGTTTTGGAAATGTCACATCATACAGCGCTGACTGCCTCAGTACTACCAACAAAACGTTAACATTGTGACATTGCCAGCCCATGAGGTGGAGCCCCGAGGGTGGGTGCTTCATTTTAAAACCTCGAAAGGAATATCTGGAAATGCAAAATATTTATACAAAATAATAGTTTTAAAGGATGAAAATCGTTAAATTAAAATGAAATTACTAAAATTATTCCAGGTGTTTTTTATAACAATGTCGCATTCTAAAGTTATATTTTCCCAGACGATTTAGTGCAGGCAGAAATCATTTGAACCGAAGTGGAAGAATTAAACCTCGAGCTCAGGCCACGTCTCCCGTCGCGCATGAGCCGGCGTGGACCTGACTCTTAACAATTGTCGCTATTCGAGGACCATCAATAGCGTTTTTATGGCTCAGAACATAGTAAACGTTGTCCCCGCGATTTCACTCTTATCCGGTATATCGGCCAAATATTATAACGGATTCCGAGCATGTTTGTTGTACGGGGTGCCATCATCTCAGGAGTAGCCCTACCTCAGTCAAATAAATTCCTTGTAGATTGGCTGTGAAACATAAAGTCGGGAGCTGTCTGCTGCCTGCCCATGGACAGTCACGAGATTGAGAAATGTTTCGGAACTTTTTAGGTCATTAGAATATTAAGGACATACGATGTCCAACCGATTTGTAACTTGCAAGATCTATAAGCTGAATTTACAACGGACAAATTATCGCTGTGCTCATATTTTTTACGATGACAGACAGTTAGTTGAATGAACTACATCTTAATGTCAGGCAAGGGAGGTTCCAGTGCTGATTTTCGGGAGTTAAGGTTAAAGTTATTTTCGGTCTTAAGAGTCTGCAAGGATGGTGTTAATGAGCTCATTGTAAAAATGCAATAATTTCTGCTAATTGACATTCAAATTTTATTGAGAGCAGAACCCAAAGTAAGAGCTCATCGGCCTACCCCGGGAATTATTTTATATTTTATGAAGCAAATATAAAACATCATAGTATACTATTTAAAAAATATAGCATATTATTATTTATATGAATCGAATATAAAGTTTGCATGAGGCCTAAGCAGTATGGCAATAATTAAAAACTAAGTTGTAGTATTATAATGTTCTTAATTGTAAACTGGATACTTGAAAGAAAAAATGTTGTTGAAGAAACAAGTTTTATTAATATAGCTTACAATAAAATAACTGTGAAACTGTAAGAACTGCCAAATTGTGTCTATACGTCTTTATAAAACAAAGTCAAGTCGTCTGGCACCCTTTTTCGCAAATCTTTCAATGATTTGTTCTGTGTTCAATTCAAGGTCTCAGTGAACGTGAAGCAAGCAAAGACCCGTGAGCCGTGTTTCTCCCATTCTTGCCCTTACCCAAGTCTTAGCTCTTCTTTAATTTTGAGAAGGTTAAGCCTACCAACCTAGAAACTATTTTAGCCACCCTTTTACGATCCTCTGTTATATCATCATTAATAATATAAATTCTGGTCCTTTATATAAATTTTGGTGTTGTCTATCAAGTATCAGGAGAGCATATATTATTTATTGGTTCTTTAGCAGGTTTATTACACGATCGATGAGTTACATCATAAACAACAAAATTAATTTTTGCCAGTCCTTGTCTAAGTAGTTTAACGTAGGAAATTTTGTTTTCAATTTCAGCGGGATTCGGTACAAATCCCTTTAATTTCCCTTTAATTAAATCCCTTTAATTAAATATTTTGTTCGGTTTTGCGCTTATTCATTTTACCTATTCTCTTTGGCAGTCCTTTGAAATTGCTAACAGAATATGACTCTGTTACCGTTGACAACATTTTAATTGTGATCAAACATTGGAGTTATCGGTACTCTTATGCCACTCTGACCAAGTTGTAACAAATTGTAATTGCAATGAATGTATTAACATTTGTAATCGCTTTTACATAGATTGTATTGCAATTAAAATATGTATTGTAGGATATTATTTGTAAATCAAATCTTTGTTTATCCTCTTACGTGAAGAATGAGTGTACACCTGCAGTTATCTTTACAATGTCCAATGCATGTTGCAATGCTTGACAACTAATAAATATTTCTTGCTTATCAACAGATTACAAAATATCAAAATATAACTATTATTAAAATGGCATAGCCATACAGAATAAAGTTTTGAAAGACATAGGCCTATTTACTGCCAAATAAATTAAAAACAAGTCATCAATAAATGTTATCTATAAGATACAAATTGAGGCTAAACGAACAAAATAATTATTCTTTCGTTTAATAACTTCCTAATTTGTTGTAAATCATTCATGAATCAGTAATCTGACTTATACTGTAGAACAGAATCAAAAGAAAAAGAGTCGCTCATTTTTTGAGCATGCGTAAAGGTCCTTGTTCCTGCGACGAAAGGTTCGCAACGGGCGAGAGAGAGAGAGAGAGAGAGAGGAGAATTTCAAGATGGAGGAATCGACACTCCCAGTGTTGTCGTTGCCAATCATCTTTGTCAATACATTAGTGTTTCTGATACGATTGAGTTCTGGCATTGAGAGCTGGCTAAATAATTTGTTGCTTGCAAAATTTTTTTGATGGTTTGTTTTCATGATCGCTATTTCATAAAAGATGTATTAGTCTACTTATTTCAGATTAAAAACAAATTTTCCAAAAACTCGGGGGGTCAGGGGGGGACATGGCCCCCATGGCCCCTTCTCCAGAACCGCCCTTGATGTCAGGTATTATAATGAAATTAACATAATGACTAAAGGTATAATTAATGTTGTGATTTATAGTCTCCATTAAATAAATGGAGTATGAACAAAACGTGTTATATATGAAAAACCCTTGGTGAAAATAATGGAAGATGAAGGAATAGTTAATTTAGGGTTGTATTATATGATACTTTGCAAATATTTCAAAATTAATAAAGTAATCAACTAATTTTGAATAAGTAGTGATTAAATCCACAGGGGAAAGTGGATTTTCAGTAGTATTATCTAATCGTTTGAAATAAATTCAATGAATAATGTACGAAAAACTCGATTTATAGTGCATTTTTATGATTTAAACATTGAGAAAAATAATAAAAAATTTACTTAACCAAAACTCATTTCTACTTTAACTAATGAACTTGGCTTGGACAATCTATACCGACATTATATACTTACTTTAGGAAGTAAAATGTATTTATTTTCAAATTAAAACTTACCCAATAAGTACAAAAAGACGTAAAAAACTTCGCAAAATAAATAGAAAAAGGTTTTATAAATATATGCGGAATGGAAAGCAGATAAGGGGGTTAGAGAAAGCACAAGTATCCCATCTCCAGTAACTTATTCTGTCGTATAAAATTCATGGTCTTGCTGTCGTAACGTTTATACATGTAGTATTGATAAAGTTTAATATTGACTACAGATACTGAGATATCTAGTCATTGATTTAGAAAATCACTGTAATCGCTCTATAACAATTTTCAGCCTATTTAGTAAAATAATTGTTTATTTACAGAGTGTTCAGAAAAAAACATTCCAATAATTTAGGATGCTTTTGTACACATACAACAAGCAACAAATTTCCTGTGAACATATGTCCAAAAATGTTTAGTTTTCCGACTATCTGTCTGTATGTGGTTTTTACAAAACTTGTTAACCATTTAAGGTATCAACTTAAAACTTAGTAAATGTATGATGATTGATAGGACCTAATTTGGTACGGAGTGTCAAGTTTCTACTTTGTTCCAATTCAAAATAGCAGCTATTGTTATTTTTCAAAGCTTAAAAACCTTAATTTTTAGTAAATATAATTAGGAAAATTTAGGGAATATAGAACATGGGACATTTTCCCCTTAAAATATATTAACCATAGGACCATAATTAATTTAGTAGCTGTGTTTCGTATAAGTTAAAACATGCTGTTTTACCATATCTGGACTAAAACATCACGTATATAAACTTATAAAATCACAATTTCTCAGTTAATTTATAGTTAAAATATTCATTCCCGGAATTTTTAAGAAAAATGACACAGCTTTATTGATTTCTTCAGTTTATTCCTTTATATTACAGTTTTTGAGATATTAAGCTTTGCAAAATAAAAATGGCTGCCATTTTGAATTGGTACAAAGTAAAAACTTGACAATCCGTGTAAAATTAGGTCCTATCAGTCATCATACATGTACCAGTTTTGAAGTTGATACCTTAAGTGGTTAAACAGTTATGTTAAATTAATTATGTAAAAAGACATACATACACAATCTCATAGACAGGTAGACGGAAAACTATACGTTTTAAAACATGTGCATGAGAACATTTTGGTTATTTTTATGTGTACAGTAACACTATAAATTAATGAAACGTTTTTTCTGAACACCCTATATTCTGGAGAAACTTTACTTAATAGCTTAAAAACAATTTTTTCATTAGTTATTATACATACTCTGCAACTAGTGTTTCGAACAAAAGCGTTCCAACTGACAGAATTATAATCAAAGAGATTTGTTGAGAATGTTATTATTTAAGTTAGACCCTCCGGAATTGTTTATTAATATTAGAAAAACGAGAAGTAAAAGATGAGTTTCAAATGCGAAACTCAATTTTGAATTAATTTGATGTAACACATATTTTCTCATTATTTTACGAAAACTTTGACAGTTTCCTTGATGAAGTAATTATAAAATGGCGAAGCAATAGCGAAGGACACAGTTTACGAGTCAGTCACGGATGTCTTGCTCTCTTCGAATCTAGACGAGTTAAAAGTACGGGTTTCCCTCTCATTGTGCGTCGGGAGTTAACACCATTGATACTTTTATTATAATAGGACGGTGTTTGTCATAAGAGCGTAATCTGCAATCCCGGAGGGCGTAACCTTTTTACTCCCGAAATATACAAGCCGAATGACCAAATAGTTTAGGATATTTGTAACAAATTCAAACCATAAACATATATTTTTACTAACATTAAATAATAGTGCATTAAATATTAGTGTAATAGTGCTGAATAATTGCTACTCTGTTCGGGAACATTAACTAATAAAAAAACGCGTATCATAGATTAAGATAAATTTAAATAAAAACAAAATCGTGTAATGTTTTCATACTCATTTAGGCAAGTCTACTAGGATTGTTGACCGGTCGTGATCGGCAGTTTAGATGACCTCGCTGATAAGGAGCGTTCGACCTTGACCTTGACCTAGATAGTGGGCGGTGTGTGGGATGCACCGTTATCCGGACTGCTAAATGCCGAACAGTCGACGCAGGTGCCTTCCGTCCTTCCGAGCGTGGAGAAGAAACTGCGATCTGTGTAAAACTGCATGCGAAATTATAGACAGTGAACAGTCATTAGGTCGCGTAATATTTTCATGTGTATCATAAACAAATTGCATTCGTCAATAGTTTCAGTTCATGTTATTTAAGGAGTAAACAAAGTTAATTTTGTTATGTTCCATGTATTTCTCTGACCTGAAGATGGGGTTGGATTCCATAGATCCCGAAACGTCGTGAAAATTATTATTTTTTTTTTATTTAGCAATGGCAAATGTCCGTAATCATTTTTGAAACACGAATAATATAAACTGATGACGACCAATAATGAATTTTAAACAAAGATTAGTTTCAGTTGTTGCTCTCTACTCAACCGCCATAACATTATTGGAAGGTTATTGCAATCCGAAACATTGGTTAACCATTTAAAACTAACAAGTGTTGTTAAATAATAATTTACAAATGTGTTTAATCTGGTTATTTGACAGTGTTCGTGGTATCAATAATCAGTCGAACGCGTGTCTGTGAAGCACCACTGGGAGCGCCACTCGAACGAAGCTGCAAGCAAATACGCTTAAATGGAATTAATTACATAGCTCCTTCCACATAACCCAACCACTCTAAAATATCCCTCATATTGCAATAATATGAGACTACTCAATACTTTCGCAAATGGAGAAATTGTTTGTTGCTGGAAATATTTGGCTTCGCAAATATGCGTACTTAACACAACGGAAAGGTTTTTTTCATTTCCCTAGCTATTGAAGAGGATTTCTAACAAACCGATTACCACCGTCTGACTGAGAGCTCAGAGTGTTGAATCTTCGCAAAGGCTGAGTTTTGCCATCAATAATCAGAGTTTCCGTGTTCCGCATTACCTGGGATGTCGATTCGTGATCTAAGTTAGATGGATTCTTCCACATGAGTATCAAAGCAAAATAGAGGAACGAATTACAAATACAGGACACACTAACTGTCCTTCAAGGAGCAAAGCTTAGCCCCGTAATCTTTTTATATAAAATCCAAATACCACTGACTGACCTATCACGAAATCTACAAAACTATAAAGCCTACAGAGTTGAAATTTGACATATAGGTTCCTCTTTGGCCCTAGGTGGTTCCTACAAGAAACACTATTACGAAATCTTCCCTGTGTTCCGCCCCGCTGGGTCCCAAGGTAACTAGGTGTACGCTCATTCTTCCCGTAAGAGGATGAACGAAGACTGAATTTTTAAATATATGTAGGCAGGTACTGGATTGGTAACACTCTTCTGTTATCCGTTTTAACTCCACAACAGCAAGAAAAGATAATTAATAAGCCAAATATTTTACTAATGGAATGGTAACACCATTCCCATATCCGTTTTAACTCCACAACGGCAAGAACAGATAATTTAGGACTAATGTAAATAAAAAATACTACTGACTACTGGAGTGGTAACACCCTTCTCATATCCGTTTTAACACGAGATTACCTGGGGGGGCCCAGCTTTGCTCGGGGGAGGGCCAGTCAATCAGTTTAGATGACTTGGAGTAATATTTCATCACTTTCCCCTACTGATAATCAGATTTGTATAACTCATCTGCCTCTTTTCTACATTTTTAAGGTTCCTCCAGTTGTTATTTATAGCTCAAAGTCCCTTTCATTTATTTTACTACTCTATATATATAATCTTCACTCAAATCTTTTAATCTCTGTTCTCAGGAAACCACATGTTAATAATCATAAAAAACATGAGTATTACTTTGACAATTCCCTGGTTGATTATGAACAGCTGATAAAATTCTTTTGTGTTGATTTAAAACTCCATAAGCCCAATATTAATTTTTTTAACCTATCATTTTAGTTTTTTACATTATTTGATATTTCCTGGGAATGAGGCCTGTCTAGAACTTATTTTTATCCCAGAAATTAGTTATTTTGAACATTTGAAGGAAATCGTTGGAGCCGTTTTTGAGATCAGTGTCGCAAGCAAGCAAACATACAAGCAAACCTTACTCATATTAGAGTATATGATACCTGGGTACCGAACTTTGCTCGGGGGAAGGCCAGTCAGTTTGTTTAGATGACTTGGAGCATATTTCACCACTTCCCCCTACTGATAATCAGATTTGTATAACTGATTTGCCTCTTTTCTACATTTTTAAGGTCACTCCAGTTGTTATTTATAGCTCAATATCCCTTTGATTTATTTTACTACTCTATATATGTAATCTTCTCTCAAATCTTTTAATCTCTGCTCTCAGAAAACCACATGTTAATAATCATAAACAACATGAGTTCCATGTGGTTCCATAAAATCAGATAATAAATCCTTTGAATGAAGATTACATGTAGAGTGGTCATATCCAGAATGACTCAAAGGTGCATTATAATAACAACTGTTGTGACCTCAAAAATGCTCTTTAGTAGGGTACATAGTGAAAAACAACTCCAAGTCATAAACAAGATTGACCTTTCCCTAGAAAATCTCAGCCCCAGGTAGTACTTAAACTATATGAGTATAACTTTGAGAGTTCGCTGAAAGATTTTGAACAGCTGTTATGACTCTTTTGCTTTTATTTTAATCTCTAAAAGCCCAATGTGATTTTTTTCAATTTTCCATAGCGGCTTTTTACATTATTTGATTTTTTTGGGGATGGGACATGTCTAGAACTTATTTTTAACCCAGATATCAGGTTTTACAACACAAGTAGTTGGAAGGACACATTAGCTATTTTTCAAGAAAATCGTTGGAGCCGTTTTTGAGATCAGAGTTGCAAGCAATCAACCAAGCAAGCGAGCATGCAAACCTTACTCATATTATAGTGTAGGATAGGATTGAGTCAAAATAATTCAGCATTTGTATTGATTGACTATAACATATTTTTACTCTTAGGCACATAGAATGTACACGAGACAGGGACAATGATTCTGGATTCTAGCATGCTTGAAGTTCTGCATACAGACGGCCAGGGCTGAATTTAGGTCTGTACAGGCTCTGGTCTACACCCTAAATGCAAGTGAGGGCCTTTACCAGCCCGGCCAACTTTCCTGTTTGATTTATATAATATAACCTATACTTATATCAGGCTCTACAGATGGCGTTGTGCAATTACTTAAATTTCGAATTGCTAAAATCCGTATTTCTGCCTAGTGTATATTAACGTTGTCATGGCAAGATATTATTAAGTGATTTTCATTATCTAAATACATAAAACAAAGTCGGGATTGTATGTTAGTTATTTAGTTTCATCAAACAGCTGTTATAAGGATGATATCTAAACATACTTGAAAAGCATATAAACATATGTTTATTATAGAAATAATAAATCTATTTGAATAGCAACTCATTTTCAATACCGAAGCAAGCTCTATATAAACATAGGCAGGTGAGCGTAGCTAACGAGCTCATCATGAAAAAGAACGAGAATTTTTGACATAAAACAAATTCAGTGACATTAGGACAGAATAATGTCTGTCTGACCAGCTAGCAGTACTCAACCCGAACGCTGACCTGATCTCCCGAACGCTTACCCAAGGATCATCTTTCCTCTATAAATTTAACAAGGCAACTTTTAAAGCCAGCGAGGCGGAGCTCTAAGGTCGGAGTTAAAAGAAAATAACAACAATTTTTTGTATAATTGAAAATTTTCTAAAATTACTAATAAAGGCGTAAATAATAACATAGACAATTTTCCTGTGCGGTGGAGGTCTATGGTTGAGTAGGGTGGCGTATCAAACGTGGGGACATCTTTCAGGAGATGCTGCTTTAACAAAATAAATCCAACGAATCATACGTTAAAATTAAAAGTTGGGAGTGATAGTAAAGGCAGAGCCCTGAGGGAAGAACAAAGAGGTATCCATAATATTTTGGTACCCAACAACGTAGTATATAGGTCTGGAGCAGTTTTGAGGAGCCGCTTTCGAAATCTTTGGATTTTTTATTTGGTGGTTTATATTAGGTTTCTAATAAAATATACCACCTGATTTTTTAGAAAAATTTGGGTTCAGAAATTACAGGGCTTAAGAGATCCCAAACTTCAGTTTTTTTACCTTTCTTATAAACTTTAAATATTTTTAGCAGATTTCAACAGTTTTATCTCATTGCCATAACAAGCTCTAAAAGATTAAAAATTAGTACTCCAATCCACAGACGGTTAAATTAGTATTTCGTTAGTAGGCTATTCGGCTAATGGTTGTGGAGAATATTTAAATTTCCATTCAGCAGTAAACTAAGTATATTGTCCGATGTTATTCTTATAAGAAATAAAAAACATATATCTCTTGTATACTGATTAATTTTATTAAAACTTGGTGGGTTAGCATTGACCAATAGAGAATATTCGTCCTAGGACAACCTTAAAACTGGTCTATACCAGTTTGGATGCTGACATTGGGTACAGCAAATTAAATTGTCATTACATATGAAGTTTTTTGGATGTCCATTATGACAAACTTCCCTTTCACCTTTGGTCCCTCCACTTGCAGCGGCTCGGGGCGGAAACTCAGGGGTTGGTCCCCAACCTGAGAATGTATGGTCCCTGGCTGTTTTAAATGGATACCCCATCCGTTGAGTTGGCCAGTTGGAGGGCAGAGCGGGTCCACATTGAGCCTGATCACAGTTGTCACAAGGCACGGGAGTTGGTACTCTGAAAGGCCAATTTGGCTGCCTGTCCCATCCTACCCTTTCCTTTCCTGCTATATACTAACCTTCTGGTAACCTGCGCAAAATTCCTGCTTGTGGAAAACGTGCCTATACAGCTATGCTGGGGTTTCCTAATCTAGCAACAGTGAATAGAGAATATGCGGAATACGTTTCCATCTAACCCTGGAGGGTGAGGTGGAGCAATTAACCTCTTAAAACCACTGTGTGTACCTAGCAAATTAGATTGAACTGATTGCGTTTATTTGGTCACAGGTCCTAGCTCCTGTTCACGCTTTTTTATGACTCGGCCAATGACTAATATATTTTTGACACCGGATGGTTTTCGACGAGTTTTAAATATATAACCTGAGGGAAAAGTTGCCAATTATTATTACACCTATTAATTTCCAGTTCCAAAATCAGGGGGTTAATAATACAGAAGTATACTTGTTTTAAACCCATTTAATGTAAACAAATGTATTCAATGATTTATTTATATAACAGTATCTTATAAAATTCATACCTTAAATTTAAAAATGTTTACATCATTAATATATGTTAGTTTGGATTTAAATACACAAGCTACTGAAATCGCAGCACGAGATATTTAAGAGCAAAATCCAACATCTACATTAATGACAATTTTTCAGGAGGGCAATCTGTCTACATCGTAATTAGTTGAACAATGTAGACGGTTGGGACTAAGGAGTTTTGGACATCTTGATTTTGTATGAAAATCAATATTAACCACAGAAAATGCAAACAAATATAAACTGTAACCAGACTATTTTACTGACCGGTAGATTACAAAACTTTAATCCCATGTCATTAGGTGACAGTGAGGCTTATTTGGTACATTACATGTAATAAAGATAGTTTGCACGTATGGTCGTTTAGTAAGTCTGCCATCAAGTAATTTGTTCACAATGTAAAGAAACTACTATAGGTCTACAACACGCTTGATTATCAATCACAGTCAGTCGTGTTACAGAGTTATACTGTCCGAGTAATTAAAAAATTCCAAAACCTATTGTATTAATTTATCATCACTAGTCCAAACACTTAGCTTTTACATCGAAGTTTTCCAGTAAAAAATAAACTAATAATAAATCTAAATAGATATAGGCTAAGTATTGTTTTAATCACGACAAAACACTACCAATTTACATAACACTCACATTTTAAATTATTTCAAAATAACAAAATGTATGGAACAAAACATAACCTAACTTCATAGTTGAAAACGTGTTTAAATTTTTTGTGATTTATAAACAAATATGCAGTGTTTCCACTCTACGGTAAAAATATGCCACGCACTGATACAAAAAATCCCACTTTATCCCAGACTCTCCCTTATAGTATCCCTCGTCATATCCCACACTTTCCCACTGATTTGTTAAACATTGCAACACAATTAATGTTAAATATTATATGATTATTGAATAATGTATTAGTACAATATTTATACCATTAGATAGAGCTTATTTAGATCTACTAATTACCTGTAGGTATTTTACATTTTAGTACCTCAAAGGATTTTGAGCAATGCGACATAGGTCAAATGATACGGTGAATTAACTAAATTAAATAATTTATTTACGTGAGAGGTACTAATATTTTTAATGGTAGTACTAAAGAGTACGAAGTAGGTACTAAATAATGGCAAATAGTGTTGTTAATTCCAACATGGCTCGGCCAGCGAAATTGACATGATTCAGTGTTCGTTCTGTGATGTTTATAAAATCATAATAGGTGCGGACAGCAAGGTTAAAAAATGGGAAACCCCGCAACTGCCAGTACGGCGAGAAAATCCACTAGAAGTGCTACTGCTAAGGTGCTCTGGTCGTAAGTTGTAAGCAAACTAGCAGACGTAATGCCGATTTCAAAAAAATCCCACTTTATCCCACAATACCATTTTATCCCACAAGCAGTCAAAATATCCCATATAGGGGATAAAAATCCCTCAAGTGAAACACAGATAAATCACAGCTGACATTTTAAAGACAACCATAGTCAATAGCTTACTACGAAAACCAATTCAACTACTGAATATCAAACATTAAAATTAGGTTTAATAATTATTAATAATCCAAAATAAAATACAAATGCTGTGTTAAAACATCCCTTTGGTATCCCAAATGACTCCTTCAAAATTTCATTAAGAAATGTTTTACAGTTATTTAGTATTTCGATAACACACCCACCCACACACACACACACGGCCACTGAAACTTCTTCATCAATACAGTGATTCACTTCGTTCATCAACTATGTATATTACTTATGGACATTCAATTTGGTTTGAACTGATGAAAATGCAAACAGCTGATCTTGATTCGTCTTAGTTCCACGGGATAACCACAGATTGCAGCACACACAAATATCATTATTATGTGGGCGAAGAGCAACGGGTCGGCTAGTAACAATATAAAACGATTACTTTTACGGAAGGTTTTGAATTCATCTTCAGTTAAAAACCCTCAACTGCTGTACTAGATGTTCATTGAAATATAGGGTAAATAGAAACAGTTTAAAGTATAATGGAAATAATTTACAGCATAGTAAATTTAATTTTACAGCTCAGTAATCTTGCAACCTCTAACAATTTCGTGAACCTATCGACCCATGATAAGGCTCACGGTAACTAGAAAAAATAGTTACCGTGGTAAAGCTAAAAACTTTACGATATGGACAATTCAGTTTTTTTCTTTATAAAAACATATGATGCAAATAAGGCTGGAGTTTGTGGCTTGTTCCGAGGCTATAAAGGCCAGCTGGGCCGGGCCACCACTCTCCCGCCACTGGGGTTGTTTATGCATAACTCACTTTGTAAACTTTACACCCCCTTTTTTCCCTCTTCCTAGCCCTGAAATGTACTTTATTTAACTAAAACAGAGGCATCAGTTTCAAATAAAAAGGTAAGCTTGATATTTGCCATGTTGAATGACGTCGCATGTGAGGTTTTATTTTATTTGAACTTGTATTTGCTGGTTATTACAAATGAGCTTGATCATGTATGACTAGATATAAGTTATGTCTCTAAAATAATGTTCAAGGTTCTATACTTATAAATAACATTGTTAATGCATGTATAACGGTATACATCCATTAAGAATGTGAGGACAAATATTCACGTATATGTTACACATATTTAGGTAGGGGGTGTGTGTCTGTCATCACGTTTTTCTGTTTTCACGTTAACATTTTTGAACCGATTGAGTTGAAGTTTTGCATGTATAAATAAAGGTCCCGATTAGGCTGATTTGCATTGAATTTGAAAAATTCCTTAAGGCTCCACCCCACGGGTCTTAAAGTTCCAGTTTTATTCTTACGGACATTTACTTTTATTCAATCAGGCATATTTTAGTTATTAGAAATAGTAAAAAATATCAACCACAGAATAAAGCACACACAACTCTTATATTCCCTGGACGAAGCCGGAAAATACACTAGTTTATTATACAACGAAGGAAAGCTAATGATTTGGCCTAGCTGAATTTGAACTGCGTCCTAGAAATTTCCTAGTCGTTACAGCTCAGATCACGTTTTCGTTTCACCCTTTACCTTTAGTTTCTTGCTCGTAAGTAAATTCTTTAAAAGGCTGAATAATCTTTCACAATAGATTTGATTTTAAGATTTATTTTTTTTAACATCGCTTCCTCAAAACACAAAACATGGCATTATAGACTACACAGTGATTTTTCTTTCCACCAACATATCAAATTTACTTTTATATACAATATTTAAAACCAATCCTCACAGATAAACCTCATCCATGAATTTATTTAAAAATGTTTTTTAGTGGAAAATATGAATATTTCTCGTGAAAAGTGAGCAAAAGTACGTATCCTTCCGAAGCTGGGTTTGTACGGTTTCTCATCTCACCTAGGCAAATGACGGAATGGATCCTTAAAGGGCTGGGTCGTACCCCTCCAAGTTAGGTGATAAGAGAAGACTACGCGATGTCTCGCCTGTGTAAAACATTCTTTAAACAAATTCGCAGTACATTGTACACAAGTTGTATACACTCCGGTATCACAGAACAATTAATTACCACGGTTCATTACGAAGATCGCATCTTCAAGGGGATGAGGTGGAGGGGACAGGGGGAGGGGTGGTGGGGGAGCTGGGAGGGTGTAATTAATTACATTAGGTAACATCCCTTCTAACTTCGTCACTGCCATATTACACTGTGCACTGTTAACTTGGATACCCTCAACAGAGATTACAACCGAGAAATCGGATAAAGGGCTTTATAGGTAATAACAGTTTTTTTGCTTTAGCGTTTTGTTTGCGAAAAAATACTTTTTTACCTGTATGTTAGTTACATTAAACACTTCTAGTGATTAAATTTGTTGTGAATTCAGTGTTCCGGGTTGGGTTTTGTTGTAAATGTGTTTTGGTCATACAAATTTTACTCAAATTGACTAATGTCTAACCACTGACCAAAACTATGTGCTTGTAAGTTTCAATTCTCATAAATAACGTTATTACTATTAATTGGTAATACAAGGGGACCTAATGTATGTCGGGCTGTGTAAGAAGACGAGAACATTACATAGTCCCAGGCAAACTTATGGGCATTGTGTTCTCCCATGTTAATGAAAAATAAATAAACTTTCGTATGTCCCTTTATTTTGTTGAGACTTAGTATATGATATTTTTATATTTGTACGAAAACATCAGTTTTATTCGTCCTTGTTACAGAAAACCTGCGTAATCTGTTCAATGTTTTTCTTATATACGGAGGATAAATAAGTTGTTATATCTCGCTAATTTCTCAACAAAACTAGGTAAGGTTAATGAGATAAATATTTGCAATCGTAAATCGCTGAGAATGCAGGTTTGCTGTGACGGGAGTAATTTTGTTTCCTATTGTTTTATTTATATTGACAACAAATCATCCGAAGGTTTTACCGACAATTTGCACTGTATAAGAAGTACAGCCTGTGATATTCGATAACTGTTGCACAAGATATAAATGCGACAAACAAGATAATTCTATACACCACTGTTAAAGCGACACTGAGGAAACGTTGTCTCACGAAATACATGTTACTTGAATACAGATACTTGAAACTGAGACCACTGCTATCGTAAAACTAACTGAGTTCTGGGTGGAGTAAAGGTGAAAAGCCACGGAGAGGGTTTGCATAAACAAAACAAGAGCGGTACCGAGGGCTTTACAACGCCGTGGCTTCAGTTCGGACCGCTGTTTACACACGTTACTACAGGCTCACATCATAAAAACGCTTCTTATTTTATTCGTGGATCCTAACGGGATTTTCCTAAAATTGTAATAGGTAATATTAAGACAGTTAATACATAAATGAATCTATTCTGTTAAAATGTAATGTTGTAGTATTTTCAAAAGATATACATTCAAAATCAGCTCCTACTTAACACTTATAGGTGACTGGGTGATGAGTTGAGAGTATGAACCGTGCATCTCTATAGCTCGTAAATATAACTTGTAAACACCTCGAGTAAGAATGTGTTACAATAATCTCGGTACTGAATCAGAAGGTGGCTTTGTGTTCAACCCCTCCTCTTACAAACGTGCCTACACAAACTAACTCTTGTTTGTATTATATCTTTGTTATTTTTGAAAACTTTGTTTGTTTGTATTTACGTATATGTATGACCAAACAGTGTAAAATATTTACACGTAAAAAACCTTGTTAAAAAGATCGTATGTAGCGATGCATACTGACATGTTTATCTCGAAAAAAAGTTTATCTAGAATATAATCCAGCGTGTTTGGTTTATCGTAACAAAATATTAATCAGCTGGATAGAACTTCCTGACGAACTGTCAGAAGTTTTCCATATATTAGCGAGTTTCCCCTATAGGGAAGAAGCTATTACCGTAGTCGGCATGGTAAGACCTAGGCCCAGGACCATGATAACTTTTCGTTTTGAGGTCCCCAGACCCCAAAAACACCATTCGTTCGAAACTGTATATATATATATATATATATATATATATATATATATATATATATATATATATATATATATATATATATGTGTGTGTGTCCGTGAGCACGATAACTCTCGTAAAAATTATCCGATTTTGATGAAATTTGGTATAAACGTGTAAAGTAACATTTATGACTTGAAGTTCGAAAACCAGCCAGATCGCTCTATCCGAAGGGGTATTTTGGGGGGGTTTTGTACCCCAAAAATGGGTTTTTCGAATTTGTTACATATCATTTTGGAAATAGTCAAATTTTAGTTTTTCCCATTGGATTCAACTTAAAAAAACACACAATTTGGTATTTTGATCATTTCTCTACGTCAATTGGTTACCGAGATATTGAAAGTGCTAAACACAGTACGTTGTCTAATGTTTTTCTTATGGAGGAAAATAAAAATTTTATATCTCGCTTATTTATGAACGTATACTGACGAAACTTGGTATACGGCATCATCTGGTTGTGGACCATTGACATTTCCTCAAAAAAACTATTTTTTACCAAAGGCTCCCGTAGCAGCAAACCTGCGTACTCAGCCCCATGTTATTCTTATGGAGAATAATCAAAATGTCATAAATCGTTTATTTATGAATGTATATTGATGAAACTTGATATGTGGCTTTAAATGTGGTATTAAGATACATATATATGCATTGGAAATTCCCTGAGTACGCAGGTTTGCTGCTACGGGGGTATTTTTAAGTTTATTCGATTACAGAAACATGACGACGAAATGAATAAGCATTATGGTATTTAAAATCGTTATATTATTGATAGGCAACCACAAAACTGCCCCTCCTTTTTTCTCAGCGTATGCGCATCGCAGGAGAAATTTACGCATACCGTTTGAAAGGTATCGTCTTATAGATGCGCAGAAACCTCTTATAATTTACATCGGTTCTTAGGGCTACGTCCCATAGGCTTTCAAAGTTTCAATGTTACTCTTATGGAAGGTCAGTAATTGATTGAATTCTATATTTCACAGCTGTTGAAATAACAATAAATGCTAGCAAATCACCAAGAACAGATGTTTCAGGACTAATGTGAATAATAATTACTACTGACTACTGGAATGGTAACACACTTCTGTTATCCGGTTTGACTCAATATTAAACAAATACCCCTGTCGCAGCAACCCTGCATACTCAGCGAATTTGCAATGGAAATATAAATGTCTTAATACTACATAAAGTCACTTACCAAGTTTCATAAAAATATATTCACAAAGCAATATATACAATTTTAATTATTCCCCATAAGAATAACATTTGCTGAGTACGCAGGTTTGCTGCATCAAGGAACACAAAAAATGGATTTTTATTCTAATATCAATATATAACTCAACTAGGTGAAGTCATATACAAGTTTTTATTCATTTATGTTCATAATTAAGGGAGACATAGCATTTATTTATTATCCATAAGAATAACATGGGGCTGAGTACGCAGGTTTGCTGCTACAAGAGCCTTTGGCAAAAATTGTTTTTTTTTTTTAGCAAATACCAATGCACCACAACTAGATGAAGCCGTATACCAAGTTTCATCAGTGTACGTTCATAAATAAGCGAGATATAAAATTTTTCTTTTCCTCCATAAGAATAACATTAGACAACGTACTGTGTTTAGCACTTTCAATATCTCGGTAACCAATTGACGTAGAGGAATGATCAAAATACCAAGTTGTGTGTTTTTTTAAGCTGGATACAATGGTGAAAACTAATATTTGACTATTTCAAAAATTATATATACAAAATCCAAAAAACCCATTTTTGGGGTACAAAACCCCGCAAAAATACCCCTTTGGATAGAGCGATCTGGCTGGTTTTCGAACTTAAAGCCATAAATGTTGCTTTACACGTTTTTAACAAATTTAATCAAAATCGGATGATTTTTACGAGAGTTATCGTGCTCACGGACACACACACACACTTTTGGGGTCTGGGGACCTTAAAACGAAAAGTTATCATGGTCCCGGGCCTAGGTCTTACCATGCCGACTACGGTAATAGCTTCTTCCCTATAGGGGAAATTCGCTAATAAGCCTGATGTGGAGAGGGCGAGTCCTGTACACCGTGCGTAAATGCCCTACGTAAAAAAGCCTGGGAGTGGGAGGGACAGGGGTAGAGGGAGTGAGAGAGAGGTTATTCCAGAAGTTCAGCATAATGTCATTGGTTCAAATATGTTTTGTTTAATTGCTCACGAAGGATATGGAAAAACATATTCTCGCATACAACCATTATACATACCGCTTTCGGTTTACGTATCATTATTTTTGGCCGAATTTCGACCTCTGGGTGATTGCTAGTAACTACTAAAAGGAATTGTACGGTTTATTCAACAAATGAGAAATCCGCTTGGAAATCCTTAAACTAACATGTTCGTCCAGCCTGTTTGCCAGCACCCTCCTCCTGTAGGTGGAAGTAGATCCATCAAACTTGCACATGTGCTCGATCTTCCTCGACACTTTCCCTTTTTTACACGATTACGACACTTTGGAACACCAACATTATGTACGAGAACATTACAGATTTATGCGCTACTCCTTATCAGATACCATCAAACACGTGAGCTCATATCCGAGGAGTTCAAGGTCGAGGTGTAAAATAATGTAGGCTATTTAGGGGTTAAATGGAGTTTTAATACTTCTTTGGTAACGTGTGCAATCGAAAACTTGTGTAATATGTTTTATATCGATGAGCACCTACATGAAAAGTATGGTAAATTAAGAGTCAATTGGAAGAGAGGACATTTGTTTGTAAAATCTCCTTAATATGTTAAAATGTTAATAATTACTTTAAATGAGTAAACAGAAATTTTTCAACTTACTGTGTGAATAGAGATGGCATAAACATGTAACTCTGATTGTAATACAAATTTAAGGATTTCAGTCAGTATAAATTATTGCAATAAATTATTATTTCGGGATGAGAAAGACAAGTTTAAAATTATCAATTCAGTGTGCAGCTAAAGGCCTATCCTGGCATAAAATCACCCTACTACACACCATGTACAAGGGTACATGGTAAGGCTTCTCTGTCGAACGGATATGGGAAAGCTATATTGCTTAAAACTTTGTGTAGCCTTTTTTGTAAGCGGCGAATCATGTCGTTAACAAATATTGAAATCGTGCAGTTTGAATGTATGGTTTGGAAGCATTTGCTGGGCAAACATCAGTGCAGCTTTGCACTCAACACTATAAATTCCCTTAGACCCAGGGATACATACACACACAGAAATGAACGATTGACATTCCTTTGACCATTCTGTGTGTGGCTATTCTCCAGCAAATACAATGCGTGTCTCTACTACGAACGCCTACCCTTGCGGGTGAAAACTACTTTAATAACAAAAGAACAGTAAAATGTATGTCTTTCTTAAGAACAATAAAATTCAGTGATTTAAATAAAACTATAAGCTTGAGGATCCGATGTGTGCGTGAAAGAGTAAATGCATGAGCGTGTAACGGGTTCATTATATTGGCTGTTCTTTAAACCTGTATTGTATTATGAGTTACGTTATTTCTGTATTAGGTTTTGATTTCGTTGTTATTGAAAACTTCATGACCGCTCCAACTAGGTGCAGGATACAAGTTATGTGGGGCGCTGGGGGCCCAAGGCATCTGACAAGTTGAGGGTAATAATGGGTGTAATGCTTGTAAAACAGTCAGGTAACGGGCTCTGCACGCACGCGCACGTCGAGTCATTGAAACACCGTTTGTGGGAAGGTAAGGCATTAGACCCGCGATTCGAGGTACGTTTAAGATGTTATGAAAATTCGCTGAGAAAGAAAAGATTAGACCTAATGAGCTGAGTGGATAGCCGATGTGAGAACAGAAACGCTAGATGTGTTTCGTGCGTGTGAATCGGTCATTCAGAGTCCGATCTGTTAAGCACAGAAAAATAGGAAAATATGCTTGTTGTAACGCAATGGATAAATAAGGATTTTTCGTCATACTGCTTCAAAAACAACTGTTTTTGACAGATGCGTTGAGATTCAGAAGTTCTTCTTTTTAGTCTTTGGATAATAACATATGTTTTGATGATCATTATCGTACTAGTACTAAAAAGATCATTGTTGATGATACTTTTGATGCGAGGTCGTTATAAATCGATTAAAATTCATTCGATTATAAATAATCGAAACATTCATTGTTATTATCGAAAAATTCATTGTTATTATCGGAAAATTTATTGTTGTATTGTTATTATTTTTGCGTTTGTTTCCCGTACACGCGGGTGAGTGACAACTGAAGTGATCGACTCAACAACCGATAGACATGAATGAACCGAAGTTATGCATGTGCAACAGCTAATTGTTTCAAGAGACAAGCTGACAGAAACATTTGAGGTTATGAAGACACAGTACGTAAATTTTACTTTTGTTTTTATTTAAACCTTAAGTTTTTTGGCAGTTTGACGAAAAATATAGTTCGTCACTCGGATCAAAAGTGTCTTTTTAATACTCGCTCATTTCCCACCCTCGGCTTCGCCTCGGCAGTTAAACTGAAGCTCGTATTAAAAAGATCCACTTTTGATCCTAGTGACGAAATATACTATTATATTTTTTGTAGGATGGCCTTTCGTGTGGATTTCACTAGCTCGATTATAACGTTTAGAAACCCAATAACTAGGAGTACGCACAAATATTCGCGCAATGGGATGACCGAACTCAGAAATGGTAGATGGAAGTTAATGCTGTTAACGCAAGTTCTAACCAAAATTGCATCACAAAATATTAAATAAATAGCCCTGGGAACTCTGTAGGAAAATATCTACTTTTCTTTTGGTTAATTTTAGGACATAGGATAAATCGTTTTTAATTATATTAAATTAAATTATATTAGAGGTGCAAATTCTTCATTAAATAAACGGTATCATGAAACTGACACATACTGTCTCCCTTTTAGCCCAACTTTAATGAATAAATTACTTTTTATTTACTAAATATAGAATACAAAGCACGGTCGAATAAACAGAAAATCTTGTAAACAAGTTGTTTTCAAAAATATCCACCCAAATCCCTGTTTACGAGGCACTACGGAAACCATCGCTACACACGTGGTTTTAAGAGGGGAAATGCCCCCTATTCCCTCAGGGTTATTAAGGGGCAACATTTTTCGAATTTTCTCTGTTGGTCAATGCTAACTTGACAAGCATATCGAGTTTTAATGAAATTGATCAATAAATAAGAAAGAAATAGTAATTTTTGTATTCCTCATAAGAATAACATTGGACAACGTACTGCGTTTACAGCAAAATGAACATTTACATTTTCTCCGCAACTAGTGATCGTAGAATAGTAATTAAAAATACTAAATTATTTTGTTTATTGAGCTCTTTTTAATGGTGAATAGTAATATTTTTATATTTAAGTTTTTTTGATAAAATTCCAAAAAATTTTTTTTGATATTTTAAGTCTTGTCATTTCTGAACCCGAATTTTCACAGAAATGAGGGTGGTGTCACTTTGTTGGAAAACTAAAGTTCTACAAACGACTAAAGTTTAAACAAAATCGTTAGAGCTGTTTTTGAGAAATCTTGATTTTTCATGTTTTTTGGCGGGTTTTGGGGGATTATTACCCTCAAAAATAAAAAATAAAAAAAATGAAATAAATGCCTGGAGATATCGTGGATTAGTACATACATACCAAATTTCATAAAAATTGGACCATTGGTTAGGGCTCTAACTCTGTACACATCCATACAGACAGACAGACAGACAGAGAGACAGACAGACACAAAGCCATCACGTAAAAATCCCTTTTTTCGATTCAGGGAGCACCAAAACGAATATTTCCACTAACAACTCAAATTCTAAAATGTTGACGAAAACAATACTTTCTCCATATACTATGTATAAGGGGGGAAAGTAAAATAACACGGTAAGTTGCCTTGTGCATTGTGGTGCATTGTAAATTAGTTCAGTACTCAGGTTTGCTATGGCGGGAGTATTTAATATCATAAACTGACAAAATAACACAGCTGGCAGAAGTAAATACGAAATAAATGGCTGCTGCAGTCTAGCGGATAAACTATTAACTCACTTACCTTGTAGGAGAACGTTATCTTTATTTGAAAAAACTGGAATTAATTTTTTGTAATCTAAAAATTTCAAAAACCTTTGATAAATTGAATTAAATCATCTCAAACGGAGAGTACTTCATTTATTTAATCATAAAACATATGAATAACACAATTTGTTAGTAGTTTCTTGTAATTACGAAAAAATATTGCATTAGTATTTCGTACTTTAAAACCAGTAATTTCTATCCAATGCTTTACCTGATGGAAATGTTACAGCTTTTAAATTTTAATTAATGAAAAACTATTCAACGAATGTGTTCCATTTTTGAACCGGACGCGCGAAGTGTACTGGAAAACATTTGTGTAAAATCTGAAAACGATCCGTGCAGCCATTTTCACGTTATTGTTTTACCATTATTACGATCACGAGGACACAGGGACACACCGACGGTCTCTGCTAATACATAGATTTATTCAATTCGTTCCGTCATCAATAAGAAAGTTAATTCAAAGTAAGTAACTGACTGTCCGGTATGACAATAGTCTGTCTTACCTAATTCCCTCATTGTGTATCTAAAAATTACTTGTATTGGGAGTCCTCGTCCATCGCTTGGACAAGTCAGAGAAGCTTAAATGAGGAAGGTTTGAAGGTAATGTTTACCATTCCCATGTAGAAAACCGAAATTGTACCGCTCCCATGTATACAACTTTGCATTATGAGAGCCAATGAAATAAACGGTCAAATCCTATCCAGGACATCGGTTGAGAGCAAACCTTAATTCAAAATCAAACTAGAACAAGAAGAATAGATAATTTGCTATCTTAGTTTTATTTATCTACGCCAGAGACGTTTTGTTAGAGAGCTACTTTATCACTGCTAGGGAAAGCGGTCCAAACCCATTCTGAGTGGGCACCTCAGGATTTGAACCCGTGACCTTTTGAAACCAAAGTCCAAAACGTTAACCGTTAGACTAGCGAGAGGCCAAGTTTCTATTAAAGTGTAATTACAAATTAGCTGGTTGTGGGAAAAATTTGACTTGTAAATACTATATATGAAATTATCTGACCATATGTTACGAAATAAGCTTAGCGAATAAGCTTAGTACAGGAACGTGAGAACGTGCAATCTAAAGACCAACAGTAAAATATCACTTGCATTTTCGGAACGTGCAAATTAATGAACGTGGAAGGCCAGCGGAACGAAGCTATAACATTAGAAAATCGAACTGGATAGTTATTTGTTGTAATTTTGTTTATTTACAAAGCAGTTTTGGTATGAAAACGAAATCAGAATCTGCAAAGTAGTTTATTAGGGAATCAAAGGGAACAATTACCCTAAATAAAAATAAACAAGCTTAACACATGAAAAAAGGGAGAAGACTCAAATAATGGAAACGCCTGGAGATATTGTTGAAGTTATTTAACATATTAAAGCAGATTGTCCAATTAGGTGTCTAAGTCCAACTTGAAATTCTATTGTAGATTCATTAAATATGAAAACAGGCCTTTTTATCAACAATGTAATAAAAAAACGCACCTTTATAAAAAAATTACAACCAATGAAGTTTATTATTCATATTTTTTGAAAATATGATTCATGAAAAACCTTTTTCGGAAATAAACATCTTCTGTTGTTAGTATTATTCATATCAAATGATGGATCAGCAATGTGGCAGTGTCAGCAGCGACCCTGGCTGATGGAAGCTCAACTAATCTGCATCACGTGACTTGTTTGCAGAGTTGTCAATGCGCTGCTGATTAATTATAACGGCATTCCATTGATACTCTGATTGGACGGCTTAGGTGGAGCTAACCCGACTGTGATGCACTCGCCCTCCTTATCATTATCTCGTGGTGTTGGAAGTTAGTTAAACATTGGCAAATATATTATTTCTTATTTATAAGGATTGGCCATTTACATTTTGTAAAGTACGATTCTATTGAGACTTATTTGGTCCTAAATGTTTGAAAAATCAGATTTTTATTATTTTAGTTAACAGTGTTACCAAAACTATCGAGTGGTAGTTATGACTATTAATATCAATTTTGGTAATTACTTGATAAGTAAAAGTACAGAAAAATCCTTGGCCCAAATATATGCCCAAATAAAATCGTTTCACACAAAAAGGAGTCAAGAACCAAAAATCAAGAATACTTTACCGTCTCACAATTATACAAATACAGCATCGACAATCGTCATAAACATAAACCACGAAATACCTAAGATAACAGGTGGTTTAAAATCAATAAACAAATCATAACCATTAAAACTAAAAATTTAATTTTCAGATATATAATCTTTAACGCTGTAATACTCCTTTAAAATAAAATAAATTTTAAATTTAATGCTGTAAAATATATTAATATAATATTCCTTTAAAATGGATGTGGTTAATTTTCCAAGATGCCTTTCTCTTTTTCAGGTCTTGATGAAGCATAATGGCCGAATAAGTTTGGGTTTGAAATAAATTTGTGTCTTGTCGGGGAATATTTATTAGTTTAGTGTTCTGGAAATCATATGCATGTGTCGAGGAAAAAAATGTTTGTTACTAAGAATAAATTAAATGCATTCTGAAATGTAAATATATGTAAGTTGCAAAGTCGTTCTACTTGGATTGCCGATTATCATACGAGTGAATATGTTGTATAAAGTTCAGAACTCAGAAGTCCCCCGACAAATGAAGGCGAATCAGAGAAGAGAATTCGTGGATATTACTCTATTAATCTTAAAGAAATAGGAAGTTAGATGAATTTGTGTGATTTCTAATCAATTGGGTAGACTGTCCATGATACAGACTTGTATTATGTTTCCAAGCATTTTTACTCGACCCAGTTATCTGGCACTTACAACGATCATTAGTCTAGTCCATATTGATCCTAATACATTACACTGTTGTGGCATTGCATAATATTACCATTTTCAAACTATAGACATGATACACCAGTTACAATTAAACAAATATTTCGTGAGATAATTACTGAAAAGCCTATATAAGATAAATTAACAATCGTGAGTTGTTCTTCGGGAATATTAATACTTCCATTTCTAAGGCTGAAGTATTTTATATATCCGAAGGTTAAATTATAATTTGCAGCAGTTCTTTATGTACGACATCAAACACCTAAAGTAATTTCTGTAGAGCCTAAGCGCGTGAGTGCAGCCGTTCGTTTCTAATCAACGGTTTAATATTGGATGCTTTGCGCTATTTAACTAATTATACTAGTCTCTCTGATTCGTTTCTCTGGTCTTGAAATCCTACGCTCGCTCTTGAGCGAATTGTTTGGCCCAGAACGAATTACAGTAAAGTATTAAACAAATTTAATATTGTAACTGGTGAAGTTTAAATATTTTTTGTTAAAAATTGGCAAGTTAAAATGCGTCATATTCTTTTTATACGTTATGGTTAGTTTGATGGTTTTTAAAAATTAGAAAGAATTGTTATGAAACGCGGAGAAGTGTAACTAAAGTGGGGTCGTTCAGCTCAAGTCCCACAATTGGCGTGCGGATAATATCTTTAAGCCTTTTCACTATGAAACTCGCCTTCAAAAACCCTAAATTCCACTGATTTATTATAAAAACAATTATGACTCTCAAACTCTGGAAAACCATAGTTATTTATTTATACAAACCAGTTTTAAGCTGCTTATACAAGTAGCACACCTTGTTCCAAGCAAATTTCCCTTTCGCTATTTAAGGTAGGTTTCCGATGTTTGCAGCTCAATTGAGCCTTAACCTTTGGTCGGAGTCATTCACGAAGGAAAGCAAACATGAAGCGAACTCCTCCAAAAAAATTCTCCATGATTGTTTGGGAAGGCGAAAAAGTGATGTATTATAAATCTTCTGATCGAATTCCAGCTCCATAAGTCCAGTAATATGTGCGAGATGGTAAATAAATATTTGAATCCCATATATTAATACGCTAGGGGGGTTTTATTTAGTCATAACTCGATAACGGATAGACGGATTTTAACGTTTGAGATGTCAAATTTAAGGTTTTTTTAGGTAGATTTACCAATACGTCTTAGAAATTTAAGGAAGGGCATCGCATAAATACAGTAAAGGGCTGAACTTTCGGAACAGTGGCGCCATCCGACGGCGGATCAAACTACGTGTTGATTGAAAGTATGTTTATCATCCGTTTTAATATCGGATGTTTTGTTATATTTGTTTACAACTGAAGTAACCTTTCGTTGGGTACGAACTTGCTTGGATTAGAGCAACAGGACAAATAGTTGTAATTACTAAATAAACTTAGCCTTGCCTACCGATATAAAAAATCTCTTTCTCTTATTCTGATATTAAAATTTAAACAAAATAAAATAATTACAAAATGATTAATGCCATTAAATGTATGGGCGCCAGTTGTCACTTTCTTAGGATGGCATAGTCAATATTTTTATCAAAAACTGAAACTCAAAGAAATTTTGTTTTCATTTCCTCTGCCTTTATAAAGCGCCTCAAGTAATTGTTAATCAAAGAGCAGTTCAAATATTTCAAGGATAATTTAAGAGGGTTCGTTAGGCGCAAATTGCTCTGAAGTCTCGAGACGGAAATGGATTTCAATTTACAATTGATTTAGTTTTTTATTATTAGTGAATTTCCTTTGGAAAGTGAACTATTAGCATGACCCGCACGGTGAAACTTAAGCCCGGGACCACCATAGAAGTTCCTAACGTGACCCCCTGAACACGTTTTGGGGGGGGGTCGTTCAAAATTTTATATATATATATATATATATATATATATGAGAGAGAGAGAGAGAGAGAGAGACATATATATATATGTGTTTGCACTCTAGCGGTCGCATTTTTGTCCGATTTACTTCAAATTTGGTAGGGATGTTACTTTCTGTAATCAGTTGGACAAGTTCGTTGGGCAAAACAATCGGAAAACTCTAAACCCCTTTTTTTGGGGATTAATCTTTCAAATTTCGAGTTTTTGGGCCCAAAAAGGGTCATAAAAGCCCCAAATGTAAAATCAATGCATGTAAAAAGATGGGAGTTAGTAAGGCGAAAGTTTTAAGCCCTCTCTCGTCATTCTAGCATAAATATTTACCGAGTTATTAAAGAAAATGTGTTTCGACTAAACACAGTACGTTGTCTTATGGGGGTTTTACGCTAGAAAAGCTTGTTATTCCTTTGTTAGAGTACTTTTATCATCCTCAGCAACCTCATACCTACTTTTAAGCCTGTCTGGACCTTCTCCTAACCTTATAATGCGCAAAATTGTATTCCCAGCTTTGCAAGTAAATGAAACCAGGATTATCAGAACAGCCAAAAAATCGATGATTTCAGATTTTTGGACGAATGTATGTTTTTACACTTATTTTGAGTTATACAAGTTTTTATGTGGAAATTCACTTCCCTCACGTCAGCGTGCTGCGTGCGAACTCGTTTTACATTGATATAGTTTAGGGAAAAGCATATACTAAAAAGGTACCTTTTCACGATGACAGTTTCAATACAAAGAATTCACAGAGAAAGCTTAATATCCAAAATAAATGTAGTAGCAATAATTTATATAGTACCTATTGATTAGAAGTAAATTAGTTATTGCTGAGTACTCTTTATTCAACGTATCACCCAGTGAGGTATACCCAACGTGTTAGGCAACGTGTAATGTTGGTGTAAGGAAAAAACCAGACGGTGTTTTCGTCACCTCATGCAAGTAAAAGTAACTTTCGTTGTAACCTAACATAGATTAACAGCTCACTAAATCTTTCCCGCAGTTGTTAAGCAAGAAAGAAAAACCTATTTTGCACAAATTGCATAAAAAAGTTCGTTGCTTTTAAGTTATGGAAGTTTTGACTCGTTTGCTCATCAAACGAGTTCGCACGCAGCACGCTGACGTGAGGGAAGTGAATTTCCACATCACAACTTTTAAAACTCCTAATCAGTGTAATAATATATATTTATTCAAATTTTTATTGAAATTTGAAAACAGTGATTTTTTGGCTGTTCTGATACTTCTGGTTTCATTTACCTGCAAAGCTGGGAATACAATTTTGTGCATTATAATGTTAGGAGAATGTCCATACAGGCTTGAAAGTAGGCGTGAGGTTGCTGGGGATTATAAAAGTACTCTAACAAAGGAATAACAGGCTTTTCTAGTGTAAAATCCCCATAAGACAACGTACTGTGTTTAGTCGATACACATTTCCTTTAATAACTTAGTAAATATGTATGTTAGAATGACGAGAGAGGGCTTAACTCTTTTGCCTCACTAATTCCCATCTTTCTACATGCATTAATTATACATACGGGGCATTTATGACCCTTTTTGGGCCCAAAAACCCAAAATTTGAAAGATTAATCCCCAAAAAAGGGGTTTAGAGTTTTCCGATTCTTTTGCCCAACGAAATTGTCCAACTGATTACAGAAAGGAATGTCCCTACCAAATTTGAAGTAAATCGGACAAAAGATGCGACCGTTAGAGTGCAAACACACATATATATACAAAATTTTGAACGACCCCCCAAAACGTGTTCAGGGGGTCACGTTAGGAACTTCTATGGGGGTCCCGGGCTTAAGTTTCACCGTGCGGGTCATGCTAAAAGTTCACTTTCCAAAGGAAATTCACTAACAAGATAAACATTGACTTTGGTTTCTTTAACTTTAAACATATTTTATTGATACACACTCACTCCAAAATCAGTGTTAAGGAACAAGAAACCAAACGCCTTTCTCGTCCAACCAGACTACGGATTACAAAAAAAAAAAAAAAAAAAAACTAGCCAGATAATAAGTCTTTGAATTGTTCTGATTAAATTTTATTTTGTTATTAGAATCAGTAACATTGGAATTTTATCTTTGATCTTAGTTATGGATATAAAAGTAAGAGTCTTTTTTGACATCATTTATGTATATTTTTACGTACGATGTATAAAGCGACTTTAAATTGAATGAATTAATAAGGTAAAGTAATCCCGTAAGACCGTAAATGCTGCAAAAATGTTAATGCCCTCATAACTAACTTCCCACTCAATGCCCCGTACTAACAGAAGGCAACATTGGTAGCATACGAACGAAAAGAGTTAATAACTTGCAATATTCGAGAAGTAAAGGAAAAACTAACGTTTTTATTTGTATTAAAAATAAATGTTGAAACAAAACATGTCCAAGCATAACTTGCTAAGGTACAAACATAACATGTCTAAGCATAACTTGCTAAGATACAATGTATGTTGCTTGTTCAAACTCATTATGTATTTGCCAGTTGAAAACTAAAGAGAATAAATGTTGCTTGTAAATTCTCTTAAAAGTATACTGTAGGTGTCATATTCATCATATTTTTACCGATTATAAAATGCAGAAAAGGAAGTGACTCGGTGATTATTTAGTCTGATACGCAATTATTGGTACCAATGAAAAGCGTTATTATTGGTACGCGTTATTGAGGATGAAAAGCGAAAGTTTTATATTTTTGCAGGAATCGACAGATGTATGGGTTTAAGAGATTGCGAATAAATGTAAGAGATCTAAGGCAATGAACAACCACAGATATCTTCCTGGACACAGAACCCCTAGTTAAGGCAATGAACAACCACAGATATCTTCCTGGACACAGAACCCCTAGTTAAGGCAATGAACAACCACAGATATCTTCCTGGACACAAAACCCCTAGTTAAGGCAATGAACAACCACAGATATCTTCCTGGACACAGAACCCCTAGTTAAGGCAATGAACAACCACAGATATCTTCCTGGACACAGAACCCCTAGTTAAGGCAATGAACAACCACAGATATATTCCTGGACACAGAACCCCTAGTTAAGGCAATGAACAACCACAGATATCTTCCTGGACACAGAACCCCTAGTTAAGGCAATGAATAACCACAGATATCTTCCTGGACACAGAACCCCTAGTTAAGGCAATGAATAACCACAGATATCTTCCTAGACACAGAACCCCTAGTTAAGGCATTTATTTTTATAACAATCAATAAATATAATACTGTGAAAACCCAAAGTTAAAATGTTTAGTATTACGAGATGGCACCGACGAAATCTACAAAAATTATATGTATTACTTAATAAAATACCCGTATTTATATTTTATTTATTATTGTTAAATTTAAAGTGACGATCGGACAATGAGTAAACTAATTAAGGAAAATAAACGGACAGTGCGAAAAATATCTCAACATCAATAATACAAGAATACAATATAACAGTTATCGATTTCTACTCGGGTCCCACGAAGCCTACAAACGTTGACAGATATGCTGTAACTGATTGATGATCGATGACCTATGCGACTGTTGGGTTATCTCGACCTACATTATATCAATAGTTGAAAGTAAATGTTTCAAGCTTTCGCGTCCTCTACCAATAGAATACCATGACAACTATATGAACCAAGATTTGTATATAATTTTATCATATTATATTTCATCAAATTCAAATCTTGTCCTTCTTTGAAGCCTGAGATTGAGAATACGTTAGTTTAAAAAGGTCAGGGGGTCATACTTTAAAGGTATGGTTTAAATGTTAGGTATTAACGATGCCGTAATTAATTATACTTGTCCGCAAAGGAAACCTACAAAAATGTAAACAGTTTTGTAGTGAATATAATGAACATGTATACTTCAGTAAGTATCGAAAGAAAATAAAACATATTTCACATAACCACCCAACGGCCTAACGGTTAGGTTTTTGGGCTTCAGTTCAAGACGTTGAGGAATCGATTCTCGGTGGTTTGGACTGATTGGGCAAGGTCTACGGCCGCTCGACAAATGTCATTGGATTGACGGCTCCCACGCCACTGAGATCCTCAGGACAGACATGGAGGTAGCAGGAGGTTGGAAAATTCAAGGATTCTGGACCGCTTTCCTTAAAAATCGTATGCTTACAAAAACGTTAATAGAGTTAACTAAAAGAAAAAACAACAAAACACGGACTAAATAGAATTATCAGGCTTACTAAGCCTGATAATTCTTTTTAGTCCGTGTTTTGTTGTGTTTTTTTTTAGTTAACTCTACTAGCGTTAATTGCAAATACTTAGTTAAAATTATTCATATACAGTGTACAAATAATTGTTATGAATCCTTCTATAATTGAAAACTGGTGAAATAACTATATAACGGTTTCACGAAACTGCCTTAAATTCACACAAATGGAAACTCCAATACAATCAGATCCCGGTAAAAAATGTACTTAAAATTAACGTAAGCTACTCACAGGTGCGAAGACTCGGAGAGTGCGGAAGGACGTGTACTCCATGACGTGCCAGTGACCCACTGAGGCGGAGGATGACCCGGGACTGAGGCAGGTTCAAGGCTCTGGTGGCAGCGAGGGGGGGGACATTCCGGGCCCCGGGGCCCAGTACCGTCACCGTGGGCCCCTGGTCTACTTCGCTTCCTGGTGCTGGGTCCTCACATGTAAACAAGCCTTCGTTCATTCAACCCGCCACACCTGTCCGCTCTACTCTCCGCTTCTGGTTTACAAGGTGATTCTTAACGTGAATTATAAAAAATATATGTTTGGCATAAGGATATATAGCTGAACAACATGGGTAACAGGTGTGATGCAAGTTTTACCTTGAAGATTTGTTTACATTATTCCATTAATTTCCATATTTTAATTTTAAAATATCTTCTAAAGTATAAAAGGCACCCTTTCTAAAAAACCGTCGAATATACGAGGGTTTTTGATAAAACCGTACAGAGTCGTACCGTGTTCGTTGTAACACATACTGTATTTAATAAAATTTGTATTACGTAAATGATTAGAACATCCCATAACTCGGGCTTATTAGGCTAAGAAAATTATCAATGAAATAAAATAAACGATATTTATGATGGTAATTGTCATGAAGATCCGCTGATTGTATATGAAGATTTGTAATAATAATCCTGAATAAATTGTTTTCGGATTTCATTAACCGTCGAACAATGTTTAAGGTAGGCAAAGTTATTATTACACATTCAACTGTCTTTAGTAGGAGATATATCTTGATGCGAATGACTAACTGATTAATAGACTTATTTCAGACCTACTTATTACAATCCTCGTTCTCTGTGATAGTATATTGCAGTAGATCTTGGAAAACTCCATTAGTAAATTACTTGACTTGAGTCAAGCAAAGAATTTATGATTGTAGGACTGGAGATCCCAGGGTAGCCCGATCAAGGGTCGGTCTAAGATATTTTGGCGAGGCTTGACTCAGGGTCCCCTCCCTAGCCCTCATTAGTCCTGGGATCTTCTGTCAAGCCTTGAAAAAGAGGTATACGGCACTCGGGCCTCCACCTCTACCTGCTAAGGGGGGACTGCTGGGACTAGCTGTTCTCGTCGGCCCTGCCTATCTCCTCCTTCGTAATTAGTTTCACGCTCACAGTCGTGTTATAGGATTTGTATTGCAAATCTTAGACTAAAACTTTATATTTTTCTGCTAGTCTTAAAATTGAATTTATTAAGCTTATCGAACACCTGTTAAAACAGACAAAAAAAATAAGTAGGTTATATATTATTTTTATTGCAACCAGACTATGATTAGATTTATATAGAGTATAACTTTATACAACCACACCAAATCAAAATACCCCCGTCGCAGCAAACCTGCGTACTCAGTGAATTTCCAATGCATATAATATATGTGGCTCACTATTTACCAAGTTTCACAAAAATACATCCATAAATAAGTGATATATAGCATTTTATTAATTCTCCATAAGAATAACATTAGGGTTGAGGACGCAGGTTTGCTGCAACCAGGAAGATAAGTAATGTGTTTTTTTACAATTATCAATACAACTGAACCAGGTAAAGCTACATACCAAGTTCTCTTAATGTAGGTTCATAATTAAGGGAGATATACAACTTTACTTATTCTCCATATGAATAACATGGGGGCCGAGTATGCAGGTTTGCTGCTACGGGGACTATCAACAAAAAACTTGTTTTTTGTGCTAATATCAATATGCCACAACTAGTTGAAGCCACATACCAAGTTTAATCAATATACATTCATAAATAATCGAGATATAGAATTTTATTTATTCTCCATAAGGAAAACATTGGACAACGTACTGTGTTTAGCACTTTGAATATCTCTGCAACGGTTGGGCGTAGAATCAAAACTTAAACACCAAAATGTTTGTTTTGTTGAGCTAAACACATTAATAAACAGAAATGTGAAGTTTTTAGTAAAACTATCTGAGAAAAATCTAAAAACCTTTTTCCCATAAGATTAACATGGGACACTTTTTTTGTATTTTCTCCGCAACCACTTAACCTAGGTTAATGATTCAAAATACTAAATTATTTGTTTTGTTAAGCTCTATAAAATGGCTATAACCAAAAGTGAGTGTTTTTAACATTTTGGGGTCAAAATTGCAAAAAACTGATTTTTGGAAAATTGTAAACCCCCATAAAACCCCCTTCCCATAGTGCGATCGATCTGGTTTTCGAACTTAAAGTCATAAATGCTACTCTCCACATTTGTGCCAAATTTCATCAAAATCGGGTGTTTCTTTCAAAATTTATCGTGGTAACGGGCACACACACACATATATATATATATATATATATATATATACATATATATATATATATATACATATATATATATATATACATATATATATATACATATATATATACATATATATATATATATATACATATATATAAATTTGAACGAATAGTGTTTTTGGAATCTGGGACCTCAAAAAGAAAAGTTATCATGGTCTTGGGCTTAAGTCTTACCATGCCACCTACGGTAATAGCTTCTTCCCTATAGGGGAAATTCGCTAAAACTGAATAAAATAGAACAAAATTTGTTATTACTCTATTTAGTAAAGTCAAAATTACATATAATTTTGTTTTCTAAATGTGTTTTTTTCTAGGAAAATCACTCTTATAGTTTTATTTATACTTGTACAATATTTATCTCGCAACAAACCTGCGTATTCAGTGAACGTATTATTGTAATGCTATTAATATACTACAGTTAATGTGCAAATACATTTTCTGTTCGCATCCATCTAGAGTTTAAAATTATGTCACAGAAATAGTAACTAGGGCTAATGTAATTACATTATATCCCGAAATGTGCATTTTGTTTTTAATAACATCCTCAGCCAACATTGATAAAGACAGGACAAATAATTAACCAAAATAATAATACATACGTAATTCTTTATTGAGAAATAGAAAGATTCGTAAAACTGTTAAAAATTGAACTGGCTAATTTAAAAATCTATAGCTAATGGTTTAAATTGTTTGTTTATTTGTCGCATTTAGCGGTGAAGGTAATCTTCAAATTTATTGTCTAATTATTGGTTTGATGAAGTTTTAAGGTAGATATGGTGAACCGGAAAACCTATATCTATCTATATTATTAATACGCTACAGAAATTTTGTAAACAATAAGGCTTCTTCGTTACCCCCACATATATACACTAAAACGCGCGTCTAGGTATGCAGATGTGGAAACTGGCTTTAGATTTTTGACTTAGGACTCAAGGCTCTGCCCCACGGGACTTCCAAGTCTCCAACTTCATATGGAGGAGAGTTTTATTTAGTTTATGTGAAATGTGCTTTTTCTTCATCCAATTAAATTAAATAAACAGCTGTTTCAAGGATTGTATCTAACTACAGACTGTCATTGATTTGTTTACTATTTAACTATTTACTATTCTCTCTTCTCAACACAGGATGCGCAAGCTGCGCATAGAACATTCTAGTAATATATGAATGTACTAACTGTTACCCGTGGCTTCACTCGTGAACAATTCAACCACATTCAAATATTAACCTGAACAGCACTATAAAATCGTTGTTTACGTTATCAGGTGATAACGCTATCAGGTTATCAGGTTATCAGCTTTATGTTGATGTGATATATAAGCTTAATGTTACCACAATAGCACAATGTTACCTTAATAGGTTCAGTCGTGTTTGGGTGCGATGAATCATCCATCTATACATACATTCAAATTGTCACATTTAGAATATTAGTATGATATATTTTTTATATCTATGAAAATATGAGGGAAATCTGTCATAACTGCAGTCAAAAAGAGCAAACAACTCACATAAGGAAATAATGGAGATTGAATTAGGTTTTTTGTATTTTTTTGTAATGAAATACAGGGTAGGAACTACAACCATTAGTTAATATTTTATTCTCAACTACTAACTTTATTCTCAACTAATTGTAAGTGACCCAAGGTGTGAGGTGTTATTGGTGCCCCTTGTCAACCTTCATCAAACTCGATGACAATCCCAAGAGCGAGGCTTGGCTCAGGATCCCCGCTCGACCCCTCATTAGTGCTGAGACCTTCGGTCAAGCCTCGTCAAAACAGGTAAATAATTCTCAGGTAAATTTTAACCCTGGGATCTTCAGTCCGTCTACCAGAATTTATAGAAGATTGCCAATACGGGACTTTGTGAAATGCCATGTTGGCAACAATAAAATTAACAAGGAACATGTTATTTTTTCAAAAGCTGATTTTACCAATACTTACAAAAGTAAATATTTTTCTAACAAATATATTCGTAGATTCATACTATTTTTTGTCTAAAACAGTACAATGACGTATTGGGGATTCGTCAGCCGCAAATTTGAAAATAAGGTCTTGGTGGTGTGATCATAATAAGGTCTTGGTGGTGTGATCATAATAAGAATGTCAGTTTTGGATTTTTTCAAGAGGGCATTGACGGTATGATAGTGAAAAATAAAAACACATTAAAAAACATCGCAAGATCAGCCATGGAAGGTTACTTTCAATCAGAATACAAGCGAACGAGCGGTTCTTATCGGCGCTCAAGTAACTCAAAAACTTGACAAATAAAAAGTAGATGTTTTCAGTTTGCAAGTAAAGACTATCTGATATCCGGCGTGTCCGGAACCGGCGAGTTGTTACGTTGATCAGTGGGCTGAGAATCAGGCCAAGTGCTGGGTTGACCTTGGACAGAGCACAGCTCGCTTCGCACGGTGCACGGTGTACTGCTAATGAAGCAGCTTCGCATCGTAGGCCCCGCATACAGCGGGATGAGTTATCCCCCATCCCCGTTATTCCGGGCGGGAACAACATAGCAGCGGTAAACTATAGCTTCGAACTTTCGCGGTGACGATGACGTTACATGAATGACGTTACAAGTATCAATGAGAGTGCAACGTTGCCATACAATTATTTCGAGTCATCTCCGTATCGCCGATATTCTAGGTGGAAACCACGTCGCAGCGGTAAATTTTAGCTTTGAACTTTACCAAGACCGTGGTGACGTTACATGAATGACGTTACAAGTACCGATGAGACAGTGCGACGTTGCCATACAATTATTGTGAGTCATCTCCGTATCGCCGATATTCTAGGTGGAAACCACGTCGCAGCGGGAAATTTTAGCTTTGAACTTTACCAAGACCGTGGTGACGTTACAAGTACCGATGAGACAGTGCGACGTTGCCATACAATTATTGTGAGTCATCTCCGTATCGCCGATATTCTAGGTGGAAACCACGTCGCAGCGGTAAATTTTAGCTTTGAACTTTACCAAGACGGTGGGGACGTTACAATTATCTATGAGACAGTGCAACGTTGCCACCCAACTGATTTGAGTCATCTCCGTATCGCCGGTATTCTATAGGCGGAAACAAAGTCGCCACGGTAAATTATTGCTTTGCACTTTCCCAAGTCTGTGATGACGTTATACGAATAACGTCACGAGTATCAGTGAGACTTTGCCAACCAACTGTTTTGAATTACTCCCCCCCCCCCGACAGAAACCCTCCCCTTTATATCTTCTTTCGAATAATGATATGTATCTAGGTTTTGAACTACCTAGTTCAAATAAACGTTACTTTACACATTTATACAAGCTGTAGTCAAGAACGATCCTTTTCAGTTTATAGTAATGGGATACCTGTGTTTTCCAAATCAAAAAAATAATATTTCATATTATTTGGAATTTTTTAATAGGTTTATGGCCACCAGTCTATTTCATAAAAAGAGTACTTAACAAGAAAAACACCACTTGATTTGATCGAATCCGGGACGAAGGGTGGGAGTGCGAAAGGGGCGTTGAAAATTATTTGAGTTCCAGGAGCTGTTCAGAAATTTGACGCTCTTTGTTCATAGCGCTTCTGCCCACAACAAAGTTGACAAACACCAGCTGAAGCCTTGCATTAGCTGGTATTACGTTCAATGAAGGTAAGTAAAAATATGAAGTAACAAATAAACTCAAAATTATGTTTAACTCTTTGATGATACGATTGTTCTTTTACAATTTATAAAATATAAAGATAAACTAATATAGTATTAGTTATTTTTTAAGCATAAGAGCAGGTTTTTGCTCGGGTATATTGTGTCTATACCAAAAAATCCCTGTCGCAGCGAGCCTAAGAACCCGGCGAATTTGTTTGGCGATTGATCGAAATAACGTTAAAGTCTCTAATGAAATACGGCCCTAATTTTACCTCACTTAACATTTTTTAACATTCAAGTGTTAGTTGGAAAATTCTGTCAATGCGTCTCTTTTAGCGAATTTCACCTATAGGGAAGAAGCTATTACCGTAGGTCTCATGGTAAGACTTAAGCCCGAGACCATGTTTGTTTTGAGGTCCCCAGATGCCAAAAACACCATTCGTTCAAATATATATATATATATATATATATATATATATATATATATATTGTGTGTGTGTGTGTGTGTGTGTGTGTGTGTCCGTAAGCACGATAACTTTCGTAAAAAAGTCCGATATTAATAAAATTCGGTACAAATGTGTAAAGCACCATTTATTTGAACGAGTTCGAAAACCAGACCAATCGCACCATCCGAAGGGGGATTTTGGGGGGTTTTGTACCCCAAACATGTTTTTTGGGTTTTCACATGTAATTTTATTTAAATAAAATTTTAATTTATACCATTAAGTTCAGCTTAAAAAAACAAACAATTTCGTATTTTAATTATTACGCTTCGTCAATTAGTTACTGAGATATTGAAAGTACTAAACACAGTTGTAAATTGTAAGAATATCTAATGCTATTCTTATGGAGAACAATCAAAATTGTTTATCTCGCTTATTTATTAACATAAACTGACGAAACTTGTTGTATGGCTTCATCTGGTTATGGTTTGTTGTTGTTTGCGCACAAAAAAATTTTTTTCGTATGGTTCCCGTAGCAGCACACCTAGATACTCAGACCTCATGTTATTCTTATGGAGAATAATTAAAATGTTATATATCGCTTATTTATGAATGCATAAAGATGAACCTTGGTATGTGACTTGACTTGGATAAGCTCTATTGATATTTGCATAAAACCCCATTATTTTGTGTTCCTTGTTGCAGCATACCTGCTTACTCAGCCCCCATGTTATTCTTATGGAGAATAATTAAAATGTTATATATTGTTTATTTTTATGAATGAATATTTACGAAACTTGGTATGTGGCTTCACCTAGTTTAATTCTTTTTATATTTACATAAACACCAATTGTTTGTATTCCTTGTTTCAGCAAACCTACGTACTCATCCCCATTTTTATTCCCATGGAGAATAATTAAAATTGTATATATCGCTTATATGTGAGTATATTTTTATGAAACTTGGTATGCGGCTTTATGGTATTAAGACATATATTATGCATTGGAAATACGCTGAGTACGCAGGTTTGCTGTGACGGGGGTATTTTTCTTCCTCATCGTCCATTGGTGGCCGATCATCGCTTCGCATGCAGGGTTTGGCGTATTTATGGTTTAATCTTTCTAAGACAGTGGTGGCCTAACATCGGCTCACCTTCATTCCTGTAAGAAATTTAATGAAAACGGAGGAACAGTCGGGTTAGTTAAACTGAATCAGATAAGAAAGCGCAATGTTTTAACTGACTTTATTGTATGCATACCAGATTTTTCTATTTTGAAAATCTGTAAGTGCCGTTAAATATAGCTCCATTTCGTATTTTGGGAAATAAAGCCTACAACTCCTGGAAGCAATCCTTCGTGCAACAAAGATGTTCTAGTAGCATTCACCAGATTGAAGGCAGCAACTTTTTGATTGAGCATATTTGAATAGAACTAGGTTTTAATATGCTTCCTAATACATCGAGATGAGTCAATATTCGTCATCAACACATAAGAATTTCTTCATCAGCGCATTCGCCTTTTTTCAATTGTAATCCTTGTTTTTGATGTTTTTCGCTGAACAAAGTAAAATTACGAAGAAATAAAAGTATAAGTACACAAGGAAAAAACAAATGTATAAGTATGTAAAGTATGTATGTGTACAATTACCGTTACTATAGACACTTTTGCAATTCATCTCGTCAGATAAATTCTTTATTTCTCAGAACTAGCGACCCGCCAAAGGTTGAAATTCAAACATTAATTGACGACTTAGGGCAGTTGGCGTGAATGTTTTATCAACTTACCCTGCAACATCATTTGTACCAATTCAATGATGCTTAACTTCACGAATAACTAAATAAAATAGTTTAGTTTCTTGGTTCCTATTGCTGTTGCTCTGTCACCCCTCTCCCCCTGACAATCCTCCACCCACTACCACTCCTCCTTTCCCTCTCTCACTGACAGGTTTATTTTCTATGTAAAAGCAGTTAAAGCAGATAACTGAAGAGCGTTGCCATTCCAGTAGTCAGTAGTATTTTTATATACATTATATCTGAAACAGCTGTTCTTGCTGTTGTGTTAGCACAATTGTTATTATAACAACAGTTGTCAAATGTACAATTTCATTGATTACTGTTCTTCCATAAGATTAATATTGAAACTTTGATAGTCTGTGGGGCTTATCCTTGAGGGTCAATGTAAATTATAAGGGGTTTCCGCTCATCTACACGACAGTACCTTTATTCTAACGATATGAGTGAATTTCTCTTACGATGTTCACACCCTGAGAAAAAAGGAGGGACAGATTTGTGCTTGCCTATCCTATACTCTAATATGAGTAAGGTTTGCTTGCTTGCGACACGGATCTCAAAAACGGCTCCAACGATTTCCTTAAAATGTTCGAAATAACTCATTTCTGGGATAAAAATAAGTTCTAGACAGGCCTCATCCCCAGGAAAAATCAAATAATGTAAAAAACTAAAATGAAAAGTTAAACAAATTAACCCCTTATGGAGTTTCAAATCAAAACAAAATAATTTTAACAGCTGTTCATAATCAACCGGGGAACTGTCAAAGTAATACTCATGTTGTATATGATTATTAACATATGGTTTCCTGAGAGCAGAGATTAAAAGATTTGAGTGAAGATTACATAAATAGAGTAGTAAAATAAATCAAAAGGACATTGAGCTATAAATAAAAACTGGAGTGACCTTAAAAATGTAGAAAAGAGGCAAATGAGTTATACAAATCTAATTATCAGTAGGGGAAAGTGGTGAAATATTATTCCGAGTCATCTAAACAAATTGACTGGCCTTCCCCGAGCAAAGCTCGGCCCCCAGGTACTTAATATAATGATGATGCCAATGAAATTAAAGAAAAAGAGGTGAGCTTTGAGGAGTTAAGTAAATATCCTCTGAATTTTGATAAAAGTAGGGCAACGGACGTGTTAATGTTTCGTCAAAATAACGCACCTTTAAATGTGGTTCTGATGACAAACCATGCGTTTAAAAAGTAGCATTGTTAATCACATTACCATACTTTACGAGATATAATTAAAAACCTTTTAAAAACTTCAAGATGTATTTACTGTTTTACTGAACTCGCATGCAATCCAGTAAATAATTATCCAAGATGGACTACGCAATCCATTTCGACAGGTCACACCGATCATCATCAAGCCTGACAAATGGCAGTCAAACCGAATGACCTCTCAAAATTGATTTCCTTGTACCATACTTTATGTCCTGTGATGCATGATATGAGTACAGTATAAGTGTCAATATGTACTTTATGCTGTAATCTGTAATTAAATATCTCTATTTTCACATCACCAGTGGCTTCATCATCATTGTTGCGGATTAGAAAACCCCAGCACAGCTGCTAGTCACATCTTCCACAAGCGGGAATATTGCGCAGGTTACCGGAAAGATAGGATATATCAGGAAAGGAAAGGGTGGGATGGGACAGCAGCCATCAAATCGACCCTTCAGCGGGCCAACTCCCGTGCCCCTGTGACAGCTGGGATGAGGCTCTCAAACAGGAGACCCGCATTCTGCCCTCCAACCGGTCAACTCAACTGACAGGGTATCTATGTACAACAGCCAGGGTCCATCCATTCTCAGGTTGGCAGGTTGGGGACCATACCCGGAGATTCTGTCCCTAGCCGCTGCCAATGGTGGGACCATAGGTGAAAGGGAAGTTTGTCATAATGGACAGCCAAAGGGCTTACCATATGTAATGGCAACTTCATTTGCTGTACTCAGTGTCAGAATCAAAACTGGTATAGACCACCAGTGGCTTATTAAGGCTATAGCCTCTAACTTAATGTTAAAATTGTATTTGATGCACTGTTTACTTGATAATTAACCAATATCATTGTTAGATTTTACCCCTGAATATATTACAAAAATAATTACAGCTAATTATTAGTTCATTTTACAATTTTGACATTGTTTTTGTACAAGACATTTTAAAGGGAAAATGAGAGGAAAAACCTAAAATCGGGCTCCGTTAAAACATTCTTAACATCTAATTTTCTATGAATATTCCAAACTAAAGTTTTCTAGGCCTTACTCCAGTCACCTGCGCAAAGACACAAATTTACAATTTTTTCGATCAACACTTTATTTGTAATATTTTTATGTGTTTTAAGTCACCGCCTTAGAAGGTGTTGCAAAGTGACATGGGATTGTTTTCCTTGACCGAGACATGTACATAGCGAAACGGTACTCACCAACATACAAGGTCTTAAAATGTGACATGGGATTGATTACCTTGACCCTGAGATGTACATAGTGCCACCGTAGTCACCTCCATACAACGTGTTATAATGTGATAAGTGATAATTTATCTTGACGCATACATGTACTTAGTAAAACGGTAGTCACCAACATACGAGGTCTTAAAATGGGATAAGCGGTCATTTACCTTGACCCAAAGATGTAGATAGTGCCACCGTAGCCACCGCCATAAAAGGTGTTACAATGTGACAAGTGACCATTTATCTTGACTCAGGGATGTATATAGAGTGTAACCGTAGTCACCATCATTCCAGGCGTTACAATGTGACAAGTGACCATTTAACTTGACCCAGAGATGTATGACATAATGCCACAGTAGTCACTGTAATTCGAGGTGTTACAATGTGACAAGTGACCGTTTACCTTGACCCAGAGATGTATATAGAGTGTAACCGTAGTCACCATCATTCCAGGCGTTACAATGTGACAAGTGACCATTTATTTTGACCCAGAGATGTACATAGTGCCACCGTAGTCACTGTCATTCGAGGTGTTACAATGTGACAAGTGACCATTTATTTTGACCCAGAGATGTACATAGTGCCACCGTAGTCACTGTCATTCGAGGTGTTACAATGTGACAAGTGACCATTTATTTTGACCCAGAGATGTACATAGTGCCACCGTAGTCACTGTCATTCGAGGTGTTACAATGTGACAAGTGACCGTTTACCTTGACCCAGATATGTACATAGTGCCACCGTAGTCATTGTCATTCGAGGTATTACAATGTGACAAGTGACCCTTTACCTTGAGATGTATATAGTGTAACCGTAGTCACCACCATTCCAGGCGTTTCAATGTGACAAGTGACCATTTATTTTGACCCAGAGATGTACATAGTGCCACCGTAGTCACTGTCATTCGAGGTGTTACAATGTGACAAGTGACCGTTTACCTTGACCCAGAGATGTACATAGTGCCACCGTAGTCATTGTCATTCGAGGTATTACAATGTGACAAGTGACCGTTTACCTTGAGATGTATATAGTGTAACCATAGTCACCACCATTATAGGTGTTACAATGTGAAAAGTGATCATTAACCTTGATCCAGAGTTGTAGATAGTCTCACCGTAGCCACCACCATACGAGATGTTACAATGTGTAGCCGTAGTCACCACCATTCCAGGTGTTACAATGTGACAAGTGACCATTTACCTTGACCGAGAGATATATAAAGTGTCATCGTAGTCACCATCATTCCAGGCGTTACAATGTGACAAGTGACCATTTATTTTGACCCAGAGATGTACATAGTGCCACCGTAGTCACTGTCATTCGAGGTGTTACAATGTGACAAGTGACCATTTATTTTGACCCAGAGATGTACATAGTGCCACCGTAGTCACTGTCATTCGAGGTGTTACAATGTGACAAGTGACCATTTATTTTGACCCAGAGATGTACATAGTGCCACCGTAGTCACTGTCATTCGAGGTGTTACAATGTGACAAGTGACCGTTTACCTTGACCCAGATATGTACATAGTGCCACCGTAGTCATTGTCATTCGAGGTATTACAATGTGACAAGTGACCCTTTACCTTGAGATGTATATAGTGTAACCGTAGTCACCACCATTCCAGGCGTTACAATGTGACAAGTGACCATTTATTTTGACCCAGAGATGTACATAGTGCCACCGTAGTCATTGTCATTCGAGGTATTACAATGTGACAAGTGACCGTTTACCTTGAGATGTATATAGTGTAACCATAGTCACCACCATTATAGGTGTTACAATGTGAAAAGTGATCATTAACCTTGATCCAGAGTTGTAGATAGTCTCACCGTAGCCACCACCATACGAGATGTTACAATGTGTAGCCGTAGTCACCACCATCCCAGGTGTTACAATGTGACAAGTGACCATTTACCTTGACCGAGAGATATATAAAGTGTCATCGTAGTCACCGCCATTAGAGGTGTTACAATGTAACATGGGATTGTCATCCTTAACCCAGAGTTGTAGATAGTGTCACCGTAGCCACCACCATACGAGGTGATACAATATGACAAGTGATATATTCTTGACCCAGAGATGTACATAGTGTCACCGTAGCCACCGCCACATGAATCGTTACAATGTGACATGGGGGTGTCATCCTTGACCCAGAGATGCACATAGTGCCACCGTAGTCACCGCCACTCAAGGTGTTACAATTTGACATGTGATCATTTACCTTGACCCAGAGATATACATAGAGCCACCGTAGTCATTACCATACAAGGTGTTACTATTTGGCAAGTGATGATTTACCTGGTTGACCTAGAGACCTAGAGATATACATAGAATCACCGTAGTCACTGAGAGACGAGGGAATACAATGTGACAAACAATCGTTTCTGTTGGCCCAGATATGTACATATTGTCACCGTAGTCATGCATTGCGGGATACCACATCCCACAAGAAGTAAATCATGGCTAAATGTCCCCCTTCCTGGTGGTGACCATTACTGGCCGGCACTTGAGTTATTTGTGACTTCACACTGACAAGGATAGGAAACGAGCGTTACACCGGTGCTCTAATTTACTTGAATTTGTTTAAATCATGCCAGTCTTCTCATATTAGTCCTTAAAATGATTCCTGTTTATGTTTATTAGTACACGAATACTACAAACTCATATAGTATTTATTTTAGTCACTATTATATGCGGGCTCTTTCTTTTGAGTTTGGGTGGGAAACACTTTAATAAATTTGTTAATTAAATACAATTTTAGTCTTGTCCTAGATTGTAACAGTTTAAGTTTTATTCAATAACTTGTACTAAGAGAAAAAGCAAAGGTTAAATTATCATATAAAAGAAATCCACTTAATAACTGATTGAGTGACCGGCAAAATATTTTAATGTTTTATGTCTTTAATTGTCGACCGATCATGTTTAACTGGTAAAATAAAATAACTTTTTAAAAATAACTTTCTGATATTTTTTGGCATGTGTATAATTAATTCTGGATTATATTTTGCAAACAAATGCTCAGTACATATAAGAAAATGCTCTCTTACCGTCTACATTATCCTTTTCAGGATCTGCTACAAATCGTTTAAAATTTAAATATTGAACATACGAAAAAGTACAAATTGCCATTATAGTAGTATTTTTTATACTTCATGATACTACATACTTTTAATAAAAATATAATGTATAGTATAAAAGTATAACACTTTTAATAAATAAGTTTTCAGAATGTTTTGCGCATCACTCACCGCAGTTAGTCCGTGATCACCCTGCATCTTCCGATTGGTCTTGATAACAATGACGACATGATCCAGCACTGATAACTGAGGTGAGTTTCGCCACAGAGTTATGAAATAATATTACCTCACTAAAAAATCATGTAACCCATAATGAAGAATATAAGGTCCACCTTGATATCAGCACACAATTACCGCATTTAAAAACAATGTGAAAATGTTCGTATATAAATTACATTGATTTGTCATATGAACCTCCGGTTCATTGTACTTGCCTTCAGATGTCTAATAATTCACTGGGGATTGAGTCATGTTTGGGTTAAATTATTCTCTGGGGAAGGGGGACCTTTGGAATGCAAATGTGTTTAGTGTACGACATCAGCTAGAAGCTTCTCTTGACAGAGCATTGCGACGAGTTGCTTTCATTGTTGAGGATATCTCGTCGTCAGTAAGTCACATGGGGGTTTGCAGCTGTTGACGTAATTGTAAGCCTAAGTAGCATTATCCTAATATGGAAAATTGGCCTTTTTAGTATGCGACTAAAGTGTAGTACTCCACAAAATAGGCTCCTTTGCAAACGTGAACATACCCAATACCTATATGCAAATTTAAATTAATTATCTTAAGCATATTTTTAAAATTAGACCGATGGCCGCAATCGGGAGCAATGGACACGCAGTTGAAAATTGACTGCTGGACAGTATTACAGGTAAGGAACTCAAAAATCAAAACCTTCAACTTAAAACCTAAGCAAGTATGGTTTATCTAGACAATGAGAACACATCACAAAGAGCGCTCGCGCAACTGATAAGTGCACATAAGAAAGTTATAATTATTACTTAACAACAGTTTTTATCAAATTATCTGAAAAACTATAATTCTGTTCTATATATTTTTAACACTTTTTTACTTTCTCCAAAACAGTTTACCGTGATTCAAAATACTAGGTGTATTTTAGTAGGCTCTATAAATGGGTGAAAGTATCTGGGAGTAAAAAAAGTGATTTCGATAAATTTTAAACCTCCTTAAAAACCTTTATCCGTATGCTAATCCGCGCATTGATTAAAAGGGATGCAATCCTACAAATTTACATTAATCTAAATTACATGGAAAAGGAGGTTTTATTTTTTGGTAATTGTGTTAATACATTCATAGAATCAATTTGCTATACTATTAAACAAATTAATATAATAAATCGTTTTGATACAAATGAAAAAGAATTCGATATCAATTTAATACAATGGTTTTTCCGGTAACTAAGAACCTCGAAACACGGAGTTATCGTCTCTTAATCCCTCTGTAAGAGGCCAACGCAACTAGGGCAAATTGTAAAGCGAATATGAATGAATGATGAGTGCAGAATGGGTGAGATTATTTGTGTAGCCTTGCTACTGACTAAGACCGACTGATTCTTGGACTTCAGTCTTGCACGGTGATAGCTTCTTCCCTAGTGGAAATTCGTTAGTTTGTGAGATTTGCAAGCTTAGTGGAGTGTAACGATGAAGTAAGTTTAGTGTAACTTACCAATTATTACTTTAACGCATAATGAAGTATTTACACATAACCTAACTCAATTTAAAAACTTGATCTTAATACAAATTTTTATGTTAAAACTGTTAAGTAATACACGTCAGAGTCTGTTCTATCATTAATCTGCTAATTCCACTAATATTGATGTCCCCACCCTATTCTTTTAGCGAATTTCCCCTATAGGGAAGAAGCTATTACCATAGGTCTCATGGTAAGACTTAAACCCGAGACCATGTTTGTTTTGAGGTCCCCAGATGCCAAAAACACTATTCGTTCAAATTTATATATATATATATATATATATATATATATGTGTCCGTTACCGTGATAACTTGAGTAAAAAACGTCCGATTTCGATGAAATTTGGCTCAAATGTGTAAAGTGACATTCATGACTTTAAGTTCGAAAACCAGAAATATCGGACCACGGGAAGGGGGGTTTATGGGGGTTTTAAATTTTCCAAAAATAAGTTTTTGCATTTTTCACCCTAAAATTTTTAAAAAACTTAATTTTGGTTTTGACCATGTTATAGAGCTTAAAAAACAAATAATATGGTATTTTGAATTATTAACCTAGGTTAATTGGTTGCGGAGAAAATCCAAAAAAAAACCTGCTCATAAAATCTCCCATGTTAATCTTATGGGAAAAAGGTTTTTGGCTTTTCCTCAGTTCATTTCTATGTAAACTTCACATTTGCTTTTACCGATCAATTTAGCTCTACAAAACAATCATTTTGGTGTTTAAATTGTGATTCTACGTCCAACCGTTGCCGTGATATTCAAAGTGCTAAACACAGTATGTTGTTCCATAAGTTTCCTTATGGAGAATATTTAAAATTTGATATCTCAATTATTTATGAACGTATATTGATGAAACTTGGTAGGTGGCTTCACCTAGTACTGGTATATTGATATTTCCACAAAAAATTGATTTTTTGTTGATTATTCTCTTAGCAGCAAACCTGCATTCTCATCCCTAATGTTATTCTTATGGAGAATACGGAAAGCTTTATATCTCCCTTAATTATGAACATAAATCATTAAAACTTGGTATATAGCTTCACCTGGTTGAGTTATATTGATAATTGCAAAAAACCCGCATTTTTATCTTCCTCGTTGCAGCAAACCTGCGTTCTCAGCCCTAATGTTATTCTTATAGAGAATAAATAAAATGCTATATATCACTTATTTATTTAAGTATTTTTATGAAACTTGGTAAGTGGCTTTATGTGGTAGTAAGAAATATATTCATTCATAGGAAATTCGCTGAGTACGCAGGTTTGCTGCGACGGGGTTATTTTATTTTAATTTTTCTATACCAAAAGTTTCATTATTGTCACGGAGCTCACCCTGCGCACTGATCAAAATTTCACCATGCGGGACAATTTGTATTATATTAAAACTTGTAAACAATGATTGTAAATAAAATAATTGGTTGACAGTGTACTGTTTTAGCTTTAAAGTAGTTATATACATCATAAATTTTAATGATTTATCTCTACTATTTTCTGATACAAGTTAGTTTTTAGTTGTTCCTTAATTATTGGCTGGAAAAATGAGTAAACAATATCCAGAGCGCTTCTACTTTAGTTAAGAACGTCGCAATGAAAGCTCTACTGGCGAGAGGCGAGAAGTGTCCTTCATTATGCGGAGGACCGACAACGCTGGTTAGAAGGATGGTTTTTAGAACAATCTTTGTCCGAGTTAAAAACTGTTGTATTGCTAAAGTGGTTGTTTAGTGGTACATAATTATATAACTATTCTGATTACCAGAATTAAACCAGTATTATTACAAAATTTATTTCAGTTGTTTAATACCTATAGTTACTATTCTTTCACCCACACTGTATTTTATTATTTGTCCATAAATATTCGTCATGGAATATGAGTATAACAAAATATTTATTTGGAAATTTATAAAACCCACAAGAAAATCATGCTCTCATACCTACTTTACCACAATGTTTTCTCTCTTAGCTTAAAAGCCCACAAATTGGGCCGTCAGCAATAGAGTCTCGTAATAAAAACACAGTAAAGCCTTAATGGCGTAATTGGGCAAATATGTTCTTTTTATAGCCATTTAATTATAACTATAAAATAACAACATGATAAATGTTCTAAATAATGGCCTCATAGAGATTATAGGCGTAAACCTAACCGTTAATATTGTTATGCAATGTGGGTTTTAGTTGCAGTGTACATACAATATAATACATACCGATACAATGTGTACCGATCTGCTCTAAATAAGTCACAAACTAATAAATCACAAAGTGTAATAACATTTTTGTGACGGATTTGATTTATAATTGTTTATAATATATTTTTAGTGTGTAAAACATTTATACAGGGTGTCTCAAAAGTCGACAACAAAACTTCACATGTTTGTTATATGGACTATTTACAACAAAAAATGTCATATAAGGTTTTATCATATTCTTCATAATTTACGAGCTATTTATGTTTTTAATATTTTGTTTAATCTACGTATAGAAATCTCATAGATCATTTTTAGGCACGCAAATATGTACGTACATACAAATTTTACGCGTATAAAAATAAACATTAATTATAAATAAATGCAGCTTTTAGGAGTTTAATAAAATTAAAAAACAAATTAATGCAATTTTTATTTTAATTCCTACTTTTTTCTTACTTAAAATTAATGGTTAATTTCGGAAAAAGAGTATTACTTTAAACAAATACGCCATTACTGAAATTAGGGAAATAAATATTTTAATATCTAAATAATATTATTATCTGCAATAAATGGGAACGCTTCTAATATATAGTATCACTCTCCCATACAGAAACTGTAAACAGGAAAACCGTTTGAAAGCAAACATTTGTTTGACTTGTAACATCTAAATTAAAACTGCGTTAATTTGGGTTTTTTAAGTTTGTTAAACTTTTAAAAACTGCATTTTTTATAAATACTGTTCATTTGTATGTAGTGTAAACGTTGTATTTTCCTACGTGTATATTTTCTTGCCTACAAATAATAAATACGATTATAACTCACAGATTTTTAAAAAAATTACAAACATCAATAGCTCGTAAATTATGAAGAATGTGATAAAACATTATATGTAATTTTTAGTTGGAAATAGTCCATATAACACCCTGTGAAGTTTGGTCGTCGAATTTGGAGACACCCTGCATATACAACCTTTTTATTTCGAATTTAAAATTAATAAGGGAGTACACCACCTCAATGTATTGTGTTTTGAATTAAAGTACTGTATAGCGATGAGTTGATGGCTAGACAGAAATCAAAGAGTTAAGGGGATGGTTACCCCCCCACTGCCGTACACGGTTTATGGCAGCCAACCAAAAAATATTAATAAAACGTTTAAAGATCAGCTGTAATAAAATCTTGCTATTAAAAACAAATGAAATCGCTTTGCCCGATCGCATAAATAAGGAATGAATTTGGTGGGGTAACTTGCCCCTCCCTACCTCGCTTACTATCTGGCTATCAAACAATCTTGGAGGAATAAATAAATAATCTAACTAGAATAGATGTTTGTTTGTAAATATTGTATTCATTTTTAAGTAAGTCGGACATGTCAATACTAAATAGTTGTGTTTGAATGTTTGCTATATAAACGAGTTCGCACGCAGCACGCCGACGTGAGGGAAGTGAATTTACACATAACAAACTTTTAAAACTCAAAATCAGTGTAAAACATACATTTATTCCAATTTTGATTGAAATCTGAAAACATTGATTTTTTGGCTGTTCTGATGCTCCTGGTTTCATTTACCTGCAATGCTGGGAATACAATTTTGTGCATTATAAGGTTAGGAGAAGGTCCAGTCAGGCTTGAAAGTAGGCGTGAGGTTGGTGGGGATGATAAACGTACACCAACAAATGAAAAACAGGCTTTTTTAATGTAAAAACACTATAAGACAATGTACTGTGTTTGACCAATACACATTTTCTTCTAAAACTTGGTAAATAGTTATGCTAGAATGACGGGAGAGGGCTTAAAAGTTTCGCCTCACTAATTCCCATCTTCTTGCATGGATTAATTTTACTTCCGGGGCTTTTATGACCCTTTTTTGGGCCAAAAACTCAAAATTAATCCCAAAAAAAGGGGTTTAGAGTTTGCCAATTGTTTTGCCCAACGAGCTTGTCCAACTGATTACAGAAAGGAATGTCCCTACCAAATTTTAAGTAAATCGGACAAAAAATGCGACCACTACAGTGCAAACACATATATATATATATGTCTATATATATACAGGATGAATCTCGTAAGTTGTCCAGTATTGATTTCAGACAAACCGTTGGTCCTACGATGATGAAATAAAATTATTTCCCACTAAACCAACCCCAAGGAATAACGTAAAAATATTTTTAACGATTTTTAAATACAGGGTGTACCAGAAACTGAGGGTCACTAGTCCGAATCTACGAAATATCAAATACAAACGTATATATATACGTACATATATATACGTACGTATATATATACGTACATATATATATATATATGTGTATATATAAATACATATATATATATATATACAATTTTGAACGACCCCCCAAAACGTGTTTGGGGGGCCACGTTAGGAACTTCTATGGTGGTCCCGGGCTTATGTTTCACCTTGCGGGTCATGCTAATTGTTCACTTTCCATTGGAAATTCACTAAAAAGGAATAATTAATAACACACTGTCAGGCCCTGCTTTATTTGCATGAGAGGCCTCATAATATCATGATTGTATGTTTCTTATCAATAAAGTGTGAAGTTTGATTGTGAACTCAACAAACATTTAAACCTCCAACGCAACGACGAGCATAGCAACATTTGAATCGCAGAGTGCCGCATCGCTTGATTGGATTTTGATTGACGAAATCAATCAATCACAACAGTTGTCACCATATGTTGTCAAAAATCGACTAAGGTGAATGTAAAATCTGTGATTAGTCGGTGTAATAGATACATTCAACTAGATTGCTTTGTTGACCCTTTCACGCCATTGGACGTTTAACAACAGTTGTGAATGTATACGTTGAATACTAGAGTACTACTGGAAGACACAGTAAACTGACTAGTATGCTTAGTCAATTTAAAACAATAATTTAAAACTAAAAGCGTTTCGTGAGGTGCTAACTGATGATAAACCAATTTTTTCCGCTATTCCACCTTCATATTGCGGGTTAACTGCGAACGATTAATACAGCTATTATTTAAATTTAACACTGATTGCACTTCAAAGTAGTTTATCTTTTTCAATTCGACAATAAAATTAGGTAAAATTGAAATTGCTAATATTGTTTTCAAATGTATATTGAAATAAATGATTTTGGAGTAGGAATATAAATAATTTAATCTTCTTTCATTGGCAGACTAGTTTTTCAAATAGGTAAAAAGTCACACCACCACTTCTACTAACTAAATAATAAAAATCAGTAAAGAAGTTCTTAGGCAGTTGTGAAAGGTTTAATGCGATATAAAGGTCGTCTGCACATTTGGAAACAAAAATAAAAAAGTGTAATATTCCTTTTAGCGAATTTACCCTATAGGGAAGAAGCTATTACCGTAGTCGGCATGGTAAGACCTAGGCCTGGGACCATGATAACTTTTCGTTTGAAGTCACCAGACCCCAAAAACACCATTCGTTCGAAACTGTATATATATGTATATATATATATATATATAAATATGTGTGTGTGTGTGTGTGTGTGTGTGTTTGTGTGTGTGTGTGTGTGTGTGTGTGTGTGTGTGTGTGTGTGTGTGTGTGTGTGTGTGTCCGTGAGCACAATAACTCTCGTAAAAATTATCCGATTTTGATTAAACTTGGTATAAACGTTTAAAGCAACATTTATGACTTTAAGTTCGAAAACCAGCCAGATCGCTCCATCCGAAGAGGATTTTGGGGGGGTTTTGTACCCCAACAATGGGTTTTTAAAATTATTTACATATCTTTTTGAAATAATCAAATTTTAGATTTTACCATTGGATTCAGCTTAAAAAAACACACAATTTGGTATTTTGATCATTCCGCTACGTCAATTGGTTACCGATATATTGAAAGTGCTAAACACAGTACGTTGTCTATTGTTATTCTTATGGAGGAAAAAAAAACATTGTATATCTCACTTATTTATGAAAGTATACAGTCGAAACTTGGTATACGGCTTCATCTCGTTGTGGTCTATTGATATTTGCTAAAATAAAATTTTTTTGCCAAAGACTCCCGTAGCAGCAAACCTGCGTACTCAGCCCCCATGTTATTCTTAAGGAGGATAATTAAATGCTCTGTCTCCCTTAATTATGAACATAAATGAATAAAAACTGGTATACGACTTTACCTAGTTGAGTTATATTGATATTAGCGTAAAAACCCATTTTTTGTGTTCCTTGTTGCAGCAAACCTGCGTACTCAGCCCCAATGTTATTCTTACGGAGAATAAATAAAATTGTATATATCGCTTATTTATGAATAAATTTTTATGAAACTTGGTAAGTGGCTTTATGTAGTATTAAGACATTTATATCTCCATTGGACATTCGCTGAGTATGCAGGTTTGCTGCGACGGGGTTTTTTTTTGTATGTGGGCTGAATTGTGGGCTTTTTACTTATACTGTTTGAATAAATTCGCAGAAAATACACTTTCGTTTGAAGAAAAGAAGTAAGCTGAAGAAAACGACTCCATAATTCTCTTAACAACACAACTCAAATTGTTGTCCACGTACTCACTAAATATTTGATTTTAAACTACAAAGGGTAAGGCAGCTGATTTAACAAGAGAGCTGATTTATTTGTTGAGCTTTAGCTCACGAAGAGCTTTGACATGTAAAATAGGTTCGACAGCACCCCTCCCCCCTTCTGACACCTCCCCCTTCATCTTTACCAGCATGTATAAGTGTTGTTACGTACAAATGCTTCGTTGTTTAAGTATTCTTGAGGGAACATCGAGTGGTTATAAAGTTGTTTTTTGTAATTTCCGTTCATAAAAATTATAATATCTGTAAATTATTATATTACAATGGTAATACAAAAACATCTATGCACTGTCCCTACAATCAATTTAATTTTTGTGATTTTGACTAAGATGGAGTATTTTTCCCTTAAAGTTTTTTGAGGAAAGCAAGCTGCATAAATTAATTAATATAGTTTAGTTACCTTCCCGGACTAACAACAAGTCCGCTGCCATGGTTTCGCAGTTTTGGCCCCAGCACCATCGACTGGCACTCCACTCTCATTCAAATGTAAAGCTTGTTTATGTTTTTTCTTTTTTTTCCTTTTTAATACAAGGTCATTAGCCTTTAAACTGAACCCTACTGTTGCACCATTTTCCATTTTTTCTCTAATCACAGGACCTCTTAAGGAGAACCTAATTAAAAAAAAACCTATCAAGTATATCTGTTGTCAAGTATTAAACATGGACGAAAACCTAATAACTTTCATAAATAACTTATTTATCCTGATCTATTGGGCAAAACAACTTACGTAACATTTTTGTCCTGGATAAGAATAAAACGCATGTACATCGAATATCGTTTTATAACATAAAATTAAGTTATTTAAACTATTTATATGTTGGCTGTGATTGTTAAAAGTTGAAATAACCTAATAAAGTTTATATTGATAGTAAAATATAACAATGTTATGGGGGATTTCCATTATATCTACACTCAATTTTTTCCTTAAGATTAATTCTGGGGGGAAGGGGGTTAGAAAATACGCCCCCAGAGAGAAATGTCTCTCATTGGGCCTGGTGTGGCCCAATCTTGGAATATACAAGGGAAAAAAACCAAGTGTTGTAAAATATACTTGCATCATGTAATTAATTTTATTAAAGAAATATAAATTGAACAAATTTCTGCTGGTTGGGCATCTCGGTAGCCTAACGGTTATCGTCTTGGACATCGTCGGTTCAAGGGATCACGGGTTCAAATCCCGGGGTGTCCACGACAATTTGAGGGGGTTGAACCTCTTTCCCTAAAAGAGTTTGTCTGTTCTATAACTCAGATGCTGTTGGCGTTGAAATACAACAAAAATATCTGTCTAGAAGCGTATTGGTGCTTTCGTGACGCAGAACTGTAATAAACTGTGTTATGTTGCATCATTAGCCATTGTCAGTTAAAATTCGTAATTTTGGAACATAAATTAAGTCAACGAGTCCTAAAGGATTAACTAATATTTTAAAAGTGAATATTATAAATATATTCGAAAAAATAAAAAAATTAATTGTAGATGGGGAAAATTTACTCTTTGGGGACATTTTGGAATATGCAGATCATGGTTAGCTTTGATTCTAGTAAACTTGGAGAAGGTATCTGTTGTTGTTGAAGGTGTCTTATGAAGGTATCTGTTTCTTAAACATCACTATGTATTGTGTGTGATGTTATGAACAAAACAAGATCAGAAAAGAAATGGTCATCTATAATCTCTGATACTCTTTGTTGTCTTTCACATTTTTTTATAAATTCACAACATAGTTATAAAGTAATTAGTTAATGTGATGATATTTCACAGTGTATAATCTAACAACTATACACTAAGAAAAACGCCCGGGTCGATGAAAAAACTTTTATAATTACTTAACTTACTATTGTATAATTTTCATAATTGCAATCATACTCTTGATTCTTTTCTGGATGTATTTATAAAATTTACTAAATTAAAATAGAAAGATAATCTTAATCTACTTCTTATTTAACAACTCTAAATTTCTTGCATGCTAGAACATCACCACACCTGCAATTTTTTTCAATCTGTGAAAGTAATTTATTATTACTAACTGTTAGTTTAGTTATTTAATTCATAGTTGCTGTATTAAAGAAGTACTGTAGATCCTATAGAGAGAGGAATCATTGAAGTAGTATAAATTAAATGATTGCATTTTTATTCAAGCGAACTAACAGTAAACACAAACAAAGACAATGTTGTCTAATTATCAGATTTATTTATTAGGGTGTTAAGCTACGGATAAGGTTCATACAGTACAAACTATTTCTATTTGTATTGTCTCTTATTGTGTAATAGATAACATCCAAATTTCAAATCATCAATACAGTCCAATTACAGTTGTTTCTTGAAGTGTCATTCTATGAAATATATTATATTATAGGTAAAGTTATACTATACATCTATCCTATGCTCTAATATGTGAGTAAGGTTTGCTTGCTTGCGACACTGATCTCAAAAACGGCTCCAACGATTTCCTTAAAATATTTAAAATAACTAATTTCTGTGATAAAAATAAGTTCTAGACAGGCCTCATCCCCAGGAAAAATCGAATAATGTAAAACAACTAAAATGAAAAGTTAAAAAAATTAACAATGGGCTTATGGAGTTTCAAATCAAAACAAAATAATTTTAACAACTGTTCATAATCAACAAGGGAACTATCAAAGTAATACTCATGTTGTTTATGATTATTAACATGTGGTTTTCTGAGAGCAGATATTAAAAGATTTGAGTGAAGATTACATATATAGAGTAGTAAAATAAATCAAATGGACATTGAGCTATAAATAACAACTGGAGTGACCTTAAAAATGTAGAAAAGAGACAAATGAGTTATACAGATCTGATTATCAGTAGGGGGAAGTGGTGAAATATTACTCCAAGTCATCTAAACATACTGACTGGCCTTCCCCTGAGCAAAGCTCGGCTCCCAGGTACTTACACCCTAAATGGTTTATATACTAGTTTAATCCCGGATTTGAAAAGCCACCCAGGTGGCAAAAGTGAATTAACTTTAATTACACGGCCGGTTTATTTTTCGAAGGGCAGCTCTTGCTTGTGAGCAACTTTATCATGTAAATTGGTTCGACGACCCCCTCCCCCCACCCCCTCCATAACATCACAACTCCGCAACAACATTGCATCCACCCAAGATCAGGAGCTCAAAATATGCTTTGTTCTTTTTAAGTGCACTGCCACTAGAACTATTTTAGCTTAATGAAGTAAATTCAATGGTTATGAATAAGAGTTGTAATGTTCTAGGTGATAAGTTCTGTAAAAAAGTTGTTTTGTTTGAAATTGCTGATAAATTGTTGTGGATATCGATTTTATTTTATTTTTAAGGCATAACTTAACAAACCTTGAAAACAAAGCTGTAACGTTTTGAATAGAAAACCTTGATAGTGTATACAATTTTCGTATTTGGGAATAATTATTCTACAATTGTGTTTAATGTATAATATTTTATCCTATTTATATAAAGGGTGTTAAGAAAGGACCATTACAATTTAGGGTGCAGGTACAACCTATCAATTTGAAAAAATCTTTTATATAAATATTGGTCGACAAATTTGCTGTTTAGCCGCTAGCCCCCATTTTGTATTTGTTACAAAAAATGATATCTTGAAACCAAACTTTGAACGTACATTAAATAACTATATAAGCAAATAATAAAACAATATTACTTAACTATTTTCAAAATGGCACCCATTTGAATATTTTAAAGTTTATATATACTGGGTAATTAAAAACTTCGGGGGTCATTAAATATCCAATTAGTCGCTATTTTGAAAATATTTAAGACATTTTTTATAATAAATTATTATTTGCTTTTTAAGTTATTTAACGTACGTGAATTGGTTTCTGTAGCTTAACTAGTTCTAGAGATATTAATTGTTTTGTAAAAAACACAAAATGGCGGCTAGCGGTTAAACGTCAAATATTTCAACCTATGTTAATAACACATATTTTGTTCAAATTGATAAGTACTACCAGCTCTCACATTTTTTAATGACCCTTTCCAAACAACCTGAAATACAGGGTGGACGGAAAAGGTGTTCCAAATATTCAGGACGTAATTGTACATACCAAAATAAGAAAGAAAGTTAATTTAAACATATGTACTAAAACCTATAGTTTTCCGTCTATCTGTCTGTACGTGATATTTACATAATTTAACATATCTTACGAACCTCTTAAAGTATCAAGTTCAAACTTGGTACATTCATGATGACTAGTAAGACCCATTTTGGTATGGAGTATAAAATTTCTACTTCGTACAATTTCAAAATGGTGGCCATGTTTTGTTTTCAAGACTTAATATCCTAAAAACCGTTATATTTCGGAAAGAACTGTAAGAATCAAAAAGGTTGTGTCATTTTGTCCTAAAAATAATAATATAAAGATTTTTAACTGTATAATTATAAATAACTGATAAATTGTAATTTGTATAAGTTAAAACGTGATTATTTAGTCCAGGAATGGCAAAGAAGTAAGTTAATATTCATATTATTATTTTTAGGACAAAATGCCACAACCTTTTTGATTCCTACAGTTTTTTTCATAAATACTACAGTTTTTAAGAACTAAGCTTTGAAAACAAAACATGGCCGTCATTTTGAAATGGTACAAAGTAGAAATTTGATGTTCCATACCAAAATAGTTCTTATTAGTCAACATGCATGTACAAAGTTTGAACTTGATACTTTAAGAGGTTCGTAAGATATGTTAAATTATGTAAATATCACATACAGACAGATAGTCGGAAAATTATAGGTTTTAGAACATATGTTCAAGTTCATATGAACTTCTTTTCTTATTTTGATGTGTACAATCACGTCCTGAGTTTTTGGAACACCTTTTCCGAACACCCTGTACAAACACCTGGTAATTAT